>JAQHUG010000032.1:9781694-9850340 GCA_028555095.1 Dicrostonyx torquatus | reverse complement strand
GCCATGAGGCTGGAATCGCACAAAGCTAAGGAATGGGCTGGATCTAGCCGTCAAAGCCACGGCTTTAGTCCTACCGATATTGCTTGGTAAATTAAAGACCCACGTGGTCAGAAAAAGAGAGATATACAGTAAGGAGAGATTCAAAGAAAAATAAAATCTCTAAATGGTTTACTATGTGTTAAAAATATATGCAGGCTAAAAGGTTAAAGTCCTCAAAAAAAATTAAAAAAGAAGAAAGAGAAAAAGAAAAGAGAGTAGTTGGGTGTGGTGGTACACACCTTTAAACCCAACAGTTAGGAAATGGAGGTAGACTGACCTCTGTGACTTCAAGGTGTGGTAGCACAGACCACAGGCCCTGTCTACTGTGATGGACTCTTGCAAGCAGGCACAGCTAATCTGATAACCATGGGACTGTGTCGTTTAGAGGATCAAATTCTGTAACAGCCGTGCAAAGGCTCTCTCTTACTAGAAATCCAAGCCAATTAAACATTTAGCAGAGACAAAAAAAAAAAAAGCTAAACACGATGCTATTTTGGAGCTTGAATATGTTCAGCAGGATTAGAATAGAAGATCCATGGGCTGTCCAGTCACCAATAGCATTGCTGGTGGTGAAGAGAGAGAGAGAGAGAGAGAGAGAGAGAGAGAGAGAGAGAGAGGAGAGAGAGAAAAGAGGAAAAGATGCAAGCAAACCAAATGCAGCACGGGGAAATGGACCTGTTGTTTACCGACCTTTAACAGTCTCTGTGATACTCTTTCTTCATATCCACAGTAGATGGCTGGAACTGGGGTTCTGATCACTAAGTAGATGCAGGTAACCAACCGGTATGTTTCCTAGTAAGAAACATTTATAAAAGCTGTGGCTACACTGGTTGGGGGGGGGTGCAGCATTTTTATTTCCACAGAACAGCTTCTGCTTTTGCCTTGGGGAAGCAGAGCAAACCAGACATAAGCAGAGCAAGCCCTGGTCGTGGTCTCATAAGGACAGCAGCACAGGGAACCTTTTAGTCCTTTTCCCAAATGGGCCTAACCCAGAACCTGCTGTGCCTGGAATCCACACCTGGGCCCTCCATCCCTTTCCTTGGGTGGGAGCAAAGGTAAGGCAGGTAGCTGAAGCTGCTGGCTGAGGACGGCGGCGTCTCCTGTGGATTTGGTACTAATTGATTTATTGCACAGCTGCTGGGTCTGCAAGGGATGGGGGAGACTACAGGTCCAACGGTCACTCCTCCTGCAAAGGCCTGTGCCAGAGAGACTTCGCTTCCCAGTAGCAATTCCAATTTTATGAACCATTATGTTTACATATTTAGATAGAAACAAGAACTATTATTTAAAGGCCATGGAGAGTTCATCTGCCTGAAGCTCAAATAATAAATGACCACAAAGGGGAAAAAAATGTTCAGAGCTCAGATTCAAGGTCATTTTCTCCAGAAGATGACTGACTCTGAAAATCACCGAAGCTTGGGATTCATAACACGCACAAGCTCAGTCTCCAAAGATCTCCCGTCCAAAGTTCCAGCACAGACAAAAGGGAGGGGTGGAGGGGGCCGGGTGGAGAGGCCGCTCGGTGGTTAGTACTTGACTGCTCTTCCAGAGGTCCTGTGTTCAATTCCCAGCAGCCACATGGGGGCTCACAGCCATCTGTAATGATGTCTGATTCCCTCTTCTGGTGTGCATGAAGACAGAACACTCATATACATAAAATGAAGGAATAAAAAAAAAGTGTGTGTGTGTGTGTGTGTGTGTGTGTGTGTGTGTGTGTGTGTGTGTTTGTATGGAGAGAACTTCTGAACGATACTCTCTGACATACGATTCTATTACTCTTGATTCCAGGAGCAGATCTAGGTACTGTAAAGACCTGTGAGATGTGTAAACAAAGCCTGCTGATCGACCTGGATGACTTCAACATGACCGAATTCTACCAGTCCCGGGTAAGACATAACCCTGCTACCTTCTCCCGGTCTAGGGTAGGCAGAGGATCTGGAGAGATGCCCCAGTGCCTAAGAGCACTTACTGCTCTTCAAGAGAATCTGGGTTTGATCCCAACACCCATAAAATGGTTCACAACCGTTTGTAACTCTGATTCCAGGAGACCAAAGCTCCCTTCTCGCATGTGTGGGCACCAGGCACACACTCATTCACAGAAATTAAATTAAACAAACCAATCTTTAATAAATAAAAAAGTAGGTTGGAGGTGTGAGCAGAAAGCAATGTAAGCTCCTTGGTCTAAGGATTATAAAAAGCCCAAGCATGATATGGATTTGAGTCTATTTGTCTCACTTCTTGAGAAGGTATGTCACTAAATTGGGACACTAGAGAACGGAGAAGTCTTGGCCACTCTGGTTGACATCCAGACAAAATGGGGAGGCTGGAGTAGCCAACTGAACCCATGGAAACATAAGGAAGTCTGGGCAAGCCCGTGTCCAAACTTGATGGAATAATTTAATAACAACAACAGAAAATAAACTCAAGGTCTTGGGGGAACATGAAGTATTCTGGGTAACGAGGACCTGCTAATAAGCATGAAGTGAAAGCTTATAACACCCGGGGACCTGGGGGATGGGATAAGTGGAGGAAACTCTCCTGGGGCATTCGGATTACATTGCTGAGAACGTGAAAAAGTTAATTAACCTCGGGTGGAAGGTGATTTATGCCCAAGGCAAAGTTAATCTCTTAATTCTCAGCAAACAATCTCTTATTTAGAACTCCACTCTCCAATAGAGAAGCCACAAGCCACTTGTGACTAATGAGGAGGTGGCTAGTTCTAATCAATACATGCTGTGGATGATAAATACCACCAAATCAAATACTAGATACCAAAGAAAAAAATCACATCTTTATATTAAATTTATACTTACTGTCCTAGCTAGTTTTATGTCAACTTGACCCAAGCTAGAATCATCTGAAAGGAGGGAACTTCGATTGAGTAAAAGCCTCCATAAGATCCGACTGTAGGTCATTTTCATAATTAGTGATTGACATGGGAGGGCCCAGCCCATTGTGAGTGATGCCATCACCGGGCTGGTAGTCCTGCGTTCTCTAAGAAAGCAGGCTGAGAAAACCATGAGGAACAAGCCAGTAAGCCGCACCCCTCCATGGCCTCTGCATTGGCTCCGGCCTCCAGGTTCCTACCCTGTTTGAGTTCCTTTCCTGACTTCCTTCAGTGATGAACAGCAAAACAAACATGTAAGCCAAATAAACTCTTTTCTCCCCAACTTGTTTTTTTTTGGTCATGGTGTTTCTCGCAGCAATAGAAACCCGAACACTTCCTTTTTATCTATTTGTCAGGATTATCACAGAATGTGTGCGACTGTGCAGCTTTATTGAGAAAACAGGTTTAAAGCTTCAAGGGCAGTGGCTGTCATGCTGAACACACACAAACACACACACACAGAAAACTTATTATGTAGGTCATGTTCTTAGGTTCAAGGGCACATATCTGGTGATGATGATCTTGCTGGCAGATTCCTGAAGCAGGACATGCATCACATGAAAAGGGACAGGTAGCTAGTGTGTGTACATGTGTGCATGTGTGTGTTCTGATCTCGCTCCTTCTTGTAAGTCTACCAGAATGCAATCATTTGTCCTCATCTTGGTGTCTTGATTTAAGCCTCTTCCCTCCCAAAGACTCTGTTTAAACAGTAGGGTTAGATTAGCTTTCTAGGTTTTTGTGGATTTTTAAATTATTAGTATTTTTATTTGGCATAAAAACAACTGGAGGCTGGAGAGATAGCTCAGGGGTCAGAGCACTGGCTGCTCTTGAAGAGAACCCAGATTCAATTTCCCAGCACCTCCATGGCACCTCACAACCTTTTGTAACTCCAGTTCCATGGGATCTGACCTCCTCTTCTGGCCTCGGCAGATACCAGGCATGCATGTGGTGCACAAACATACTTATGGGCACACACAGATACACATAAAATAAAAAATTTTTGAAAAGAAACAATGGGTTTTATTATGACATTTTCATACATGTATGACTCTTCTTTGGTCATATTCACACATACCGTTGTGGAAGTCACAGAGGTCTTTGTGCTTGTGACGGGCACTAGGGGATCCTGGGATGTTGGCACACAGGGTTGTTCCCTCAAGGGAAGGAATGCAATGGTGGTTATCCACCCAGAAGGCTGGGGCAGATGTGTTTTCTAGCCTGGTGACCTTTATACTGTCTGTGTGACCAGACCCTCCCCAGACCCTGATGGGAAGCTTGCTTTTCCTCAATCTGTAGAGCCCATCTTTATGAACTTTACAGAGTTTTGACGTAGTCACTACTGATCTGTATTTAGCTTCCTTTGTTCCTCAAGGAGATCTGTGTGCTTTGAGGAGATCTGTGTGCTTTGAGGCATGAGGGATTGAGTTAATCATTACCAAAAAATGTTTTACCAACTTGTGCTGTTCGCCTACAAAAATAAAACACTGCGGGGGGCGGGGGCAGACTTCAGAAGTTTGAAACAATATTGGCCACTGAGTTGTCTTGAACTGAACTGCCTTCTTGCCCCGCCCCCACCCTATGCAAGTAGCTCTGCTGGTCGTGAAGGTGGCAGAAACTCCTGCATACCCTGACCTGTCCCTTCCTCCCTCACTCATCCTATCCCCTCCCTAGGTAAGGTTTCCACCTTCATACTTCAGATATGTCAGTCAGCTTCCATCCCTGTAATGAAATACACAAAGATTTGCTTTGGCTTCTGGCTCTGGAGACTGTGGTCTCAGGTTGAGCGAGCCCCATTATTTGGGGCCTCTGGTGAAAACAGCACACTGCAGAAATGTGGCAGAGCAAACTGCTCTCCTTTGGAGCCAAGAAGCAGAGGAAAAACGGAGGCGGCTCTGGTACTCAGCGTTCTCCTTCAAGAGCAGGCACAGAGTGGCCTGAGGACCTCCCTAGGTCCCACATCCCGAAGGCTTCACCTCCCAACAGTGTGGCCCTGGGGACCAAGACTCTTAACACATGTGCCACAGCAAGGGAGATTCAGTTTCCCAGAAGAGCCCTTGGGGTAGCTCTGCTCTTTCAGAGGACCCAGGCTCGGTCCCCAGCATCCACATGACTGCTCCCAGTTGTCTGGCTCCAGGGAATCAGGCTAACTCTTCAGGCTACCATGGGCACTTCATGTATGTAGTGTACATACATACATGTAGGCAAAACACTCATACACATAAGTCTGTCTTTAAAAAATTAAAAAGCAGAGACTGGAGAGATTGCTTAGTGGTTAAGAGCACTGGCTGCTCTTTCAGAGGACACACACACACACACACACACATATATATATGGAAAACACCAATGCACATTGTGGTGGTTTGGAAGAAAATGGCCCCAAAGGGAGTGGCACTATTAGGAGGTGTGACCTTGTTGGAGTAGTTATGGTCTTGTTGGAGGAAATGTTACTGTAGAGGTGGGCCTTGAGATCTCAATATCCTCAAGTCATGCCCAGTGTCTCAGACCACTTCCTGTTGCCTAGGAGTCAAGATGTAAGGCCTCTCAGCTCCAGCAATATGCCTGCCTGCACACTGCTATATCCCACCATGATGACAATGGACTAAACCTCTGAAATTATAATCCACCCCATTAAATGTTTTCCTTTATAAGAGTTGGCATGGTCATGGTATCTCTTCACAGCAATAGAAACCCTAACTAAACACACTTAAAATAAAAATAGATCATTTTTAAAAATTTAAAAGGCAAAGATAAGCCTTATAACAACATCTCAGGAACCATGTAAGAGTGGAATGAACTTAAGAAGCCAGCCAGCCTAGAAATCTATACCCTGCTGTGGGATAATGCTCTTGTACACAGTAAAGATTTGTCACTCATATTAGTTTAATGAAACACTGATTGGCCAGCAGCCAGCAGGACGTATAGGTGGGGCGACCAGATAAAGAAAATTCTGGGAAGAGGAAAGGCAGAGAGTCAGTCACCAGCCAGACGCAGGGAAGGAAGCAAAATGAGAATGCCTTACTGAAAAAAGGTACCAAGCCACGTGACTAAACATGGACAAGAATTATGGGTTAATTTAAGTTGTAAGAGCTAGTTAATAATAAGCCTGAGCTAATGGGCCAAACAGTTTATAATTAATATAAGCCTCTGTGTTTCTTTGGGACTGACCTCTACTTCAGGATCCGGAAGGACAGAAACTTTCGTCTAGAGTACCCTGTAAAATTCTTCTTCAAAACTAGAAGCAAGATGTAGACTCTCTTGAAGAATTAATATTTAAAAAAAAAGAAAAACAAAACACAACAACAACAAACACCCCAAAACAAAACATACCCTGCAGCCAGTGAAATGTCTCACTGGGTAAAGGTGCTTGTAGCGCAAGCCTGGCAACCTGAGTTCAATCCCCAGAACCCACGTGGGGAAGGAGAGAACTGACTTCCAAAAGTTGTCCCTGCCCTGTTCCTGTGTGCCGTGGTACACACTCCCACACATATGCTGATGAGTAAATAAGTAACTGTCACACTGATCATTTAGGAGTATAGTAAATAAATAAATAAATAAATGTCACACTGATCATTTTGGGTTATCCCCAGCCCCTGCCTAGTGCCCCTTCAGCAAATACTAGATTTGCATGTGTGGACACTGCCTCCGTGTTTAGCTTGCTATGCCACCTAAGTTTTTGTAAGTACACTCTGATGGTCACACAATGAATCTGCCTAGCAACACATTTCCCAGAATGTGTCCCTGTGCTTAAGCAACATATAGGTATAATTACACATTGAAATAATGTTTTGGATATACTGGGTTAACACAATACCTTGTTCATATTAATTTCACTGGTTTTAAAAACTTTCACATGACTGCTATAATTTTTCAAATTGCATATGTGGCTTGTATTTGTGCCTTGATTTGTATCATAATGCAGGGTTCTGATCTAGAAGCAGTCAATAATATTCGTTATTATAAAGTAAATAGTCAATAAATATTTGTTACATGAATTGTCCCGGCATTACCATTATAACTTAAAACTGCCCTCCCTTATAACATGATCCAAAAAAATTATAACTACGATTGCAAAGCACATAATTTTAAAACTATAAGATCATTGTTAACACAAATGTCTCCCCTAGAGGGGACTCAGTTTGACTCTTACATCATTAGCCTGCATCCAGACCTTTTTCTGCAAACATTTTGACAACTACATAGCAGGCTTGAAACCAGCGTGGGCTACACAGACTGTCTCATATAAACAGCAACAACAAAATCAGGCCCAAAGCCCCCATGGATCACCACTCCACACGACAGCTTGTAACCTTTAGCTGCAAGGCTTCCTTCCTGCTCAAATGCTGACTCCCAGGTGTAACTTGGGAGTGAAACTCCCAGAAGTTTCCTTGGCCTGGGATGGAGACAGGTGTCATTTGTTTTCAATTGCGGGAAAATATCCACCATACAAAAGGTTAGCTTTCGAAGCTTCGATGGGGCAGCTACTGTATGCCCCGCATAATGCTGGGATTATGAGAGTACCCGAGACCAACACAACCAACCGCCTTCCAAGGAGGAACATGAGTGGGAATTGTATAGCATAGGAGCGTCAGAACCAAAGTCATGGAGAAGCCCAGGTTGCATTCTTAGTTCACCTGTGTGTATGTTTACTGAGCACACACTGTGCCCCAGGCACCGGGCCAGACACCGGGAGTCCAGGTGCAAAGCGGTTGTCCACAGACCTCAGACAGTGTTCATGAAATCCCACCTTCAGTTCTCGCCTCCTGCAGGATGTATTTGTTTTGCAAAATATCAAGGCCACCTGTGTTAGCTCAATTTGCATAACGCCTGCAGGAAACAGGCAGAACAGAGGTCACCTGTCCCCTTTTATGAACTGGAGTCACCCCAGCACTGTACAGTTAAAATTGTTTACCTAAAGTCACAGTGTCGGATGGCCCATCTTACCTACAGCCCTGGCAGAACCGCACCACGATCTCCCAGAGCCACACCCCTGCCATGTTTGCGCTGGCACATAGAGCCTCACGGCCTCTGGCAGTCAATTCTCTGTAGCTCGGGCTTGACCTTGCTTCATCTCAGCCAAGGACAGATGTCCTTGGACACGTGCAAGGCCCTAATCACTTTTAGACCCAGGGGCTGACTTCTCTAAGGCTTTGTGAAACACCAGCCAGGCATCAGGTTATCTAGATGCCAACACTTGCCCTCAGAGCAAATCTCTAGACCACAAGGACTGTTAAGCAAAGGAAGAGCAGGCTGGATGGCGCATGGTGCTTGTCTCTCAAGCTGAGCTACCTCAGTTCCTCCTCTACACACACACAAAGGTGGAAAAAGAGAACTGACTCCATAGGACTTTTCTCTAACCTCCATATGTGTGCCATGACATGTGTGTGCGCGTGCACACACATACACACACACAGAGACAGACATACCATGCATACACATGCAGCCACTAATTAGTTCATTTTGGAGAAACCAAAAGATAGGAGCTAGGGGAAAAAAAGGAAATGGCTAGAAGGCAAAGAAGCTCTCAGACCGCCTGTCCATAGTGTCCCATGCCTTCTCTGCTAGTGTCCCCACCCCCTCTTGCAGTTCCCCTGCCCCCCCTTCAGGCTGGTGACAAAGGGAACTCCATATGAGGGCAGAGTGAGATGTCATTGGGTCAAAAAATGGCACCAATGACATCTCTGCCCCTCATACGGAGTTCCCTGAAACCCCGGGCAAACACACTGTTGCAGGGGACAGTAAGGCTGGTTCTCAGTCACCTGCCACCAGGCCTCTTTGATTGGTCAGCAGCAACCGTGTCAGCAGCCAAGGATATCTATGGCTCACATGACAGGTTTCCTTCCCGGGAACAGAGGAGAGGCATGGTCTACTAGAAGTGACTTTTAAATTTTTAAAATTATCTGCAGAAAACAGTGGGTATTTTCCCATCTGCCTGCCTCCAGGCCTCATTGAGTCGTAAAAAGAAAATAATTTTCCTGAATGCTTTGACAAACAAACCCAATCGCTCTGCCATTTCTTGCCAGAGAGTGCTCTGGAAAGTGCTGTTCCCTGGCAAAGAGAGAAAACCCTCTAGGGGTGAGAGGAGTAAGATGGTTTGACTGGGGTGGAGGAGCACACACTAGGAAGGCTTCCTGGAGGAGGTGGCTCTGGAGATGGTCCTGAAAGGAGGCAGTAGGCACCGACTTGCAGGGGTTGTGGACAGAAAATGAAAGATGTATAAAACAGAAAATGGGGGGCTGGATGGGGAGGGATGCCTGTTTTGGGTCAAGGTCAGAAAAGCACTTGCATGTGTGCGCATGCTCTCAAAGGCTAAAAATAGGAGTCTAAGTGCTTTGAACAGTGAGTCTCAGTCTTGAGAGACAGTACAGTACAGAGGCCTCGCACAGTGACCTTGAGGCCACTTGTCACACCAAGAACCGGAGATGGCCAGCACACAAGGAAGGGCACGTCGGTCCCTGCTCAGCTTCTGAGCCGGTCTTTCCTGAAGGCCACTGGGTCCTGGGAGACTTGAGTCTGTGCCAACTTCCTGAGCTGCCCTTGATCAGCCGGGAACAGGGGGATGGCCAGGAACACATCTGCAGCTGCAGGAAGATGAGCCGCCCCAGGTGGCTGCCCTGTCAGCCTAGGCACGGTCATCAGTTCTGACCCTTCCCAAGGATGCTGCAAAGTGTCCTGACTCCCGCAGAGGAATTCTGTCAGCAGGGTCTGGGTGGCTCCCTGAACACAGGCTGGCCCATCCTGGAACCCCACCACCCATGGGATTGGATGGGAGGAGGGAAGGGTGTCTCCCTCCTCCCCTTGCAGAGGGGAGTCCTTACTAGTGCTCCTGAGAGGAACGACTCAATAAGGGCCTTGTAGCACAACCAAGGAAGGGAAAACTCGGTGGGTTATACAAGATAAATAAAAAATAAGAAAAGGGTATAAAGTTGGGAAAGGGGGGAAGGAGTGGAGGAGGGGGGATGGGCATACGCAAAATATATTGAATACATGTATGAAATACTCAAAAAATAAATGCAAAAAATGCAAAACAAACACCTCCTAACATACTCTAGTCATACCAGTCAGTAGAGAATTTTGCCCACTGCATGCCCTACTTGCTCTACACACACACACACACACACACACACACACACACACACAAATTCACACACTCCTGTCATTAACACCCTCCCGCCTCCTGCCATCACGACCTTCTTCCTCCAGTGTGGCTCATCCCGCCTCTCCTGCCCTGAGCGGACCTTGGTCATAGCTGTCTGTGAGCTCTCTCCCTGACACGGGATGAGCGGGTCCCCAGGAGCAAGCTCTGAAGCTTTCTGCCCTGTGCACCCCACCCCACAGCACTGGCTTCAGCCAACCCTCTCAGACATGGGCAGGATGGGATTCAGCCTCCTCCCCTGGCTAGCAGAGAACTGCAGGAGGGTGGCTGTGCTCCTTTGCCCCAGCCGGGTCTCCTACTGCTCTGGCTGCTGGTCCCCAGGCAGGCCTTTCTCCACATGGACTTCCGGACTTTCTCTTGCACACGCAGGCACAGAGTGAGCTGATGAACTCCGGCTTGTATCTGGTGCTGCTGCTTCACCTGTACGAACAGAGGTTTGCAGAACTCATGACCCTCAACTACAGGCGGGCTTCCAGAGAGAGGGTAAGTCCAGCTTTGGGAGGAGCCCCGCAGCACAACCCAGAACGCCACGTGAGGCCGTTTCTTAGACACACAATCTCCTGAAGTCCTCACGGTCACTTGAGCAGGTCTAGGACTGTCACCGTTAGGACTAAGGTTTAGTAGCTGCTAAGTGTATGTTCGGTGACCTCTGGCTGAAGGCAGGTATAATCACATCATTGCTTACTGTCAAATACAAACAGTAATTAAGTGGTCGTCAGTGGCCCTGTAAGTGAAGGAGTCTCTAGGGAGTCCTGCCCTGCAAAATAGAGGTGTTCAAGAATGCTGCTGTTAAGTGTGTGCTCCGTGAGGGTGTGTGCTCTGCTCAAGCAAAGAGGATCTGTGCAAAAGCAGGGCATTCCATACCTGAGAGCTAGTGAGCGGTCATACTCCGAGATGTCAGCTCTGCCTGCTGTTTTATACCCCAGTACGATATGCCTCTGTGTGTGTGTGTGTCCCTTAAGGATGCCATGGGCACAATATACCTCTGTATGTGTGTGCGTGCGTCCCTAAGGCTGCCAGGAAGTACAGGTGTTGATAATGACCCATTTGGCAAATGACCATGTATGTACCAAAATGGCAATAATAACACGGGATGAAGGGAGAAGCCTGGCCCTGCCACTTAGCAAGGTTAGCAGTGAGTGGACCTCCGACGTCTCAGCAGCTTGAGCCCTAGGGAACTTCCCACTTCATCAAATGGCTTCCTATGCCACATGAAACAAGAACTCCGTGAGGAACGGGAAGTTGCCCAGTCAAGCCAGGGGCTGATTGCAATACTAGTGTTGGGACTTCCAGGACAACCCTGGAGGCCTTGCTCTTGACCTCTGCTCCTGTCGGGGCCTGACAAGAGGGTGAGCCAGTGTGGCGGTAGATAAGCCACTGGTGATGCTAGCGGCCACTTCAGTCGTCTGCCCTCCGAGCCCTGAACCCCTCTTTCTCTTTGCTCCCTTCTTTCTCCTTCTCTTACTCTGCTGTCTCTGCTTTTGTCTTCCTCGAGTGGACTCCAGACATCTCCCTACACCATCACTGCCGAAGGCTGGAGCGCAGTCATTTTGGATACTCTCTACACTACCCCTCCCACTAAAAGCACTGGATGCAGGGCCAGGTGTGGTGGCACACGCCCTTAATCCCCACACTTGGGAGGCAGAGGCAGATGGAACCCTGAGGTTCGAGGTCAGCCTGGTCTATGTTGTGAAGCCCTATTTCAAAATCAAAATGGCAAAAACCCACGCTGGATTTGGAGGCTTGGGATGCAGCTCAGTGGGCCAAGTGCTTGTCTAGCGTCCATGAAGCAATGTGTTTGATCCCAACATCACGCAAGCCAGGACTGGTGACGTGCGACAGCATTTGGGAGACAGAGGCAGGAGAATCAGAAGTTCAAGGTCATCCTCAGGTACCTAGCAAATTCAAGGCGGGCCCAGGATGTGAGGCCCTGTCTCATAAGAGACAATGCTGACTTCAAGCCTCTGGTCATAGGAATTGCAGATCCATTTATATTTCTTTCCAGTTAAATTCTTCCTTCATACCCTGAGTGCTCAATGAAGACAACAGGCTGGGTTTCTGCCAACCTGTCTCCTGAGGAATGTCACCCTCTCTGTGGTCCAGGACTGCCCTTCCTTAACATCCTCATGGTTTTAATGGTGATATAAATTCTTCATAGAAATACTTTAAAAAGGGAGAAAAAGAAAAAGAAAAAAAAGGAAAAGTACTGGAAGCAGGAAATGGTCCTTTGTTACTATTTCTGTAATTTCATTTTCATGTTCCCGCATCTTTTAATGGACTTTTTATTTCACATTGAACTTCAAAGCCTCAGGGTAGATGTGGGTTACAGATGGTCCTGGCGAGCCAGCAAACACAGCAACATCAGCCAGAGGGGATACAAAGCACACACGAGAATACAGACAGCACAGTCCCATGGATGAAAACCAAGGTCCTATAGCATTGCCACCCAGGAAACTCCTGGCCAGTCTGTTCTGGAAAAGAAGTGAGCTCTGCCAGCGGTGTGCTGGGAACCAGAGCAGAAGGGGTAGAAGGGGCAGCTCTCTGCTCTCGACCTCAGCTCACAGATAACTGGGGAAATCCTGGAGCACACCTCCCCTACTCCCACCCAGCGCAAAGCAGTAAGGGTGCTGTACCTCCAACATCTAGAAGATCCGTGTCCTCGCGCCCTCTTCGGGCCTTCATAGTTTCTGCACTCACTTACACACCCAGACACACATATGTACACAATTCAAAGGTTTTTTTTCTTAATCTTTTAAAAAAGAAACATCTGCATGAAAGCTGGAGGCAGTATAAAGTGTCAAATCCACCTCTTACCACTTTTGTCTCAGGATTCCCAGAACCTGAGGGTAGCATTTGCCAAAAGAGAAGCACTGACTTGGAAGAGAAACCTCACTCCTTTGCTAGCAGCATGGGAGGAACCATTCACACCAGGCTTCTTGTTTGGGTCTCACGAGAGACCTTGTGACAGGTGCTGCCAGTGGTGGTGGCTGTCAGTCATCCCTCCTCACTCCAGCATGTGACAGGTGCTGTCAGTGGCGGTGGCTGTCAATCATCCCTCACTCCAGCCTGTGACAGGCGCTGCCAGTGGTGGTGGCTGTCAGTCATCCCTCCCTCCAGCCTGTGACAGGCGCTGTCTGTCATCCCTCACTCCAGCATGCACTTGCAATACCAGGGGCTGAGGTGGTTACTTTCTTATCATTGTGATACAACACATTAAAAAAAATTAACGCCTGAAGGAAGGACTTACTTAGGCTCACAGTTTGAGGAGACATACATCATCACAGCAGGAAAAGCATATTGGCGTGACCAGCTTGGCTGTGGTGACGGAGGCCCGCTCACATCTCAGCAGACCAGGAAGCATAGAGATGAATGCTTGCACTCAACTGGCTTTCTCTTTTGACTCTCTTTCTTTTATTAATAGACCAGAACTTTCTATGTATCCCCAGCTGGCCTGGAACTCAATATGTAGACCAACCAGGCTGGCTTTTGACCTCACAGATATGTCTGCCTCTCCCCCCTCAAGTGCTAGGAGTAAAAGTGTGTGTCACCATGCCTGGCTTCTCCTTTTATTCTTCTTTATTTAGTCCTGGACAGCAGCCCATGGGATGGCTCCACTCACATTTTGGGTGGGTCTTCCTCCCTCACTCTCTCTGAAAAAGCCCTCACAGACACACCCATGTGCACCTCTGTAAATCAGGCTGGCCTCAAACTCACAGAGATCTGCCTGTCTCTGCCTCTTGAGTGCTGGGATTAAAGGCGTGCACCACCTCCGCCCGGCTCCCAATGTGCTTCTTAATGCAATCAAGCTGACAATGGCAGTTACCTTTCACAGATGGAACCCAATCAAAGAAAGTGACTGTACAACTTGATGTGATACCATGATGTCCCTTTTTTTGAGGAGCTTACAGTTGAGAAACAAGATTCACATATTTACAAAACCAAAATAATAATAATAATAATAACTGGAAAAGAGCATATGAGCAGAAGAACCCACAGGTCCAGTGAGCACACAGAGGCTGTGAAATAAATACCACATCTTCCCTAGTTGGGACTTGCTGGGTTTTCAAAGGTCTCCTCATTGAGCTTCTGTGCTGTCTGAAGATAAAACAGGACCTCTGGATCTGCCTCTCATTGAGACCCAGGGTGAGTCATGTTTGACTGGAGATCGTGCACTGGGCACTATGGATTCCAGGGACACTGGGTGCCAAATAAAGTGGTGGTGTGCTCAGTCGGGCTTCAGTGTCCAAGGAATTCCTGAATCAAATCTCCTTCATTCACGTAGCAAGTCTTGAGTGTCATTTTAGAGAAAGAGACAGTGCAAATTTATAGAGAGAATTCAAAGCATACTCATTTATTCTGCACACCTACTATGTGCTGGGTTTTAAATCATATCCCGGGAATGCAGAGATGATGAAGACAAACACTGCCATATTGGTCTGGGCATCTGCAGAGAGAATGCGTGGGGCTGGAGATAGGGCTCAGCCAATGGAGTCTTAGTCTTGCAGAGGACTAAGTGTGGTTACCAGCGTAACCTGTAACTCCAGCTCCAGGGGATCTTACACCCTCTTCTGGTTTCCAAGGGCACCTGAATTCATGTGCACAGATACATGCACATTCATGCGTGCAGGCGCGTGTATGCATACACACACACTCACACACACACACAATTTAAAAATAAAACAAATCTTTAACTTAATTGAGAACACACATTTGTGACCAAGAGGATCCCAAACCCATTTGTATTGTGATAGAAAAATGGAACTGAAGGAAGCACAGGATGGGGAGATTAAATGAGGGGCTCTCATTCCCTCCTCCAGGGCAGAGCTCAGGCCAGGCTCTCCAGCGCTGCTGCTGGAGAAGCCCCGCCTTTGATCCGGTAGGGGGTTTGCCCTTTGTCCTCAGTCCTTGCTATGGGACAATGTTGCTGTCATGATGGCGTTTGTCAGCTGATCAGCCAGGGAGATGATGCTTACACTGAATCTTGGAGAGAGTGGCAGATGGACGAGGGTGGGTGGGTGGGTAAGTGTATTCCACACAGAAGATGTAGCGGCATGGAGATGTGTAAAACTCCACACATTCAGGCTGTCAAGAAGGTTCATGGCAGGGGCTGGCAGGAAGTGAGCCTGAGGTGTAGGCAGGGTGCCGGCTGGAAGGCTCTGGAGGCTACTGGACAGCTTCCAGTCTGGGGATTGACAAACAAGGACATTCTGGTAGTTGAGTGATAAGTGCGGTAGACACCTGGAGGGTAGGTTGGAAGAGCCAGCTGGAAGGTTGTTGCAGTGGTGTGAAGAGATAAGTGTCCAGCGTGGAGCATGGATGATAAATACCCTGCCCCCACCAGGGCAGTGTGTGTGTGTGTGTGTGTGTGTGTGTGTGCCTGTGTACACGCGCATGAGTTTGTAGAGTACCAGTTGAAGGAGGCACTGATATTATTCCATGAAGGTGCCCGACAGCAAGCTGGCCCTTCCATTCTTGGTGTCAGGTGCCTGTGGTGGGAGCATCTCCAGGGACCGCTGGCTGATCCTGCCTAGTTCGCCCTTTAGTCTAATAGACACTTCATACCCACATGACGGAAGCTCCGTCATCTAGGGTCAGCTCCCCTAGGACCCCCTCCATGATGTGCCTCCTGGTCTGATTCTTGTCTCTGATTATTGGTATCTTCAGGAGAGAATGCCCTTCTTCGTCCTCTGCCCCAGGTGTGCTGTTAATAGTCAGAATGCCAGGCTAGTGGCAGAAGTCAGGGAGCAGAGTGACCGGCTTAGGAGGCAGGTAGGGCACCATGGTTCCATTCCTGCCTCAATGGACCATCCCCATTTACACTATTTCTCTTGCCTCAAGGGGTCAAATCTGCACAAAACATGAGAAGCCCAGGTTTGACCCTTTGACCTCTGCTCACCAGGACAGGGATTCCTACTGTCGTGTGAGGGCTGATAGACATGAGCACCTGGCACAGAATCTCGAGGCAGGGTGAGGTTCCCCCAGTGGCTCAAAGCATGTGGCCGTGGAGGTTAGCACAGTCCTGATGTATAATTCACAGATAACCAGGACCTGCTACTGTAGACGAAATCCTATCTCTCCCCCTGGCCCTCCCTTGAGCACAGAAAGGAGCCTGTAGACAACCTCTGCCCAGGCCAGGGAGTTGTCCAGTAACAGTGTCCAGCACCCCTTGTTTTGTCCCCAGTCTGCCACAAAGTCCCTGTTCTTCCCAGGGGGAAATAGCACCAGACCCAATACAACAGGGCCCACATCCTTGCAGCCTGGCACAATGGGCTCCCATGGAGTACACAGCGTTTCTTATTGTGGCATGAAATGCCATAAAGTCAGAACAAAGAGAGCCCAGGGCCTGGATGGGTCGGCAGCTTCCTGCCAGGCAGAGAATACAAGCGATTGTTTAAAAGCCAGTGGTGAGGCCAGTGGCCAATTAGCACAGCCTGGAAACTGTGCCGGGACTATCAGAAAGGGACTCTGCTATTCAGATCAATTGCTAAAAGGAAGCAAGTCTGTTCACACTGCCAAATATAGAAGCCCCGAAACAACAAAGGTGACCTGGGTTATCGCTGCGCTGTCCTCGGGACAAGCTGAGCTCCACCAGTGCAGAATACCAGCCCTGGTCCTGAGCACCTTGGTGAGAGAGAGGCTGGGAGCCCTAGGACAATCTGAGGCCAGGGAGTTGTGCATCTGTTCACAATTGCATTGTAAAAACAATTCATGTCTCATTGTCTTCTCTCTCTTAGTTGTCAAGAAATTATCCACAACCCAGACCGGAAGAAAATGAAAGTAGGTTTGGGGGTCCATCTTGTCCTGCCCCCTTTAAGGGTGTCTGCTAAGCCATTTCTGTTCCTGTGTTGAGCCTAATGCTGTGGAAGGAAGTCATGACCACCACCCAGAGGCAAAAATAACCCCACAAAGCTTGGGAAACTCTAGTCTTCACTAACAATCAATCAGGAAGGCTGGATGTGGAACAGATAAGAATTTTAATTCATCCTGAAGCCACGGAAAAGGGTCAGCTAGGAGGAAGGAGTGTTTTCCTCCCCAGGATCCTGCGCCACTCAGCATTTGATGAGGTTTTCTGGGTTTGTTTTTGTTTTTGTTTCCTGCCAGGATCCTGTCTGGGATTTTCCTTCCCAGGTCCTAAAAACAGGCTGGTTAGCCATTACTAGGCAAGCGTTTTGATTGGATTTCTGATGCCATTGAGTACCATCAAGCAGGTCTGTTGGATGTAAAGGTTGAACAAAGCCAACAGGTCTCCTGTCTCCTTCAGACAGGTTCTTTATTCCATAGAAAGTCTCCCTAGAGAAAACGAGCCTAATTAAAGCAGAGGGCGCAGAGGCAAGCCTTAAGACTCTATCCACAGAAAAAGTGTCACAGGGATGTGACAACTGGATTTCTCTGGGTTCTCGAAGGAGAAATTTTACCACAGCCTGCCCTGCCCGAAAGCTTAGGAGAGTGACTCCCACGCTGGCATCAACAATCTCGAGAACTTACCCTAAACACAGATTCCTGGGCCCTCCCACAGACTCCACTCCAGCGATGGGGTGGGGCTCTGGAATGTGTCTTTCACGCACAGCCCACGGACAGGATTGATGCAGCCCATTGCGTGGATGCTTTGTGGGCCCCTTCCCCGCCCCCCACAAATAAATACCTGACCAGAAGAGACATTGCACCAGTTGAGAGCTCCCAGGGTGGGGCCCCGACTGCAACCCTAGAGAAGCCAGCTTGCTATTCAGGGCACGCAGTCCTAGGGAGCCAGGCTCACAGTGCTCAGAGATGGGAAAGGCCCTTTCTTCTCTATACAAAAGAAGCTGCTGGAGCCCCAATACCCGCGCGATTGCGGGGTCCAAATCAGCTTGCCCGACGGCCTGGAGGCCCCTGGAGCGAAGCCGCAGGATCGCTCGAGCAGTCGTCCCCAGACCCCAGCTTGCTCTCTGGGTGCAGCAGGGAAGGCGGCGGTGCGGTGCGGTGTCTAAAAGACCTTTGTGTCGCCGCCCGCACGCACCGCCTCCCGAGGACCGCACCTCAGCCAGGCGTCCGCACACGGGTTATCGGCATAGCTTCAGCGAGGGTCTTGTGCTCATACAGGGACATGACAGGCTGCAGGGCTTGGTCCCCAGCTGGGAGACCTGCAGAGGGTCCTGTCGCCCGGGGCCCCGCCCCGCCTTGGAGGCGTCTGCAGCGCTACCCGGTTCGGAACCTGTGAGGCCCGGCGCCTCCGAGAAGATTCGGCTGGGCAGGGGCGCCCCCTAGTGCCCCTTGCCACCGCTGTGTCCTGCAGCCGCGGAGGGCTCCCCCAGACCCAGGGTCGGTACACGGATTAGGGCCCGAAGAGCATCCTTGGCTTCTAAACCTGCTTCACAGGAGGCTGCTCTCCCTAGGAGATGTTTAGAAAGGAATATCGACCGGCATGGTGGCCCATGCAGTTTGCCGCGAGTTCTAGGCCAGCCTGCATTGTATAGTGAGGTCCAGGGCGTTTGTCTCAACCACCAACCACAAAAATAAGTCTCCACAGAGAGGGAAAGGGATTTGCTTCCCTCTCCGTTGCTCCCGTGCAGATGGTCCCTCTGATTGTCTGCCACTCATTCGCTATCTCAGTTGGGAGCTGGCCCATCTCCAGAATAGACCATTCGCAGGCAGGCCCTAGGGTGGCAGGTCCTTTCCTGGAAATACAAGCCAGGTTCCTTCTACCTGCCCCTAGTCCTGTACACTCCCCAAATACCGGAGGAGGGTAGCTAGTTCAAGTTATGCAGAGCCCAGGACAAAGACACCAACATGCTCTCCTCAATGACTGACCACTGGCAGTCCTTACTCTGTCTCTGTGCCAAAGCTACTATCAAGACAAATGTCAGGCATGAGAAACAGAGCCAGAGGAGGCTAGCCCTCCCCCTTGGCCACACACTTCTTCTTTGGCCCCCACAGGCTGGCGTGACTCACCTGGTTGGCAGCATTTGGTTACTATGGCCTGCCAGCACTGAGTCATGGCTGTGACCTGCCACCCCAGTTCAGTCTAGGTAAACACAGAAGGAAAGGACAAAACATCAGGCACGGAGGGTGCCAGCTGCCTTGTGGCCCTGTGGTGCCCACGCCAGCCTTCTTCCTGGGTACCTCGCACTGAACCAAAGACCGGCCCCCTCCCTAGTAACACTGAGGTGCGGTCATCTCAGGCAGATTCTTAGATGTGTGAGCCAACCTGTTATAGGGCTCCTGACCTAGCTTCTCCGACAGCTGCTTCCCAGCTGGCACAAATGACCATGACCATAGCCAAGACTAAGGCCAGGAAGAGACCGCATCACCTGCTGATATGCATAAAGGTGATGAGAGGAACACAGACAAGCCAACTGGTACAGCATGGGTAAGGGAAGCCGGGCGGCCTTGAGACCAGAAGCAGTGATGAGTGTCGGGGTGTGAATGGCCAAGTGTCATTTCTCCTTTCCCTCGCACTGCTTCAACTATGAAAAAGTGTTTCTACATAGTCTGGGAATGCTTCCTCAAACCAAGACAAAAAGAAGCATCTAGAAGAAGGGTTTCCCCCAAATAAGGGAACCCCTCTCCTGTTCTATTTGCTGTACTTGGACCTTTTGGCCACCCCTCTCCCAATGCCACTCTGCCCTGTTCCTTGCCATCACACCCCCACACCCCCAATCATGTTAGGCAGTAGAGTTAACTTGGAAACCTTGTCCTGAGAAAAGGCAAAGGCTCTACCAGCTATTCAGACTGGCTGGCAGAGACGGCTGAAATAGATTCATAAAGCAGCAGCCGTTCAGCTGCCCCTGACCCAGCTGGAGCCCCGGTGCAGCCGGTCTAGAGATTCCCCAGCCCCTGATTAACGTGTCTGTTCCCCCACATTATTCCGTATTCCATTTCCGTGTGTGTGGCTGGCCCCTGGGGCCAGGGTAAGAGAAGGAAGGGCGGTGGTGCTATGCCCCGTGTGGCAGATCCTGAAGTCTGCTGTGGCCCTGGAGCCTGAGAGATGGTCTTTCTTTCTAGGTTCCGAGACGGGAGATGGTAATGAAAGCAGTGTTTACCCAGGCCGGGTCATCTAGCGAGGGAGCTGGTCGTGGAGCGCAGCAGAGACCTCTCCACCCAGAAGCCCTTCCTGTGCCCCCCGTGCCTCCCTTCTTCCCTCCTCTTTACTGAAACTGAAGCCAGTGTGTTCATAGTTACCGTTCTCACCTGTGCCACTCTGTTCAGGGGTCAGGCTTGAGCATCCACGCACAGCCACAGGGACTAACCTCGTCCCAGCTAAGACGAGCAAAACTGCCAAGTCCTGAGGGGGCTTCCCTGTTGCTGCCCCTCAGCCCAGCAGCCCAAGTGGACCCAGCATCTCTAGCAGCCTAACAGCCTGGGCTCCTACTGCTGAGGGTCCCTTATTTAGGCCTCAGCCCACCCCGAGTGGAGTGGAGCTATACATTCAGTAAACTGACTTTATTCTCCCATTCTATGCTGTGTTTATTTCCCTCCAAGGTTGACAGTCTTGAGCTACACCCCACCGCCCACCCCACCTCATTTCTGCTTGCTACCCACCACCAGAAGCTGACACATGTCAGAATCCCATGGGCTGTGGCAAACTGGAATCACTTAGGATCAGTTGTGTGTGTGGACTCTGTGATCTTTCTCCTCATCGCATCTAAGGAATCAAAGACCGATGAGACTTGGGGTGATTTAAAAAGAAAATCAGAGATGGGTAGCGGGGAAATTGTGTATGGTGCTGGAGGGCATGAAGAAAAAGAAGAGATCGCCAGCTAAGCCTGGTGTCTCAGCACTGGGGCAGGAAGGTTATAAACCGGAGACCAGCTTGTACTATTTATATATAGCAAGACCTAGTCTCAAAAATCTAGAGAGAAAAACAGACAAAAACAGGCTTTCCAAAAAATGGTGGAAAGGAGAGCGTGCCATTCAAAGATGCAGGCTAAGTGAAAGAAACCACATCCTGACCTTCTCAGTCTGGGATTTCCAGGAAAGGCAAAACTGCAGAGGCAGGAAGCAGATCTGTGAACTCTGGGAGATGAGAAGGAGGCTGGAGGTGAGGAAGGTGTCAGAGTGGTCACATGATGACAGTCACAGGAGTGGAACTGCGTGTTTGCCGAGTGGGAGCATGACATCCCGATTAGGGTAGGTGTGCATCCCTAAATGTCCTCAAAAATCGGAGACAGGCCAGAAAAAGGAGGAGGAAAAAGAGAAAGTTAAGATGAAGATTGGGAACATAGCCCAGTGATAGAACCACTGGGCTCATTCATCGTCTGTACCACATGAATGATGTGTGATTATGCTTGTCTGTGATACCAGCATTCAGGAGGCAGGGGCAGGAGGACCAGAAGGTCAAAGTCATCCTTATTACTTAGTTTGATCCTAGGCTACATAAAACCCTGTCAAAAAACAAGAGACAGACAGGAGAGAACAGTCTGGAAAGAAGAATAAAGTGTAAATGTGTGTGTGTGTGTGTGCATGCATGTGCATGTGTGTGATAGCACCAGAATGGGCTTTGACGTCTCATATGCTCAAGCTATACCCAGTGTGGTACACAGTCTTAGCTTTAAGACCCATGCTCCCAGGACAGTCCCTGGTTTCCAGCCTGGCTATCTCCTGGGGGCTCTAGACATTGCAATCTAGAGATGAATAATGGGAGCAATGAAGTTTTAGGAAAGTCCAGGCTACCTAAATCCTGACCCATTCCTCTGACGTCTTCTGTTTAAGCAAAGCGATAGAACCCCTGGAAATAAATGGCTCAGCCAAGCAGTGAAGACCCCACATCAGAGGTAAAAATGAGCATCTTTGCTCGTTAATAGAGCCTAGATAAACCACTGAAGTTGACAGTAGCTCCACGACCTAAACAAAATGGAAGGCTCCCAGTGCTTAGGTTCATGCATGGAACTCCCAGCTGCACAGACAAATGGGCCTTTTAAGGTTGAGTGAGGATTTGTCTAAGAAATGGTACTGAGAATCATGGAGGAGGGGACAGGCATACTTTAAAACAAAACTATGTAAGGGTTAGAGAGATAGCTCCGTGGTTAAGAGTGCTAGCTGCTTGCCTAGAGGGCCTGAATTCAATTCCCAGCACCAACACGGCAGCTCACAACCATCTGTGGCGCCAGTTCCAGGCTATCTGACGTTCTCTTCCAGAGTGTGCTGGCCTCTGTGGGTACCAGGCATGGATGTGGTACACGAACATATGTGCAGGCAAAAGCACCCATAGACATTTTTTAAGGTCCTGGAAGAGAGAAGAGAGGACAGAAGGAATTTTTGATAGTTTGTGGAGTCCAGGAGAGAGAAACTAAGAAGAATGAGAAGGCCGTTGAGCAGGGAGAACACATGTCCTAGCAATTATTTAACACGTATGAGGGAAAGGAGACTGCATGGAACACTACATAGACGGCCATTTATATAATACATCTTATACAAGGGGACGTTGACATCCTTGGATATAGATAGCAACAGCAGAGCCTGTAATAGCAAGGGAAGATCATGCTTATTATTTTGTTGTCATGTTCCCCGGACTCCAGGGAGGGAACCACAGCACAAATTTGTATAGAAACAAAACTTAGATCAAAAAAAAAAGGTTCTGTAGACACAAACCGAAAAGCAAAGTAACAGAAGGCCAGGTGTCCCCACACTGCACAGCTAGACACCCCACAGTAACAGAAGGCCAGGTGTCCCCACGCTGCACAGCTAGACACCCCACAGTAACAGAAGGCCAGGTGTCCCCACACTGCACAGTTAGACACCCCAAAGTAACAGAAGGCCAGGTGTCCCCACACTGCACAGCTAGACACCCCACAGTAACAGAAGGCCAGGTGTCCCCACACTACACAGTTAGACACCCCACAGATGTCAGAGGTGCCTGGAAGTGAGAAAGACAACATGGACGGACTAGGAAAGAATCACTGACTGGGATCCCCAGAAAAGGCTAAATCTGAAGTCTTCTACCAGCTGATAAAAGAGACCAGTATTTGACCCTCTGAATACATGGCCTTGAACCCTGATGCCACATTGACCATAAACAACCTGCCAGTGACTCCCTCCTCCCTCTAGTGTTGGTAACTGCTTTCCACACAAGGAAGGTTAGGATCTGTCCCCTCCCCCTGGATGGAATTCATTCTGAAGGGAGAGAGCAGAGGACAGAAGTCAGCCTTTGCCTGGGGCCCCTTGGCAGTAGCCTCCCGAGGAAACTCAGGCTTGACCCCCAGTCCCTCTTCAGCTCTTTTCCTTCCCTGAATGGCTTCCTTGCTAGTCTCGCCCACGGTGCTGATTCTTTACCTTGTGTCTGCCAGAGACTCCTGCCCCACTGCTCCAGGCAGCTTGGCCAGGTTTGGGCAGTTCTGTTCCAGGATAGCCATGTGGTGAGGCTGGCTGGCTCCTCGCCCCTGCGGCCTCAGAGAGCTGCCCACTGGGCCAGTCCAGGTCTGCCAGGGTACTTGGGAGGAGGCCATCTCTGACGACTCGGGGAATGCTGTTCTCTGGAGAGCCGCCCCGTCTTCCCGTTCATTCATGGATCCATTGAGCTGTTACGGAATGCGCAGGTGGCCAAAGCTGGGCCAGTCCGGGCCTTCGAGTGAAGGCTGGTCTCTGTGTTTGGTAGACAATGCCCTTCGCCCAGGCCTGGGACAGGTCTTGGGACATCTGCCACTCAGGAGACTCAGCAAAGAGCCTGGCACATAGTGGAGGCACTTCGTGCTTATTGAACTGAATCCTGCCAGAAGATAGGAGACTGTCACATGCTCCAGAACAAGGACTGTCCAGATTCCAGAGGGCAAGGAGCCAGGCCCAGAGCTTTCTTCCTGATCCTTCAGAGAACTACAGGAACACTCTAACTCACCACTGGGCAGACAGGGCCTTCAGGAGGGAGGCTCAGAACATGGTTTCTTGGGAGCCCTAGGGCCCAAGACACTGTCAGACAAACTTGCTTGTGAGTGTGGGCTCTGGCAAAACTCCAGTCACCAGAGAAAGAAGAGAAAAATTAGAAACAGAGATAGGTAGATTCAGGGGCTGGTAGGGACAGTTGGCTTGCCCACCCAGTCAACTGCTGGCACACACATGCACGCATGCTTGCATACAGATGCATGCATGCATATATGCAAACAGACATGCACACACACACTCAAGAAAATAAATGCCAAACAGCACCCTTGGCTGACCCTGGACATCTGGGGCCTCACTCCTTCAGCTACTCAAAGGACCCAATAAGTCCCACAAACCGTGTTTTCCACAACCCTGCTTTCTTCTCTCTCAGGACAGGGGTCAGCAGTATCCAAGGAGAACCTCTGCCCCCAGAGTGGCCCCCAGCAGCCTATCAAGCAATCCTTGAGCCATGGCCAATGGTGGAGTGCTTGGCTCACAAAGGGGCTATTCTGGCCTCAGTTTGGAGAGCAAATTACTTGAGGGTAAAGTGGGTTAATCATTAAGGATCTGAGTTTGGACTAGGGTTCCCTTTCCTAAGTGTCTGGCCTACCCGCCTCCCATGGGTCTTGCTGTCAGAGCTGCAGAACAGGGACAGCTAGAGGAGGGTCCACTCAGGGAAGTCCCCTCCCAAGCAGCAATCCTGTTCACCCTGGAGTCCTAGAGGGAAGCCTCTGGTACCTCCTGACACTGTGGCCTAGCTGGAGGCACATCTGATCCCCAAAGAGCAGCTGACGCCCCCTCAGGCAAATCCTGCACTCGTGTTTCCTTGCATCTTTTTTTAGTTTTTTTTTTTTTTTTTCTTGAAACACTGGAAACCAACAGAGCAGAGGGCTTCAGGGTGCTTGGGGGTGGGGAGGATGGGGAATGAGTGAGAACATTCAGTGTGTGCCTTTATGCAGTCTTCTCTGTCCTTTAGGCTCAGAACCACAAGACCACACTGCCTATTCAAAAAAAAAAAAAACCCACACAGAACTAAGATATAAAAAGTCATGAACATGGCAAACTGAGAACACTCAACGCCTCTAACTGTGGCTATCCTTCTGGCCCAAACCAACCACCCTCCTCTGAGGTCTGAATTCTTACAGGAGTTTCCTCTGCAAGGCCTTCCTGCCTTCACTCCCCATTTCCCATCCATTGTTTAAGTCCCTTACCCCAGTCACAATGGTGGTGTCAAAAGGTCAGGTGAGGGAGGAATAAATGGGATAAATGGGGAGGTTCCCACCATGGGGAGTGAAATGGAGCCTAAAGGAGAAAGGGGTGCAATGTCAACAGGGTCGGGGTAGAGGGTCCCTAATGTCTCGGGGGACCAACAGGGTGACCGAAGGAGAGTGGCTGGGTGGGTAAAGACCAGGAAGCCCTGTGACAGTGTGGACATCGTGAAGAACATGAAGGAAAAAAACCCTCTTTTACTGGTGTGGACTTCCCTTTGTTTGTTTAAGTGCCTCTAGCTCAAACACCTGCTGAATCCAAGAAGGGACCTTTCTAGCAGGCAGGAGGCAGGTATAACAGATAGCCTTGAGCGGAGGATGCTGAGGAAATGCCTCTCAGAGTTGGACTAGGACCCTCCTTCCTCAAAGCCCAGCCCAGAAAATACCAGCAGCAGGAGGCTGACAGGATGGCTCAGCAGGGAAAGATACTTGCTGCCAATACTGACAATCTGCATTTGGTCCCTGGGACCTACACAGTGGAAGGAGAGAACGGACTCCTCCTGCAAACTGTCCTCTGACCTCCACATGCATGCTGCACCAATGTCACACCACACACACACACACACACACACACACACACAAATACACAATAACAGTAGCAGTTAGCATTTATGGAGCGCTTACTGCATGCACTCAAATGCACTTGGTGAGGACACTCTTCCTTCATCCTTAAGCATTCTTCTAAGAGTGCAACCCTGGGAGATGGGTCCTATGCATCTACTCATGCTCACGCTAATAGGCAGGAACAACCTGGCTCCTGAATTCTCCAAGAAGAGAGAGAATGAGCAGGGCCAGAAGGGTGAGAAGAGGAAGTGTCCCCAAGGGTTTGAAGGTAAAATGGCAGGCTACAGAAACCACATGATAGAGGCTGCAAAGCTGTCATTTATCTCTAAAGGGACATGGGATGAGGGTGACAAAGGACTAAGAACGCTGGTATCTCAAACCTCTGGAAGATGTTTTATTTATTTGCTTTTCTTTTTATTTTCTTCTTTTAAAAAAAAACAATAATAGCACATTTAGAAAATCAAGAACTACAATAGAGGGTCTGTGTCTTTGAGTTTTTGTTCACATTGCCCCGCACTGGGACACGGGGACTGGTGCTCTCCATCCTGGCTGGGTCCCTCCTCTTGAAAAGGTGCTGAGTGGCTCCCGGAGCTGGGCACTATTCCCCTAGGTCACAGCAGATGGTAGCACCTGGTGCTGTCCTAGGCTACTGTTTCTCCAGGGTCCCTGATAACCCTCTTCGCTCTCTCCAAAGCAGAGCCTGAAGTCGGAGATATTAGGGAACTTATTTTGGTCCCCACAGGGGACTCTTTCAGGGACAGAGCCCTCCCCCGACCAGCAGGAGATGGACACCCCCTAGAATGGATAAGGTGTCCCTCCCTGGTCCCATCTCCACTACAGCAAACACCACATTGGTGTCCTGGTTCTTAGACCTGAGACACCTAGGTCCCTCCTGCCATACCCTAGGTCCATTCCAGCAGGCACAGGACTGACAGATGCTTGACCCCTTCAGCTGACCCCCACTGAGAGAGAGAGGACCCCCCCAAAAAATCCCAGGGCCTTGGCTCAGAAGGAGGCACTGGGTGAGAACAGGCATGAGGGCAAGGTAAGGAGACAGAAATGATGTGGTCAAGCAGGAAGAGAGAAGCGACAGAGAACCACCCTAAGGTGGTCCAGGCCTGCAAACAGGGAAGTCTTAGGCTGTGGGTCAGCAGGCTTAGGTTCAGAGATCTGGGGAAAAAGAGGCAGAAATAAGTTCTTGCTTCCCTTCTCATGTTACCTCCAATTACCATGGGGGTCCAGGCCCAGGTGACAAGGTCCCAGAACCAGGAGAAAGGGGAAATGCCCCGCTGTGCTTAGCCAGGTCTCAGCCTAGCATTTGTGGGAGGCTGGGTACTCCCACCCCATTGGATCCACAGACCAACAGGACTGATGGGTGATGGGGACCTGTTAACCCCAAGTCCCTGCCTTCCCAGCTCCAGCCCCACCCTGACCATGCTCTTGACTCTATTCTTGTTGCTCATTCATTTCCATATCAGACACCAGGATGTTCTTCTCTGTGGCCTCTGCTGGGCCAGAGCTGCTGCGGCTGTAACGGGCCCCTTCAAAGGACCCACGTTCTGTGCTCTGTCGGCGCCGGTAGAGGATGAAGGCTGCCGTCCCCAAGACCAGGAGGAGCAGCACAGC
Organism: Dicrostonyx torquatus; assembly: GCA_028555095.1. Lineage (NCBI taxonomy): Eukaryota > Metazoa > Chordata > Mammalia > Rodentia > Cricetidae > Dicrostonyx > Dicrostonyx torquatus. The sequence goes on along the minus strand of JAQHUG010000032.1, from coordinate 9,822,973 downwards.
CATCAGCACCGCTACTAGGGCCACAGGGTTATCAGGAAGCGCTGCTGAGACAAGGAGGGGAATGCACATCAGGCCACAGCCATGCCCACCAGGGACAGAGGAGCCAGGGAAAGAGCCAGGCTCTAGGCTTGTCAGGTCTGCTCACCTGATGGCAAGAAGCTGTTCTCTCCCGCTGCAGAAGAGAGAAGAGCCGGTTAACCATAATCAGTCCTCACGGGAATCACGGTCATAAATTAAGCAAAGGCCTGCAAAGTGCTTTCCGAACGTTACTCTGCAAACGCACTGAGCCATCTATGACTCTGTGACCCGGCTACCATGACTCCCATTTCAGATATGAAGAAATTCAAAGACTTGCCTCAGATGGAACAGGTATGCATCTGTGTGGGGGTCTATGTATGTGTTCTTACAGGTGAGTGCACTGAGCATGTGCATGCATGTGGAGGTCAGAGGTCAATGTTATTGTGTGTCTTTCTTGATGGCTCTCTACATTATTATTATTATTATTATTATTATTATTATTATTATTATTATTATTATTATTTTGAGACAGGGTCTATTACCTAAACCTACAGCTTATATGAGTCAGCTCTTCTGAGTGGCCAATGAGCTCCAGGAACCTATTATTTCAGACATACATGTATACCCTTCCTGTCCTGGGGTTACAGACATGTGCACTTAATGCTGGGCTCCTATCTGGGTGCTGGGAATCTGAACTCAGTCTCACGCTTGCATGGCAGGTACTTTACCAACTGGACCACCAACCCCCCACCCAGACCTCAGAAGGAGCTGATAAGTGATTCATCCAGAATATGAACCACATCCCTTGTCCTTAACTAGCAGAGAATGATGGAGCTTGCTGGCCTCTGGCGCCTGCTGTCTGCTTTGGAGATTAAGTCTCAGGGTCCATCTTAGTACAGACTAGAACCCGATGCCTTCCCACCCAAAGCTTCTGCCCCTGGGCACCAAGGCCCAGCTGTGGGCATGGAGGGCTGAGCACATGCCTTCTGAGAGCCTGGCTCACCTCTAGGGAGCTTGCACACAACTCCCATGGTGATGTTGGTACAGGCACCGGGGCGCCACAGCCCACTGCTGCTCTGGATCCAGTAGCAGCTGTTGTGGCTCAGCATGCTAGGGCCCAGGCCAGGGGGTCCCCAGTTCGAATAGTTCACAGCTGTGTTGTCTTGCCACACCAGCATGCCTCCTGCGGATGTGGGAAGGGGAACAGGTGGGAGGGAGCAGACATTCTCTCATGAACCTCCCTTTCCCAAGCCCAGAGATCATGGCAGGCATCTTTCCTGCAGCCTGAGGCCTGGTCCTCACACAGGGCACCCACCTTTGGGGTTGAAGTTCATGCCTAACCAGGCTCCTCGACTCTGGGCTTCAAAGGTCTGCAGGTGCTCCCAGACAAACACATTCTCCATCTCATCAAGAATAGACAGGACGGTCCCACCCACTGGACACAGAGGAAGCCCTTGTTAGAACAAGGAGTGCCTCCTTATGTTGACGGTGCCCCACTAGCCCGAGTGTCAGTATGTGTGTGCCACTGGATACATGTCACAATACAGTCCATGTATTAAAAGGTAAGGGAGAACTTGGGGGTAGGTGCTACCTATAGGCAGAGCTGAAAGTCCCTTCTCCAGGTCTGAGAGCCTGGGAGCCAGGCTGGCCTGCTCTCACCCACCTTTCTGGCAGCGCTGCAGCGCCTCCTTGTGGCCCAACAGCAGTTCCATGTGGAAGGCGTAGCAATGATCCCTGAAGGGAATCCATGACGAGTCAGCCAGCCCCTGAGGACAGCTGCCGCGGTAGCTTATCCTTCGGGGAGGAGGGGGCCCTGTTGGAGTGCAGGATTGAGGATGTGGCCCAAGCAACCTCCCAGGGCCACCAGAAGGAGTCCCAGCCTCTGCCCCAGTGGGTGGTACTCACCCCTGCTCACCCCACACACTGCCCCCTGCAGCTTGGTGTCACAGCTGGTGGTGCGCCACGTCCCATCCAAGTCCACATAGGCACAGCCTCCCGCCTGCTGAGGCTCCCCTTCTTGCCAGCCCACATAATTCAGAGGCTCCTCTGAGAGCCAGGAATACCGCCGTGAGCCCTGGGCATGAGGTGGCCACGGGTGAGAAAAAAGGGAGACAGACTCGCAGGGTGGGGGCAGACAAGGCAGGAAGGAGGAGAGGAAACTGAGGCAGAAGGTAGGGTGGGGCAGGGGAGAAAAGAAACTTGACTTGGCAGCGCACCTCTTCACTGGCCAGCCCAATCCACAATGGTGCCTGCAGCCCTCTGGCAGCCTGTGTGAGGAAGGCCTGGGTGTAGGGATCAGGCACACGTGCCAGGCTGGCATTTCGGCTCTCACACAGTAGGAGGGCATCTTGCCAGCGCAGTGGCTTCTGCAGCAGTCGGAAGGTGCCGTTGAGGTAGGAGAGCTCAGTGCCAGGGGCAGGGGGTGTTGCTGCTGGGGATGGGCTCAGGGAGGGGTCTACAGGGAAGGGGGGCAGGGCTCAGGCTGGGCTCTGCCAGCCTTACCCCATCCCCAGGTATGAGGCTAGGCCAGGGAAAATCAGACATCAGGCCAAGAGCAGGTCTCGGCTGGGCCTGCTTGCATTGATCAATCCTTGGTGTCAGTCACTCTCCTTATTAATGAGTTTCATTTGCTAACATTCAGAGAAAAGCTAGAGCCTTGACAGACTCTTGTCCAAATAACCCATGGCAGAGGAACCAAGAACCCATGGCAGAGGAACCGGGAGCCAAGCAAGGAGCAGGAGATGCCTTGATGTTGAGCCTTAGGGGGTTCTGACCCCAACCATGCCAGTATGTCACACAACCCCATTATCTGGCTCCCAGTGGTCTTCCTCCTGAGACCACCCACTTCCCAAACAGATACATGACTCTGGAGGGACCTCTAGAACCCTCGAAGAGAAAGGAACAACGTTTGGTCCCCTCTGGCCTGGGCCCCAGCCGCTAGGCGGTGCTGCAGTGTCTACGGGCAGTAGTGGCACATACATACCTGTGCCTTTCTGGCAGATGAAGCCGTGCGTCTCCTCCGTACAGCTCCGATCATCCCAGCGGCCCGTGAAGTGGGCCGAGGGGCTATGCAGGACCACGGCACAGCTGGTCTGGGGGGAAGAGGCCACTCAGGGAAATCCCAGTGCTTTTGATACCACTGCCCCATGGAAGGGTGGCTGGGGCTGGGAGATTGGGGGTGGGCAGGGGAAAGGACAGTACCAGAGGCACCAGGGACAGAGGAAAGCAGAGCAGTGTCCTCACCGGCTTGGTGCCACTGGGAGCAGGGCTGGGGCCGGAGGGCTCTCCTGGTGCCCAGTTGGCATATAGCAGAGGTTCCTGCTCAATCCATTGGAAGTCCCTCTGCGAGGCGTGCAGGCCAATCCAAAGGTCAAAGGTCACACCAGGGAGGCTGGCTGTGATGAAGGCTAGTCCCCAGAAGAAAGGCAAGAGTGATGGAGTGATGGGGTAATCCCTGTTTGCTCTGCTCCAGCCAATTGCGGGGTGACTGTCATGGAGGACACCAGTGCCTCCCCATAGGCTGACCCTACCTTGCTCTAAGGGGTTTGCAATGGTGACCAGCTGGGCTTCTTGCTGTTCACAGGAGAATTGTGCCTCTGACCATTTCACCCTGTCCTGAGGGTCCTGGCCCTGGATTTGGAAACACTGTGGGGCAGGGGATGTGATTGATACCCAGCTCTACATCTCCGTCCCACAAACCCAGAAGCCCTGCTGGGTGCCCCTCAGCAGCTGATGCCCAGGGGCTTTCAGACTGAGGCAGTGACGCCAGACACAGGGCATAGGGACCTCTCTGCACAAAGACCCATCCTCTCATCCTGTTACAGGATTCACAAATGCCCAGATTCTGTTTTGGGGGGATTCGGGGAGGGGAGCTTGATACTGTTTGAGACAGGGTCTTGCTATGTGGCCCAGGCTGGCCTGGAACTCATGGTCTTCTGAACTCAGCTCCCTAATATTGGGATTACAAGTGTGCACCACCATACCCAGCTTGGTTGTGCTTGTGTATGTGTGTGGGTGTGAGTGCATGTGTGTGTGCTTATGGAGGCCAGAGGACTGTTGTTCCTCAGTTGACGCTTGCCTTGGTTCTGTTTTGTTTCCGAGACAAGGTCTCCCATTGGCTTGGGCTCACTGATTAGGCTAGGCTGGCCAGCCAGTGAATCCAGGGCTTCTCCTGCCTCTGCTTCTTCAGCACTGGGGTTCCAGGTCTGTCCAACCTGCCTGGCTTTTTGTTTGTTTTTGTGGGTTCTGAGGATCATACTCAGGTCTTCACGGCCTCATGTACAGCCAGCACTACCAACTGAGATGTCTTCTGACACTATTTTTGTTTTGGTGTGTGTGTGGGGGGGGGTGTCTGTGTGTGTGTTGTCTATGTGTGTGTGTGGTGTCTGTGTATGTGGTGGTGTCTCTGTGTGTGTGTGTGTGTGTGTGCATGTGTGTGTTGTCTTTGTATGTGTGTGTGTTGTCTGTGTATGTGTGTGTGTGTGTTGTCTATGTATGTGTGTGGAGTCTGTGTATGTGTGTGTGCGCATTGGATTTAGGGTCTCACACATGCTAGGCAGGCACTCAACCAATGAGCCAAATCCCTAACTCCTTCCCCACTGTTTTGTTTTCATGAGGTTTTGCTGTGGTTGCTTGAGTTTTCTGTTTTGAGAAGTTCCTCCACGTGGCCCTAGCTGGCCTGGCCTCCCACCATCCTCTAGCCTCCGGGGTCTGAGTCACAAGTGCACACCAGCATGCCCAGCTTCAAAACACCAGGAAAGACAGACAGTTCTCTAAATGTTGCTAAATAAGAAGAAAAAAACTGGGGTGGCAGGGATGAATGGCTCAGCAGTTAAGAGCACCCACTGTTCTTGTAGAGGCCCTGGGTTTGGGTCCCACGCCCACATGGCAGCTCACAACAGTCTGGAACTCCAGTTCCAGGCGAAATCTCTCGCCCTCTTCTGGTCTCCATGGGTATTGCACATATGTGGTACCCAGAAATACCACCAAAAATACACAGAAAATAAAAATGAAGCAAAATAATTTTTAAAAATTAATATAGAGGGGCTGGAGAGATGGCACGGAGGTTAAGAGCACTCGCTGCTCTTCTAGAGGTCCTGAGTTCAATTTCCAGCAACCACATGGTGGTTTATACCATCTGTAGTGAGATCTGGTGCCCTCTTCTGACATGTAGGCACACATGCTGGCAGAACACTGTGTACATAATAAATTTAAAAATCTTCAAAAAAAAGATTTAAAAATGAATATAGAAAAGACACACCCTGCACTCGGGAGGCAGAGGTAGGCAGATCTCTGTGAGTTTGAGGCCAGCCTGGTCTACAAGAACTAGTTCCAGGACAGGCTCCAAAGCTACAGAGAAACCCTGTCTTGAAAAACAAAAAAACAAAACAAAACAAAAAAAAGACACACCCCGACCTCATCCATATGTGGATATAAAAACTGGAATACTGGGGAGATGCTCAGTGGGTAAGGCGCTTCCTGGGTAAGCATGAGGACTAAGTTCAGAGCCCAGCACCCATGTAAATTCTGGAAGTGTGGTGGCTCACTTGTAATCCCAGCACTCAGGAGACGGAGACATGATGTCTAGGGCAAACTGGTTAGCTATACTAGCCAAATCACCAAGTTTTGGGCTTAAGTGAGAGACCTTACCTCTATATTGAAGGTACAGGGCCATTAAGGAAGCACTCATGATCAACCTCTGGCCTGTGCACACACATACATGTACCACCCACATACAAACATGGAAAAAAAGTTCATCCCTGGTTGGGCATACAGAAGGCTTGAGGTTCAATTACCAGCACTGCATAAGACTGCATAGGCCTGTAATCCCAGCAGCGGCCTTCAGGAGTTCAAAGTCATCCTCATCTACAAGTGAGTTCAAGACTGACCTAGATTACAGGAGACCCTGTCTCAAAAAGGGTGTGTGTGTATGTGTGTGTGGTTAATCTCATAAAAACTGAGATTAGCAGGGCAGTGGTGGCCCATGCTTTTAATCCTAGCTATTTTGGGAGGCAAAAGCAGGTGGATCTCAGAATTCGAGGCCGGCCTGATCTACAGAGCAGTTCCAGGACAGTCAGGACTACACAGAGAAATCCTGTCTAAAAATACCAAACAAACAAAGGGTTGAGAGTGGTGGGTACTAGGGACGGTAGGAGGGAAGGATGGATAGGGAAAGTCCTGTTTTGGTGCTGTGGTGCAGCAAGGTGAACATGACGAGATGACTGTGTCATAAGGTGACACACAGTGGTAAAGTGACCGTCAGGTGACTGCAGAACAATGTGTATTGAGCGTTTCAGACAACTCAAAGGAAGGACTCAGGATGGTTTCCCTTAGAGCCAGAATATGCCTTCAAGGAGACAGACGCATCTACCCTAACTTAAGCAAATGTATGTACCAAAACATACATGGCACCCCCTACGTAGCTATCATTTTTATGTTTTTATATACCAGTGAAAAAATAAATTTAAATAAAAAAGAAATGATTTTTTTATATTGCGAAACAAGAGAATGAAATATATGCAGTAATATGGTCATATGGTCTTATTAAAATTGCATAAATAGAGCTGAGCAATGGTGGCGCACGCCTTTAATCCCAGCACTCAGGAGGCAGAGGCAGGTGGATCTCTGAGTTCAAGGCCAGCCTGGTCTACAAGAACTAGTTCCAGGACAGCTAGAGCTGTTACACAGAGAAACCCTGTCTCGAAAAAAAATTGCATAAATATTATTATAATTGATCAGTTGTGTGGTCCAAACATATTTTCATTCCCCTAATAAGGAATTTCTAAAATACTATCTTTAATCTCTATCTGTTTTCAGTTCTGTTCTCGTGCATAGCTGACTCCATGTGATGATAGGCTCATTGGTGTAGAAGCAACTATAAATTTTTCTTGTTTGTACACATAAACATAAATAACATATACACACATACAGATTGAGTATAAATGCTCAATATTTTGTTTTATTAGTAAAGTTCATTATCAAAAGGTTTGACAACTACTGATCTAGAAAACTTGTAGAAGTATGTAGAAAACCTTACTCCCTGGTAGATCTGGTATTATACACCAGCCACTTTCCAAGGAGCCTTGCTCTCACTGGCAGAGAGGCTGGTGGGGACAGACAAGAGGTCATGCAGGACTCTGTTGCTGCCAAATGGCCAAGGCTTCTGAGGCTCAACCATCCCACTGTTCCCATCCCCCCACCCCGGCTCTCTTGGTGTCCCCTCCCAACTGCCTACCTTGTTAAGGAACTGGTTCCAGCCAGTGGGGCAGCCTCCTAGGGCTGAAGGTGGCAAGTCTGGGGGCAGAGTCTCTCTAGAGCTGTTGCTGCGCTTACAGATGTAGGGTAAGGCTGTGTGGCATCTCTGGTCCCCCCAGTCCTCTGTGAAGGGGAAAAGAAAACGGTTACCATAGGGCAGGGCAGGGGGGGGCAGGGCGGGGCAGGCAGCGCTCTTGGTTCCCTGCTCTGAGAACACAGGTTGAGCTCAAGCCCCCTGTGTCCTTGGAGCTATGGGCTCACCCATTGCTCCTTGGATATAGCCCTTCTTGGGTTTGCTCACAAAGAGGAGACTAATGGCTCCCCTAGGCCCACCTGGATACCACCAACCTTAACCCCTAATGCTGACAATGTCCCTCTAGTCCTCTTCATCCTCACCTTGGCTGGCTGTCATGTACACACACTTCTTTTCCTTGCCGATGGGTCGAGGTCTTCCCGGTGCCCAAGAGATGAAGTTTATAATCGAGCCATCAGTCCACCTACGGAGTCAGAGAACTCAGGTTCAGCCTCCTCCATATTCAGCACTGGAGGCCATAGAATAGAGGCATGGATGGGGCCCAGTGCACCCAGAGACCCCAGGCCCCTTCCCAGCATGCACTCGGCTCTCTGAGATGCCTGAAAACCCTATAGCCAAGAAGTGCCCAGATCACCACTGACTTCTAGTCTTTCTGCCTCAGGCTCCCTAATTCATGTACGGCAGGCACTGACTGGAGTCCCCTGGAGACTAGCAAATATGCTTTGTCCATGTCCTGGCCAGTTTTGTCCATAATGTGACACCAGCTAAAATAGGAAAGTGCCACCACTATGTACTCACTGATCGCTGGATGCTGTAGTAAGGACTTAAAATTGTTATTTATCAAACAGAATGCTGTGATATCCAGCGGCTTTTTGCTAGGTCTTGTATCTTAACGTCATGAATGCTCTATTTTCATAGATCTGAGTTTGAGAAGTGGTAGTGGCATGGTGACCTGTCAACACCACATGCCCCAGAGTCTCCAGAGCAGGAAGCCACAACTAGGTGGACCACAGCAGCTGCAATAGCTTAGCATTTTGTCATCTGAAACCTGACAAACTGGTCCACGCTGTAAAATATTCTAAGTGGTACTGAACAATAGTACTCTTGAGCAAACCATGGCTTTTGCTTTTTTTAAAAAATTATACCTAGTTAGAAACTAGCCTGAAAGTGATCGTCATTGAGGGGCTGGAGAGATGGCTCGGGTGATCAGAGTGTGGACTGCTCTTCCAGAGGACTGCAGTTCAGTTCCCCATACACACATGGGTGGCTCACAGTCACCTATAACTCCAGGACAGCTGGTGTCCTCCTCTGGACTCCGTAGGTACCAGCACACGCACGCACTCACACACACACAGAAATACATACACATACATAAATTTTCAAATCTTTCAAAAATTAAAAATGATTAAAGGAATACTGCAGTACAGTTAACAATTAATCTTTAAAAATAAAATGAAGCCAGGTATGGTGGTACACACCTTTAATTCCAACCCTGGGGAAGCAGAGGCAAGGAGACCTCTGTGAGTTCAAGGTCAGCCTGGTCTACAAAGGTAACCATGGCTATACAGTGAGACTCTGTCTCAAAAATAAATAAATACCTAAATTAAATTACAACTGATTTATTTATTTATAGAAATAAAACTTTTTGGCATTTTGGAGTATTTGTTTGTAGTCCAGGAATCAACTCCAGGGTCTCAAGAACGCTAGGCAAGCATCCTACCACTGAGCTACATCCCCAGTCCTTCAATTTGCTACTACCAGTCCTTACAGGAATCCCAGGAGGCAGGTGTCACTATTGTCACCTTCAGATAAGAAAACAAATGCCAGAAACAGGTCACCTACTTGTTCAAGGCCATGTAGTTAGTGAGGAGCAGAGTTGAATTCAAATGCAGGTCTATCTACCGGTTTGCGACACCTCTAGTCTGGGGACACAGCTAGCCACGGGCACACACACACACACTCACACACATGTGCCCTCTCACACCTGCTGCCCACTATTGCTCCCACCTGAAGCGTCCGTCATTCTCTGAGGTGTGCAGGCCGATCCACCAGTGCTGCTCCTGGCCTGAGGAGAACTGGGGAAGAAGGCAGGCAGAGGTCAGCAGCCTCCCTTTCTTCAACCTTTGCCCTTTCCGAACCCATAACCATTTGCTGTCTCTCATGCCCACCTTCTGTAGGTTTTGCCCCAAGAAGTCCAGCTCTGCTTGGCTGTGAATGGAGGTCAGCTCTGCCTGGAACCATGTGCAGATGCGCTGTGCTTGCGCCCACGACGAGTGGTGCTCAAAGAACTTATATTCCGCCTCCTGGAAGCGTAGCCACTCCAGCCGGCCTATGGGAGCAGCGCAGGGGTGGGAGCAGGCGCCAGGCTGCTAGATAGGCCCTCGAAAGCTCTGGGCTTGGACAAAGCCAGAGCATGCAACAAGTGACTTGCAAAGATGAAACTGGGACAGGCCCTTGGCTTGAACCTCCTTCCACACCATGGAAAGCAGGGCAATAGCATCCAGTGTTAGTTAACTTAGTCTCCCTTGGGGCGGAACCCTTGACCTGCTTTGGGCCAAGGTAGGGATCAGGTAGCCTGGGGGGCCTCACCTTGTGGACCAGCATCTGGTTCCCGCACATCCACACCTACAAAGCAGAGTCAAAAATGTCAGGGGGGGCGGATCCCTCAAATTCCTGGCTTCAAAGTCCTTGTCCAGCACTTGCCCCACCCCACCCCACTTACTACCACATCCAACCTCTCGGGATCTTGCAAATCCAGTCAAGCTGTGTCTGGCACTGCATGGCCACCCACTGCAGGGAGGCCAGGTCCAGCACTGCACAGCCTCGGATGTCATCATCGTCGTGACGGCTTCGGTCAAAATTGTGGTAGGAAAACTAGAAAGGAAGACAAAGATGGAAAATGGGATGTATGACAGGCAACCGAGAAGGTCAGTCGGAGCTGAGGCCTACCAAGCTGGGTGAGCATCCAGTCTTTAACCAGATTGCTTTTAATCAACCCACACTGGTCAAAATCCTTGCCCATGCCAGGTTCTGCCAGGCCCCAGCGGGTGCCCACCCATAACCAAGCCCTATCCACCTCCCCAGCCTGCCTCCTCCACGGCTCCTCACCCCTAGACCATCGCTCCAGCGCCAGTTCTGACCCTCCCGAGGATCTTGGCGGTTCAGGCCAATCCAAAACCAGTGCTGCTCATGGTTCTCAGGCTCTGACTCACTTGGGTGGGGACAGAAGAGAGGGGAGATGAGAGTGGCTGGCACAAACATAGCACCCAGCCGAAGGACACCAGCAGTCACACGTGAGCATACGACTGTATGATGGGTAGGGTGCTGAGGGACGCCAACAGTCACACGTGAGCATGAGACTGTATGACGGGCAGGGTGCTGAGGGACGCCAACAGTCACAAGTGAGCATGAGATTGTATGACGGGCAGGGTGCTGAGGGGCGCCAACAGCTCACATGTGATGGGCTACAAAAAGTGCAAACACGGGCTACTGTAATTACTAGTCAATTGATAAAATCCTGACTGCTAGAAGGAGATAACCCTGAAATTAAGGTCTTGGGAAGCCTGAGTCCACTTGTTTAGTTTTTTGGTTTTTTTTCACTAATAATAATAACAATAATAATAATAAACGGTTGCAATGCCATGTGCCGTAAATTACAGTCCTCAGAGCCTATGGGGAAAAGATGGGATGTGGGCATGCTCTTTATCCATTGCCTGAGCACTTTCAGCTTTTCTCCATCTGTCTTTCAGGATGGTTTAGAGAGGGGTGGGTTCTTATGAAATGCTGCCAGCAGTGGAGGTGGGTTGGAGTGGGTGCAGGAATCCACAAAGGGAACTGTGTCTGAGAGACAAGAATCAACGTTGCTGGCTACGGGACACTGGTTACCAGCAGGATCTCCTGTGAGTGGGTCACCCCTGTGCATTCACCCAAGATTCCAGGAGACCATGGCAACTTGAAGACAGCAGGATGGTTCTGTCATTACTCACAGATACAGGTCTTTCTAAGCCCCAGCTGGACCCTCTGAGGGTACTGTCAATCTGTCCACCTTCTCACCCTGAGCCTGACAGAACCAAGACTCTAGCCACCAAGCCTGTCCCCACCCAAGTGCAGGCCACCACACCCATTCAGTACCCAAAGATCTTGTTGAGCAGGTTGGCCACAAAATGTTCCTCCTCATAGCTGGCCAGACTCAGCAGCTGGGCCCCCAACTCCCGGCAGACCCCCAAGGCCTGGACCCAGCTCTTCTTCTCCTGCAGCCGCTCTGAGCTGAACACCTGCAGAAGCAAAGCCAGCTGTCTAAGCTGTGGCCATGGGCATCTGCCACCTTCTCAGTGCAGCAGTAGGATCAGGTGCTGTGGCTTCACCAGACAGCGACAGCTAAAGACAATTCTATGTCAGGAAGGCAGGTGACACTGTCGGCTCCTGGCAAGAGTCCCTCTGCACCTCATCCTCAGACTGGGAGTTAAGCTCTAACCCAAGCAGAGCCACAACTGACTGAGGACAGGCTTTGTCCCCCAGTTTCTGTATGTAATAAAAGGCATCGTGGCACATGCATAAAAACCTAGTACTTGGGAAATAGAGGCAAAGGTCATAAAGTCAAGGTTATCCTCAAGTATACAGTGATTTTGAGGCCAGGCTGGGCATAGTGGCTTAAGCTTGTATCAGCACTCGAGAGGCTGAAGCAGGATTGCCAAGAGCTAGAGGCCTGGGCTACAGAGCAGGACCCTGTCTCCAAAGCAAATACAAAAACCTGAAACAACAAAGCAAAGCTTGTCAGATTACCAGACCCTACCCAGACCTTCCAAATCCCAACCTCTACATGGCAGTCAGAGAAGCACTAGGGACAGAGCCCAGGGCCCACGCTTCACCAGCAGATTCTCCTTTTGTCAGTGTTCCCAGGGGGCCCCAAAGAACATGCTGGGGTCCGGCTCCTTCAGCTCCTCCCACCTGTTAAGCACCTACTACGCGTCACGCCTCAGCAACCCACTGACAAATTCTTCATCAGCAATTACTTTAGTCTGTAGCCCAGACTGGTATCCCAGGGTCACAATAGTCCGTCCCCAGGTCCTCCCGGCTGGGCTGCCTTGGTGTTCTTGTCCTCCCCCTGCCCTCCACCATGCCAGCTGGAGTATCCCACCTTATAGCAGTGTCGAAGTTTGGGGTCTGAGGCCCAGCCCTGGGGACAGGAGCCAGTGAGGCTGGGTGTGGGGTCTGGCCCAGGCAACTCTGGTGTCACCGGCGTGCCCAGGCTCTGTCGGCAGATGTAGCGAGCCCGGAATGATGTGCAGTTCTTCACCTCCCATAGTCCCATGGCACTGCCCGTGGCCAGAGCCACACAACCCCCACGTCTGTACCCTGAAAAGGAGAAAGAGCTTATCTCTATAGGGACGAGCTCTAGGGGCCAGCACCCAAATGAAGGGAAGGCATGAGGCACAGTCCTAGTTCCATGGCTATGTAGGGGATACTTAGCCATTCTGAGTCTATCTTAGGTTATAGGAAGGTTAAGAATGATACCGAAACTGGGAGTAGCGGTACACACCTATAATCCCAGTACTCAGGGATTATAGGTGCAAGGTCAGTCTGAGCTACATAGTGAGACCTTTCTCTAAAAAAGACAATAAATATGAGATACATTATTGTTGTACAGATAGCAAGTATCTGTATCATGTTCACTATTGGGTGCACATTACATAGGTGATCCCTTTTCATAGGTTAAATACATATAAGCCTCACTATAACCAACTCTATAAGCAATGTACCAACAACCCATGTGAAGATAAAGAAACAGAGGAGACTCAGCCAGCAAACAGCAGTGCCAAGGGTCTGAGCAGGCCTGCAGGCTCCAGGACTAATGGGGCACACCGTACAAAGGAACAGCTGACGGGGAAGGCCTTGCACTAAGTACTGACGCAGCCATGGGTCTACCACAGCCCCTGCTTCAAGTCAACCATATGGAGTTAACAGCTCACCAGGCTGGTCTCGGTTCCAATGGGTGTATATGACTTCATCCCCACTGAGCCAGCGGAAGGAGCCTGTGCTGTTGAGGTCTTGCAGGGCTGTCCAGAAGTACTCGCCCTCCCAGTTATAGATGAGGCTGCTGACGAAGGCCTGCTCAAATCTTCAGAAACAAGCCAGTTAAGGCAGATCGCTTACTAGGAGCTTCCCCTAAGCCCTGGACCACAGGCCAGACACCCCGCCCCAGAAACTCAGGTACTCTGCATGGTCAGTAATGCACCCTGGAAAATGGGGGTACCTGAGGGCTCACAGAGTATCCAGGCTCCCTCTACTATCTATACTTTTATTTCTTGGGCATCCAGCCCAAACCTGCACCCACCCCTCTCCTTCTCTACTATGAGATCCTTAACGACACAACTCTTTCTTGTAACAAGACATCAGCCCACTGAGGCTCACAGGACTCAGGTAAAGTCAGAAGAGAGGGCTGGCTGGGACTTCTGTCCATCCTCAATACCTGTTGGTGATGGTGACCAGCTGAGAGCCATGGTCAGTACACAGCCGCCGGGCATCACTGTAGGTCACTTGGTCCTCTCCCAGCCAGTAGCAGGATGGGCTATGCCACGTCCAACCCTGGCTCAAGAGAAAAGACAGGAGGTGGGTGGCTATGGGAGGAGGACTCCACCCTTAGATGCCAGCGCTTATGCAGCAGTGACATCAGGACGTGGCTGGGTATGTGCAGGACAGAGGGGACTAACTTGGCTCTGGAGATCAGTGCCTGTAGTAAGTTCTGCCTCCAACTACTCTCAGATCTCCCTCCCACGACCAACAATTGTTGGACATAGGCAGAGGCACTGCCGCAGACAGCTGATAGCCCTGCCTAAGGTCTGCCTCTGATAAATGTGTAGCTTTTTAACCAAGAAATACAGGGGCTGGACATATAGCTCATGGGCAAGAACAGACTTCTAGCATGTGTGGAGCCTTGGGTTCAGTCCCCAGTACTGAAAAAAGGAAAGCAAAACCAAAAGTAAATCAGAGGTTGGAGAGATTGCTTAGTTGGTAGAATGCTTACTATGCAAGCATGTAGACCTGAGTTCAGATCCCCAGAACTCATGTCAAAAAACAGGTATGGCAGCACATGTTTTTAATCTCAGCTGTGAGGAGCAGGAAGCAGGCAGAGTCTTACAGCCAACCTAACTTACTGGGGGGTCCCAGTCTCAAAACAAGAAGGCCAACCTCCCAACATGAATACATATACACACGTGCATGCATACACACATAAGCATTTAACATGTGCACATGTGCACACATACACACACACACTCATACAAATAATTACCTAAAAATAACCAGGTGCTGGCAAGATGGATCAAAGAGTAAAAGGCCTTTGCTACAATAACCCGAGTTCAATCCACGAATCTCACGGTAGAAGGAGAAAACTGATCCCCAAAATCGTCCTCTGTTCTCTACACACACACACACACACACACACACACTACAACACATGCATAACACACACTCATACGACAGACACGGGGACAGGAATGAGAAACAGAAGTAATAAACAATCAGCATTAACAGAAAAGGGCAGCTGGCTCAGCCACCAGGGCTGAAAAGCTATGCAGAGGCGGCAGGATGGAGGGGGTGCTGCGTGGTCCTCATGAGGCAGCCGAGTGGAGTCTGGTAGAAGGTCCCTGGGGTGGGAGGGAGGCAGAGGCAGACCTTCATCAAAGAGAGAAGTGACCACCGCAGGTGCAGTGGCTGCTCCAGAGTAGAGGCAGGAGGCGGGACAGAAGAAGTGGGTAACATGTCGGGGAGGCACCCAGATGCCTAGACAAAGACCCCTGGCTATCCAAGTGTCCCCACTGGACACAGTATCCACACAGAGACTTTCCAGGCTGGCCTCCAGTCTCCTGCTCCATGGCACTTACACCAGGACAGAGCCCAGCCCTGAGCTCACTGACCCCAGACTCCTCAGCTGGGCTCCTCCTGCAGCAACTGTGATCATCATGCCTTTCAGGGAGGGCTCAGTTGGGGCTGGGCTTGTGGAAGAGTTTAACCCAAAGGAAAACACCAAGGAGTGAAACCTGCACCCAGGAGCCGCTGCATGCAAGACCACCAAGGGTGCTTTATGAGCGGCCTCCCTACACCCATTCCACTCACACCCCTGCCATGCTGAGATGGCAAAACACGGTGGGGAGGTCCATCACCCACATACCCTCCTTCACAACTCACAGCCTCTCCCTTTACTTCCCCCAAACTCTGCTAGACCCCAGTGAGCACGACAAGGAAGAGAAGGCCATCAGCACCCAGTGGCGCCTCTCCACCAGAGGGGACAGCCAAACACACTCTGTTGTCAGACTGAGGTATTAAAAACTGCACAGAGCAGCCTGATCCTACCATGACTAGAACACACTTAACAATTTATTTGGCCTCTTTGTACCTGGCTGTTATAGGAAGTAGCTTCCTTATAGAGACTCAGTGGTAGGTGGGGCCCTATGAGGCCCCCCCATAGCTCCCCTCCCCGTCTCTCCCCCATACTGTCCCCTCAGGAAGGAGCAGTTAGGAAACTAGAGGACGGAAGGATGCTGCAGGGTTTCCTCTGCCTCCCTGCCCCCTGGGAGCCCTTTGGAGCCCCCAGGGCTGACCCCACCTTGGGCAGTTCCAAAAACACCCTCACCTTCCGGCAGCCATGGTCCTCCTCGGCAGCACCCTGGCTCAGTCGGCCTGCCTTCTTGCAGATGGATGGCAAGGATTGGTTACAGGGACTGTCATTCCAGCGTCCTTCCTAGGACACAGGAGAGGGAAGCCTCACCCCAAATCCCACCCTCCCCACACACCTGTTTCTAGATCTGAACCTGTCTCCTGCTGTGTGATTCCTAGCAACCAGCCTGATTTCTCTCTGTCCCAGTCTGTTCAATGGAAGGAGCAGAGTTAGCTCAATGGGCTTCATGGGTAAATGAAAGAACGAGTTGTTGAGGGGCTGGAGAGATGGCTCAGCAGTTAAATATACTGGCTGCTCTTCCAGAGGACCCGGGCTCAATTTCCGACACCCACAAGATGGCTCACAATGGTCTATAACTCCAGTTCCCGGTGGATCCAGTGCTGTCTTCTGACCTCCACATGACCAGGCATGAAGGTGGATGCAGGTACATATGCAGGTAAAACACCCATACACGTAAACATAAACTTAAAAAAGGTTATTGCAAGCTTCTGAACTGTTTCTGAAATTCTCCCTCTAATTACTTTGGATTGTGGGTAGTCTTGGGTGACTGAACTGTGAAAACTGAGTGTTGTTTTTAAACTAAATCTCAATTTTATGATTTTACCAATAAAGACCAGGCAGTCTTAAATGCTGGTGAAAACCTGCTGAGGCTGAGGAGCAACCAGCTGACCTTCCTCCTGAGCCAACTTCTTAGAAAAAAGAGCTTCTCTTCCACTATCCCAACCAAAAAAACCCATCACACTCAAAGTCCCTCCCTATTACTTCCTGTCCATTTCTCTATCCGTGTTTTCTAACTCCTCTTACTCTCTATGACTACTTCCTGTCAACTAGTTGCTGGCTCTGCCTCTTGACCCAAGGTTGATTTTATTGAATTAACACAATCTTGGGGTTCACAGTGTGACCAAATATCCCTAACACACAGGTCTTATCCTTGGGACTACTGAAGAACCAGAGCTAGTAAAGGCTGGTGTGTCCTGACTCTCAGACGGTAAGGAGGAACACCTGAGCCCACCTCAGCATCCCAGCCAGCACTGAGTCTACCATTAGGCTCCACCATGACAGCCCGGCATTCTTGCATCCCAGTACACAGGAGATGCCCGGTACATAGAAGACCCTCACCAAATAATTTAAATTTTTGAACAGAATCCCCTAATGCAGATGGATCTGTTACTTAGCTCTATGGCTACATCTGATAGCAGGAAAAATAATCTATGCTCAGTTCTCAGGCTCTTCTGTCAAAAACCCTGTCTCGATTCCTTCTCCCAGCTACCCTGAGTCCGAATTAGGGCATGGCAAGCAATCTTCACCCATGATTTCTTGAGAAGACAGAACCTGAGCTGAGGGCAAGGGCTGGCAGGGAATGTTCTTGCTTGCCCAACCTTGCCACCTGCTGGTAGGGAGGAACAGCTGGCAAGAGACCAAAAATGGGCCTGCCAGTCTGCCTAAGGCTTCTGGAGAATTCTCTCTTCCAACCCTGCTGGTAACTTAGCTATGGAGGTGAAGGTGGGGTTCAAACCCTAGCTGTGGAAGGAAGGAGCTCGGTGTACCCAGGGGACTAATAGTAGGTCACCTATATTTCAGCTGAGGGGAGGGCACCCAGAAAGTGGAGGTGGAGGGGGCGCTAAGGTGCTGTGATGAGGAAGGGGAGTCTCACCGGCCCCCAGATGGTGACACAGTCCTCCAGGCTGTCACGGAAATTGTTGGGCTCAAAGGGGTGCCAGTGGGTGAAGCTCACGAGACTCCCATCAGACCACTCGAAATTCATCTGCAGTTTCAAGTCATTGAGGCCAATCCACAGCTCCTCCACCTCTGAGGTACAGCGGGGGGGAGGGGGGGAGAAGACACTGAGGTCAGCCTCGCACCAGCAACGAAGGAAAAAAACATTCTTTACGGTTCCTGGAAAGGAAGGGATTGGGTGTACAAGTTCCCCCTCCCCTCTGCCCAGCACAGTAGCCAGGCAGCCCCTTACCTTGTTTGATCTGTTTAGTGATGAATTCCAGCTCAGCCATGCTGTGGATGCTAAGCAGGTCACCCCCACCCCGTAGACACGCCCGCTTGGACTCCTGCCAGCTGCGCTTCTCAGCCTGTAGGCGGTAGCAGTGGCCCTGGAAGGGCTGCCAGCTGGGGTCACACTCCACCTTGACATTGGTCCACCTGTCTATGGAGAGAGGCACATGGATGTGCTCATACATACGTACATACATCACCCAGTGGGTGTCACACACACCCAACCTGTAGCCTATCTGCCTTCCCCATGACAAGAACCTTAAGATACTTAAAATAAAAATCCTCCACAGTGGCTGGAGGCCTGGGGACAGGGACTAAGTGGCAGCACAGTGTGACCACAACAGGGTAGGCCCTCTCTGGCTGAGATGGGCAGGTAATGGAACACACTAGCCCTCTCTGGCTGAGATGGGCAGGTAATGGAACACACTAGCATCCTAAGCCAGGATCACTAGTAAATAGGGTTTTCTGCTAAGAGAATCAAACTTATCTTGAAGCCCCTTTGTTTATTAAATGAAACCTCCATCAAATAACATTCACGGAGCCACCCCCTCTTTGATGGCCTGGGAAAGAGTCTTGAGAGAATGAGGGGCCCTGTCTGACCAGAGGTGGGGTGAGCAGCTAGCAACATCATGGGGTACTTCAGGTCTGGCAGATGGGTCACATCACTTTGCCAGGGTCTGTCGCCAGTTCCTTCCCTCTCCATACCTCCTCTCGCTTCTGAAGGCCCTTTCCTGCACCCACAGAGGTGCCTTTTAGATTTGTCCGCTAAGGAATGGGGTCTGAGGGCAATGAGGCAAACAAGTCCTCACTTGGGTCTTGGCAAAAGAAAACACAATTTTATCCAACCACCCACAACGTCAGGCTCAGGCAGGACTCAGTCTCGGTGTGAGGATGTGGGCCCATCCTATGTACTGCTCCAGATCAGACTTCTGAGACTAGCTCCATCCAGGTCAACTGTGGGGTGCTCCTGCCCTACTTCTTGCTAGAGACACCTCCGAGGGGGTGGGCTGAGAAAGGGAAACAAGCCTGCTCTGTGGAGCAAGAGATGTCAATCGTCTTCTGTTAGCCAATGGGCAGAACAGATTTTAGTAGCTTGTGGGGAGCTGAGGGAAGGAAGGGTCCTCTGGAAATGTGGCCCCTGCTTTGGAAATGACATGTCCTTCATAAAGAGACAGGCCAGAACACAGAACTCTAAACTAGGCATCCTGCAAAAGTCGGAGGCTGAATAGAGGCAGAAGAGACTAAACCAGGGCTCCCCACATGAACCATGGGGTGGTGGTGGGGGGAGTCCTTGCAAGGTCACCTCCCTCTCCCTCTCTGTGGAGGTTTCCATAGGTAAACCCCTACCTTAACAACCCATAGCTACACAAGCTGGACAACCTGGCTTTACATCAGCAAATGCCAGCCAGAGAAACATTTCCTCAGGCCAGGCCAGGGCTCCAGCCTCACACTAACATTGCAAAAGGAAATGCATCCATTCTCAATTTGCAAGTGAGGTTTCTACACCTTAGAAACCCAGCTGTATGTACAAGGCCACATGTCAGAGGGGGGGCAGTCCCCAAAGCAGGCCCTGCCCATCACCCCACACTCCCAGGAGGCCTTCAGATTTATCTCTTCGAATCAAACCTTCAAGCAAGACACTCCCTGGCTTAAAAGCCTACAGAAGCCTCCCATGGGCTACCCAGCCCCACTCAGACTTCAGAGACTGGCTGCAACCTGCCTCTCTGCACTCACGTCAAAGGCCCTGCTTCGGAATCACCTGGGGGAGGGGTGTCTTGCTAAATGCAGGTTCTGATTCAGTTAATCTTGGGCGGGGCCTCCCAGTCTGCTTTGCTAACAGGCTTCCAGGTGCGGCCCGGCTGCTGGGCTAGTGTCTGGTTCCCTCTAAAGTACAGGGCTCCAGCCTTAGTGCTGCAGGCATCCACACCTCCCACCAGCAGCTGCCGCTGCCAGAACCCCTCCCCTCCCACACCTCTCTCCGCTTTGTGTGTGCAGGTGCACACCGTGCCTGTGGAGGCCAGAAGACAGCCTTGGGTTCTCCTTAGGTCTCATCCACATTTTTTTTTTTTTTAAAACAAGTGGGCCAGCCTGGGAACCAGTGAGCCGCACGATCCTCTTGTCTCCACCTCCTCAGCACTGGGATTGCAGGTGCACCCCACCACACCTGGCTTTTTCTTTTAATGTGGGTGCTTTGGGTTGAGCTCAGGTCTTACAGAGCTACTGCCCCCCAGCCCTCCTCCTGCCCTTTTAAACTTGCTACAAACCTGAAAATCGCAAGTCCAACATTGCATCCACGAAATCCCTCAACTCTCAAAAGCTCAATCTCTCTCTCCTCTCACATTTATTACATATTTTCATAACCCATAGCTCGCCATATTCTAAGTACTAAGCTGCCTGTGACCTCCAGCAGACTGTGCTCACCACAGGGCCTAGTGAATACTGCCAGCCTTTAACATAGGTCCCAACAAAATGTTCACCCAATGACTTAATGGCACAATCCAATCTCTCCAGACCAGCTGGATAATTAAGAGAGAGAATCAGAGAAAGACTGAACTGGCCTGTGGCCTGGGTGGCCTTGGCCCTCTGTGACCGGCTCACCTGGCTGGATAAGCTCGGCTGTGGCGTTGGGCTTCTTCTTGCAAACATAAGGCAGGGCGATGCTGCAGTCGTGGTTCTGCCAGCCACCCGAGGACTCGGTGCGGATCACCCCGCAGTTCTCCTCACCTGGGTTGTCCGGCTGATCTGTGGGACAAGCGGGGTGCCAGCACCCCAGGAGAGGGAAGCTCATACTGTGCCCCACCCCCCAGTCCTCTCCAGAACCTCAGATCTCTCTTCACTCCCTGGATGGCTGCATTAGCACAGAAGCCCAGCCTTCCATGCAGCTCTGTCCATCCCACCACCGGGTCACCGGGTCACCCTGCTTTTTAGCCTGGCCTCACACAATGCTAATCCCCCTGATCAACAATGTTTATTTTCGCCCCTACCTTCCTGGATAGGCCCTGGGTACACAGATGCAGCTATGTGTGTCTAAAAACTGTGACTACAGACTGAAATTGGGTTCAACCACTAGTCTAGAGCAGGACTTATTTGACTGAGTAGGGTGCTGGCAGCTTCAACCTCACACCAAGGCACTGGGCACATTCCAGGAGGGGATGGAAAAGCAGGCTTCCCACTTCCAGAGCAGGGTAGAAGGAAACCAAGCAGGGGGAAGGGAGGAGGTATCTCCATGTCTCACCACTCTCCCAGTTGAGGTACTTGAGGGGCGAGTTGTCTGACCACTGCCAACCTCCACTGGTGTCCAAGTCATTAAGGCCAATCCACAGTGTCGAGCTGTAGCCCGTGAGGAGCCCTGTTAGAAAGAGTGGTCACTGAGAAATGCCCTCTTTGGCCCTCCCACGTCAGAAGAGTCCAGGTCCTGCCTGGTGGTGGGATCAGGGGCTGATCTCAGACTTCTGGTGTCCCCCCACCCCCAGCACGGGTCAGACTTAAGTCAACAGGCTGAGCCACAGGAGGCTGCCCTCCACCTCACCGTTGATGTAGGTCTGCTCGTGGATCTCCGTGATACTCAGCAGGTCCGCACCCTGCTGCTCGCAGCTGGCCCAGGCCTCCCTCCAGGACAGCGTGGATTGGAAGTTAAACTGGTAGCAGCTGTCAGTCAGCTGGTCTTTGTCCCAGAAAGTCTCACAGTCGTTACCTGCCACCGCCACAGATGGACTGTGGGTCCCTCCCCAACTCCCACACAGGCTACACCACGGAAGAGGGACTTCCGGTCCCGAAAGCTCTTCAGCCCTCTCTTGAGTCTGTCCGCACCCCAACCCCAGCTCCCTGTCCCTCATCGCCAGCCTCCCTCCAGGGCTCTCCCACTCTGTCTATTTCTCACTCTTGATGGGGCAGAATCCCCAGCGCTCATCTTTGCCATAGTCCTGGGTGGTCGCACACCACAGATGCCCATCTTCCCGGCCAGTGCTGGTGCAGCCATGGAACCACTGGTTGTCGTATTTGAAGGGAATGGTGCACGGCTTCCCGTGGGAGTTTCCCTGGATAGTGTAGACCTCTACAGGGGAAGAGAGCCATGCCTTGGTGCCTGGACCCCCACAGACTGCCTGCCCCACCCCACCCCAAGGGAAAAGCCACTATAATACAGGTGACTGAGAATATGGGCCATAGCAACCGACAATGGCTTTAAAGAGAGAACCAACTCTAGCTAGTTACTGGGACAGCTGAGGAGCATGGGACAGGACTACTGACACCCCATTAAGTGGAAAAAGGTCTTTCCAACCCCTCCAATATCTTCCCAACATCACAGAGGGCTGAGCCAGCCAACCAAGGCTCCAGGCTGCCCCTAAATGTTCTATCATGGAACAGGGGTGTCCTTCCAGGAAAGAATTCCAAAGATGGATCTGGTCACAAGATCTTGAGTGAATAAGGTCCCCATTAACCACCTGCAAAACCTGTGTGGTGTTACCATGGCGTCTCTCTCTGGAGAGTGAACATGGTGGTGGTGGGGGATATGCCATTTAACTTTAGGATATTCATTTTAAGTCTTTATAAGCAGTATTAATCTTCAATTCTTTTAATTATTTTAATATACTATCAGGATTTTAAAAAATCGATGGCATTTTATTTAGGTGGTGGGGAACACACACAATATATAAAAGTCAGAGGACAACTTTAAGGAGCTGGTTCTCTCTCTCCTTCCACTATGTGGGTCCCAGGGATTGAACTTAAGTTGTCAGGTTTCTTGACAGGTGCGCTCACCCACGGAGCCGGCTCACCAGCCCCAATGTCATGTTTCTATTGTCTTTATAACTAATGCCACTTGGAGCGGCTCCCTTGGCCCCTTTTCCTATCTCCTTTCAGCTCAAAATGCTTGCAGCACTTCCTCCCCCACCGCCTCTCTATGAGACATAGCCCAGGTTATACTCTGACACACTGTGTAGTCAAGGCTGGCCTTAGTCCTCCTGCCCCTACTGCCCCAGTGTGGGGAGTGCAAGCCTGAGGCATGCCCACATGCCTCAATGCTCGCATGTCTTCACAGGCCGCACTCTCTAAGGTCTTTAGGGAGGCTGAAGACCCTTTGGGCTCAGCACAATAGCACAGTCCTCTTTATAGGGTTAACCTTTTCCCAGAAAATTCAGATTAGTCTCCATAGCCACTGCACTTCCCGTTGTAAATCACTTTTCCTGGGCATAGGGAGAATCCTTGTCTTGCATGTTCTCCGTCACTTTATGGGATGATGCAAGCTAATTTTGGAATTTTCATTATTTTTACTTTCTAATCTTTAAATGTTCATTACGTTTTGTTTATCTAGTGTGTGTTTTATCGGGCAACTTTCAGGAGTTATTTCTCTATTTCCACCATGTAGGTTTCAGGCAGCAGGCACCTTTACCTACTGAGTCACCTTGCTGATCTCTAATTTTTAATTTCATGTGTATGCACACACATGCAAAGGTATATATATATATATGTGTGTGTGTGTGTGTGTGTGCAAGCATGTATCCACAGGTGCACATGTGCACATGGAAGTAGATGTCGGCATTAACCCCCATGTCCCTGTTTGGTTGTCTCCAGTCTCAAGGCCTCTGCATGGCTCCTCCTCCTGACAATTCATATTTCAGAGGAAAAAGAACAAATCTGCATCTTCAGAAAGGCCCTCTCTAGTCTCCTAAGAAACCAGCTATCCCCTACTAATCTTCTTTCCAATGTTATTTCTGATCTTTTTTGCCATCTGGGTTATCTATGAGCTTTGGGTTTTTCTTTCCTTTCTTTCTCTCTCTCTCTCTCTCTCTCTCTCTCTGTGTGTGGGGGTATGTAGGTGGAGGAGGGTTGAGACACATTTTCCCTGTGTAACCCTGGCTGTTGCCCTACATATCGTCTTTTTATGCAGATTCTGGGGATTTAACCTGTGTCCTCATACTTAAGTGACAAGCACTTTATTGACTAAGTCATCTATCTCCCCAGCCTCTGTTTGAAAAAAAAAATCAAATTAAACGCTTTGAAGTTAATTTTCCTATTTAAAACTTCTTCCTGTTCAATATTGACTGCCCAGGGTCCACAGCTGTCAAAGGCCTTGTCACCCTAACCCTGTCCCTTTGGCACCTCTTGCCAGCAAGCAAGCCCTCACCATAGTAGGGCCGAGCACACAGGTCCTCTTCAGTGCCATAGATGTTCCACTGGCTGCTGCGGGTCTGGTCACCACGCTCAAGGGCGCCAGGCTTGGATGCATTGCTAGCACGGGCCCCCAGAAGCAGGGACAGCTGGTCCCCCAGTGTACGGCAATGCCAGCGAAGACTCAGGGCCTCTCGGTCGCATTCATACATGCCCAAGGAAACTGTGGTGTTAGCGACCGGCCAGCCTGTTCCCAGGCACTGCATGGAACCCAAGTTGAAGAGTCGATTCCGAGAGACCCACTTCCAGCGCTGGGCTGGGAGACTGGCATTGCACAATGGGGTGACTTGGACCTGCACACCCTGGGCCTCCAGACAGCCCTGCATCCCCTGGCTGAAGATGAGGAAGACATCAGGTTCTGGAAGGAAAGGCAGAACAGGAAGTCATCACAATCTTGACCTTGATGTCTGCTAAGGCCTGCAGGCCCTGACCATGGCCCAGCACTTGTCTCAGGTGTCAAGTCACTTGGTCTTCTCTGTCACAGTTCAAGGCAGGGTGAGGGGCACTGCTATGCTCTTGTATTCAGAGATGGCACAGCCCATTCTCGTTCAGCCTCATCACCACTCGGAAGCAGGACCAGGCCTCTGCCCAACTCTATAGTCAAACCCAACTCTCCAGAGCACATCCATCCCTCACACACATGTGCCCTTTGTCCATGGCCTCATTTTCTTTAGTGTAGTTACCTACTGACAACCACCGTCCTAAGATATTAAATGGAAAATTCTAGAAATAAGTCATCCCTAAGTTTTAAGGAACTGTCTTTATAATATTTTTATAATTGTCCTATTTCCTTAACTGTGGTGGTATGAAAGAAAATGGTCCCCAAAGGAAGTGGCACTGTTAAGAGGTGTGGCTTTGCTGGAGTAGGTGTGGCATTTTTAGAGGAAGTGTGTCACTGTGGGGGTGGGCTTGGAGACCTCACAGCCGGTTCAAACCACACCCTGTGGAAGCAGCACAGTCTAGTCTCAGCTTACTAGTGCTTGCTTGTCCAGCCCGTCTCCAAAAGGCAAAGCCATGGAAGACAATTTCCCACTCGGCAAGGACCAGTGGACCATGGGCCTGAACAGTACAGGACCTTGCTGAATTCACGCAGCTTGAGGGCTCTTTTCTTTCTCATCATATTTGTGATTCTTTGGGCGGTTTTTAGTTTTACTTTGTCAGTCACACATGCCACAGCTGAAATTTTCCCTGAAAAGTCTGTTCTTTCTCAAATGTTTCCCCCTTAGAATCACCAGAGAGCTAATGCTTCTCAAATTTCTTATCTGGAATTATTGACTAAAACTCCTAGTCCTGGGAGCTTTTCTGAGTCACCAGAGACAATTAGGTACATATGAGAAAACAACACTTGGAGCATTAACCATGCCTCGTGGTTCTGGAAAGGAGAGTAGGGCATGCACACACAGAATAGGGAAAAGGCCTCTGGAGTACACATAGTGTCAGTGGTTGAGACACCACGCGTAGTATCATGGGTAGGATCTGGTATGCTCTAATAGGAAAAAATGTAATGCAAAATGTGGGATGATAGCTTCATCTTCACCACACACAGGAGCTTATATTGGTGGGAGAAGCGTGGTATGGTGGATGGGAAAAGGGTGACTTACCAAAGTCTGCCTTGACCCTTTTGTAGAAAAGGGAACTGTATCTTATCTTGCAGACATGAAAGAATTGTGTGGGTTTGAATATTGTAACCAGGGACTGTTTTGTTTCCTGGCCGCCCAGACCCAAACAATCACACAGAAACTATATTAATTACAACACTGTTTGGTCTATTAGCTCAGGCTTCTTATTAACTAATTCTTACGTCTTAAACCCATTTCTATTATTTTGGCTCGTGGTTTGTTACTTTTTGCTTCTTGGGCGACTACATGGCGTCTACCTGATTCCACCTTCTTTCTCCTCTATTTCTGCTTGGATTTCCTGCGACTACATGGCGTCTACCTGATTCCACTTTCTTTCCGCCTCTATTTCTGCTTGGATTTCCTGCGACTACATGACGTCTACCTGATTCCACTTTCTTTCCTCCTCTATCTCTGCTTGGATTTCCTGCCTTGCTATAGTCTGCCCTGCCATAGGCCAAAAGAGCTCCTTTATTAACCAGTGGCAATAAAACATATTCACAACTGTATATTCCCAACTGTATGGAAGCCCACATCAGAATTTTGTTGTCCTTAAAGCACTGTTCCCATGTCTATTACTTCTTAAGTTTGTAAATGCTAGCAGCTGCCTGCTGACATCAGTGCTGCAAGAGCAGGGGGTGTCTGGCTGGATATTTAGTTCAACCTGCAAACATCCTGACTTCTTTATCTAGAATAAGGTTATGTAGGGGGCAGGAAAGCGTATTTGGGGAAGCATAAAAGGGAACAATGGGGGCTTTTGTAATGATTATGGTATATTTCTTAAAATATGATGTGTTTCTTAAAAGTAAAAAACAGGAACCAATAATAAAGCTGTTCGTGCGACCCTGGTAAGAAAAACCCTGTTTAAGTATAAATAAAGATGACCTGAGTGCAGTCCACCTGGTGGTCAGATTTCTTCCTTGCTCTGACACCCCTTGCCTGTCTCAGAACCTGAACCAGAGCCAAAGCTGAACCCAATGACACCCAGTGTCTCAGGCCACTTCCTGTTCCCTGCAAGTTAAAGAACCCTCAGCTCCTTCTGGAGCATCATGTCTGCCTGTGGGCTGCTTTGCTTCCAGCATGTCATTAACAGATTAAACCTCTGAATTATTAGCAAGCCACATA
The DNA here is from genome assembly GCA_028555095.1 of Dicrostonyx torquatus. Lineage (NCBI taxonomy): Eukaryota > Metazoa > Chordata > Mammalia > Rodentia > Cricetidae > Dicrostonyx > Dicrostonyx torquatus. The sequence continues at coordinate 9,796,074 of JAQHUG010000032.1, read as the reverse complement.
AATTAAATGTTTTCCTTTGCAAGAGTTGCCATGGTCATGGTGTCTCTTCACAGCAATAGAAACCTTAAGACACAACATTAATTTCTTACTGTGCCCAGTTTATGTCCTTGTTGGGTTGTTTCCCAGTCTCAAGCCTTTGCACTATTTCCTCTACCTGCCAATTCACATTTCAGAATAATAATAATAATAATAATAAAATCAGATTTTCAGAGCCCTCTCTAACCTAATAAATCATAGATATGCTCTATTTATAGTTTGGTTATAATTTTCCTTTCAATATTTACTTTTGATTCTCCCCCCCTACATTTGAATTATCTGTGAGTCTGATGCCTGCATTATCTGGTAATTTTTAACTTTCTACTAGACATTGTGGATAATGTCTACTAATTGTTTTAGACATCTTTATTTAATGTGCATATGTGTGTACCTGAGGGCATGCATGTACAGCACATGCACACAGTGCTTAACGATACCCGAGAGGATACAGGATCCCCTAGAGCTGGAGTTACAGACAGTTGTGAGTTGTCTGATGTGGGTGCTGGGAACTAAGTCTCAGGAAGAGCAGCAAGTGCTCTTAGCAGCTGAGCCATCTTTCCAGCCCCCACGTCTATTATCACATCTAGATATCATGGGTGCTCTATTGTTTGTTGGGTCTTGTGGATGATGTACTATAGGGAATAGGATTCTTTAAAATTTCCTATAAAGATTGTCGAGTCCTGTTTTGACAGGCAGTTATATTCACAGTGGTCACTTGGGTCCTGTGGAAGGTGAACTTCAGGCTCTGTCATGCCTTAGTCTTAGGGTGTACCCCTTAGCCTTGGACTCAGTCTTGAAGTGAGGCCCCACTGGGGTTTTAGAAGACCTCAGATGATGACCTCAGTTGATGACCGTAGGCCCCTTTGACTTGGTGGAACTTTCTTGTGAACTCTGTTCAGGAGATAGCTTAGACTTCTGTCTCCAGCTGATGCTTCTGGCTGGATGTGGGGACCCGGGGCCTTTTCCTGCACATGACAACTTAGGAACCACCGAGGTTCTGAGGAGGTCTGTTGGAAGAACTTCTATGACTGCTTCCTGTCTAGAACCTTCCCTGTTGGCTTTTAGCCTTTTTAGTAACCCCAAACTCGAGTCTCTGTTTCTGCAGCCCCAGTCAGCACCTCAAGCTGGGCAGTGTGCTCAGGTTGCTCAACATACCACTCCCCTAGTTTTCTTTTCTCTTTAGGAATATACTTTCTAGCTGAGCGATGATAGTGTACACCTTTAAACCCAACACTTGGGAGGCAGAGACGGGGATCTCTGTGAGTTCAAGGCCAGCCTGGTCTACAGAGCCAGTTCCAGGACTGGCTCCAAAGCTACAGAGAGAAATCCTGTCTTGAAAAACCAACAACAACAACAAAAAAATGAATATACTTTCTTTTTGAATTTTTATTATATTTTAAAATTTACCCCTTGCTCATGTGTGTGCGTGTGCACGCCTCTGTGTAGGTGCCTGTGTGTGCTCTCACACAGTTTGCAGGAAGTCAATTCTCTCCCTCCACCATTCAGATCCTGGGAATTGAACTCAGATCATCAGGCTTGGCAGCAGGCATCTTTACCAGCTAAGCTATCTCACCCTCCTTGTTTTTTTCTTTCGAAGATCTTTCCCTCTCTACATCTGTCGTGTTCTAGTTGCTCTCTGCCGTCAGACGGTCATACATTTTATTCGTAGTCTCTATGCATTCTTGATCATAGAGTTAGACGTCAACAAACTCTCTGCCATTGCTAGAAGCAGGATTTACTATCCCACATGTCCTATTTCTTGTTTCCCCTCTTTCTTCTAAGTTCCTGAGAATTTTCTGTGCCTTCTCCATCGCTGTGCCCCTAGCTCCTATAACCCTGACACACAGCAGTGCTCAACACGCACTGGGTAGCAAGTGTATTCGTGAATAAATCTCATACCTACGTCATAATTAAAGCCCAGCCTGCCATTCTACTCCTCACCCGAGCTGCTAGTTTTTCTTTTTCTTTTTTTTTCTTTCTTTTTTTTCTGTTTGTTTTTTTGTTTTTGTGTTTCAAGACAGGGTTTCTCTGTGGCTTTGTAGCCTATTCTGGAACTAGCTCTTGTAGTCCAGGCTGGTCTCGAACTCACAGAGATCCACCTGCCCCTGCCTCCCAAGTGCTGGGATTAAAGGCGTGCGCCACCACTGCCCGGCTTAGATTTGTTTTTTCTAATACGTAGTGCCACAAACTCCTGTCAAAATACTATAGTGGGAAGTCCAGTGGGGCCCTGCCCCTCTATCCTGACAGCACTCTGTGTGTGTCTGTGTGTGTGTGTGTGTGTGTGTGTGTGTGTATTGGGGTCCTCTCTGGCAAGATACATGTGAACTTCCCTCAATACCATCTGGGTGGCTGCCACAGCTAAAATTCCTGTCACTGGCTGTCCACCCTTGATCTGCTTTGTTCCTCCTACGGTTTGAGTATTTACACCCTCCCCCAAATATCTATTTTGAAATCTTAACCCTTGAGTGAGGGTGTTAGGGTGTGGGTCTCTGGGAAGTGCTGCGGTTATAAGGGTAATAACATTAATTAACAGGATTCATGCCCTTATAAAAGACTCCCTAGGGCAGGGCTGGGGATGTAGCTCTGTTGGTGGAGTGCTTGCCTAGCACACACAAAGTCCTGGGTTCAATCCTCAGCACCACACAGACCAGGCATAGTGGGTGCATGCCTGTAACCCCACCACCAGCAATCAGGAGGTAGGAATAAGGGAATTAGTTCATGATCGTCCTTAGCTACATAACGGACTTCAGGGCCAACCTGAGCTGAGTCTTCATTGCCCTTTCAACCTATGAGGTAACAGTGAGAAGAAGGCTGTGTAGGAGGAATGAGTGTCACCAGACACTGAAGCTGTCAACACCTTGATCTTTGACTCTGTAGCTTCCAAATCCGGGACCAAACAAGTCTCTGTTATTTATAACCTTCCTAAGTGTGATGTTCTGTGATGAACACAAATGACCCCCTATTTCTGGAATAGAGAAATATAACTAGAACCAGGATTTGATCCAGACCTACCCAATCTTCCTTTAAGGTTGAGTATCTTCGTGGGATGCAGGTTCATGTGTGTATGCACGTGTTTGTATGTGTGTGTGTTATGATGTATGCACACGTCATGTATACGGGTGCATGAGCCCACATGCCATGTTTGGAGGCCAATATTTTGCTTTATTTTTCCCTGTTTTATTCCCTTGAGACAGAGTCTCCCAGTGAACCAGCTAGGCTGGCAACCGACAAGCCCCAGTGATCTTCCTGTCTCTGCCTCACACAGTCCCAGGGTCTAGGTGCACACACAGCCACACCTGGCTCCACCCACCCATGGGCACAGGAGACTGAACTCGGGATCTCATGCTTGCACAGAAGCCCTCCTACCCACTGAGCGATCATCACAAACCCTAGGCTGGCTATGGTGCTGTCTAAAATTCCACTCCAGGGAAAACAACAGCAAATGAAAGCAAGGGAAAGGGTCTGGGAGCAGAAAAGAGAGATGATATTGCTCGCTTTTACAAATGCTTCCCAGAGCCGGGCGGTGGCGACGCACACCTTTAATCCCAGCACTCGGGAGGCAGAGGCAGGAGGATCTCTGTGAGTTCGAGACCAGCCTGGTCTACAAGAGCTAGTTCCAGGACAGGCTCCAAAGCTACAGAGAAACCCTGTCTCAAAAAACAAAACAAAACAAAAAGATGCTTCCCAGAGGGAGGAGTGGACAAATTGGCTCAAAACTTCTGGCTGGTGTGCGTCCCCAGTGGGACAGTGTCTTTTGTTCCCAGCCAGATAATCCACAGGCATACCAGCTCAATCCCAGTCAGACTGAAGTTGAGGTGACAAATGTCTGATGAAAGGACCAGAAGAGCCAGGCGGTGCTGGCGCACACCCTTAGTCCCAGCATTCGGGAGGTAGAGGCAGGCGGACCTCATGTGAATTCCAGGACAGCCAGGGCTGTTACACAGAGAAACCCTGTCTCAGAAAGGGGAAAAATCCCAAAAAAACAAAGAGAGAGAGAGAGAGACCAAAAGAGGTCCACACCAATTGGCCCTTTCACTTGACTGATGAGAAATCTGAAACCCAGAAGGGACTGGGATGCCCAACCACCATGCCTTTCAGGACCTGGGCTCCCTCCTGTTCCGTGAGACATAGGTGCATGCCTCCTACAACCACCCTACTCCTGGGTTCAAGTCCACCTAACTTCCTGAAGTACTTGCCAAGGTACACAGCACATTTCAAGCAACGATGGGCCCCAAGAAAATTCCCAGCACCTACCACCATCTTTGCCCTCTTGGGATTTATAATCTTAGACAAAGACAACGACTTGGAACAAAGAAGATCTTAAATTCCAGGGGTCTGGTTGGGCTATGAGAGAGATCTTAGCTGCCTTCTCGGGGTCAGAAAGCCAGCCCAGAACAGAGCTCTGGAAACCCGAAGACCTGGAGGCAGAGGGGAAAACTGCAGGTCATGATCTGCTGTGGCAGTGATGGAAAACAGACCGTGGATGAAGAACAAAGACCAGAGGAAAGCTAGAGAGCAAAGGAGAGGTGGAGAGAAATCCCGTAGGTGGTTCTCGGGGACCCAGCCAAGACAGGGGCCAGGGCACTTGGACATGGTGCAGGGACATAGCCTTGGCAGAGCAGAAAGTGCTGCTCAGGGAGCAAAGGGAATGTAGGCTTGCTGAGAACCGCTCCGAGTTCTTTGAACCCGTGTTCTCATACAGAGCAGGCGGGGAAAGGGGGGGGGACGATTTGAGGTACAGAGACCTAATGCCCCAAAAGGCCCTCCAGCCTCATTCATCCCACAATGTACACCTCAGAGATTCCAACCCCCAACACATCAAGTCTCAGATTGTCCTGCCCAGGGACAAAGTGACCACTTGTATGTTTGCTAACAACCATCTCAGGATGGGACAGTGCTACCTGTCAAGCTGTGGCTCAATACGTATTTATGAATGAATAAATCAATGAAGATAGTCAGTGACCTGTGCACTGGGCAGTGGTTGGGTGTAAGTCATGCATTCGTTCAGCAAATGTTTGCTAGGGATGTCAGGACTAGGAATGTAACTGTGTTGTAAGTTGCTCAGCAAGGACATGGCCCTGTGTTCAACTGCCAGCACCACATTCATGCACACACACACACACACACACACACACACTCATGCACACACACACACACACTCATGCACACACACACACACACACACACACACACACACACGGCACCCAGTATTTCTATTTGAAACATCCGAGCATATCCACCCAGCATGGAGGCATATACCTGCATTTTATCCCAGCCCTTGGGAATTGAAGGCAGGAGGGGCTCATCCTCAACTACATAGTAAGTTGAAGGCCAGCCTGAGCTACATGAAAGTTGGTTCAAAAACAAAAACGGGAACAGGGAGGAGGAAGGAGTTTTACAGGTTCCAGGCCTTGAGGACGCAGCAGCAGATCCCAGCCCTCCGGAACGGAGATGATGGCCGCTGAATCCCTAGGCTCAGTGAGCTGCTGCCCTTTGCTTTTGTTTGCCTAGAAAACTTCCCCTTTCTTCTTCTCCCCCCCGCCCCCGCCTCCTGCCTCCGTCTATATAAACAGTAAGCTATGGTCGCATGGGTGGGCACGAGGTTCACTCTTGACTGACGACAGTATCCAATCCCCTTGGCCACCGTGATGCAAGTGACACAGAACTCAAACCGGGCCAGGCAGAGAATGATCCGAGAATAAAGTTTTCTTTTTGTAGAGATCTCTAGATGGAGGCTGCCAACAATCAGGTTTCCTATCCTGAAGGGGTGGCATAAAAAGAAACAGAGCTGAATACTGGAAGGAGGAGATGCAAGCTCCGCTAATGCTGGGCATTGAATCTCCAGCTCTGCGCTCCCGTGTCTCCCCTGAGCTCTGTCCCCATTCTGCGAATTACCCAAGATCATGACCTTTGTTCTCTTTTTACTGTTGGGGGTAGAACCCAAGTTTTTATCCACCCTGAGCAAGCGCCCTGCCACTGAGCCACACCCTCGATTTGTGCTGAAGTTGTCTGCTTTATGCTCCTATTCTGTTAATTTTAAGAATCCTTGGGAACGGCGGGGCGGTGGTGGCACACGCCTTTAATCCCAGCACTCAGGAGGCAGAGGCAGGCGGATCTCTGTGAGTTCAAGACCAGCCTGGTCTACAAGAGCTAGTTCCAGGACAGGCTCCAAAGCTACAGAGAAACCCTGTCTCGANNNNCAAAAAAAAAAAAAAAAAAAAAAAAAAGAATCCTTGGGACCAGAGCCCCCTTTCCTTATGCTCCAGGAGGTGGTTGCTCCAAAATCCCTCTGCCCTTGCCAGACCAGTTTCTTGAGTCCGCAGTGGTAGGTGGGTCCTTCCAGGGCAGGTTGGACCCCCAGTGCATTCTCCTGACCACCCTCTGGCTGCTCCCCTAACCCACCAGCCCTCTCAGCCCACGCTGATGACAGGCGTGTGTGAAGCACTGTTCCGGGCATCAGAAGGCAATTAGACCTGAGTGAGATGACATGGCCTCTGCCCTCATGCTGTTGACAAGGAAGCTGGACAGGAACGTCCTGAAGCAATCCATGAAAAAGCTACAAGCCACACACCAACACGTGTGCAAATCGGCCAGCCCAAAGTCAGACTGCGCGGTTGGTGCTGGATAGAAAAGGGCTTTCCGGGTGACTGGAGTCTAACAGGAATCTCTCCGGGACTGCCACAGAGACCTCAAAGCAATAACCAGACAAAAGCCTGTAGTCCACTCTTTCGGCATCTCAGATGACCAGGTCGTTGCCGTGGAAACGTATTCCCATACACAGAAGCAATTGGTTTATTTGAGACATAGTTTCTCTGTGGGATGGTCCTGGCTGTCCTGGAACTCATTTTGAGACCAGACTGGCCTCAAACTCACTGAGATCGACCTGCCTCTGTTTCCCGAGTGCTGGGATTAAAAGCGTGTGCCACCACTGTCCAGCTTGGCAAGTGCGTTTTAAAGCAATGTGCCTTGATTGAAGAAATGCCTGTCTCCTTTCTCTCCATCTCTTTGTCCCCCCAAGCCCCCCATCCCTGCCCCAAGGTTCTGCTGGAGTCCCGGGTCAAAAGGCTTGCTGTAGGTTTTGCTTCTTCACAGAAACCCTCCTCGTTGCTCTTACAGCTTGCCGAATTCCTCCAGAACAGACCCAGACAGAGGGCTGAGGCCCTGGCTAACCAGCTGCTCTAGATGACAAGCTGAAGACATCACTGTTGAAGGGAGCAGCGGAGAAGCTAATTCCAGCACAGCGCCTGGCACGCAGCAGACTCTCAGGCAATCTCTGTGGAGGGAAAGGCATGTCCAAGAAAACCCTGAAGGCGCAAGCAGAGGCGAGGACAGAAGGGTGTTCCAAGTTGGGGAACCGCGGGAGCAAAGGCCAGACTCTGGAATCTGAAACTGGGGGCCCGGCACCCATCTGGTGTAGCTCTTAGAGAGCTGGTGACTTTGGGGTGGGAGGGAGCTATGACCCAGAGAAGGCATTGCAGGGTGGCCTCCAGCCCTTCAACCTCTCTCTTGTTATTCTCCCAGGTCACATAGAGGCAGAGGTGAGGGGTCATTCCAGGGAGAGCCAGAGGCTGGCCACAGGGCTGCTAGCCAAGAGAAACAGCTGTTTTCAATTGGCCTTAAGGCCAAGCCTGGAAATGTCTCCCTGAGTCAGCAGAAGCTGCCAGCTCCGCCCTGCTAAGGGGCCAACCGTGGGGACCGAGCAGTTCACTCAACATTCCCTCCGCTAGCCTGTGCCCATATACCTGTAGACACATTGATCCTCATCCCTTCCATCTAGACACCCAGTCCTCCCCCACTGCACCCTATCCAAACCCTGGAGTGGGCTTCCCTCTCCCTTTCTCGTTGCTCAGCAGTCATGGTCAGTTCCAGTCTGTCCAGACTGCTGGCAGCCGCTGCTTCAAGCACAGCGCGCGTCTAAACCTTCACCCACAGCGCTCGCCTTTGCTAGGGTACAGCCCCTGGCTCCAGTCTCTGTACAATTCACTGCTTTCCAGACATACACTTCTTTCTGCTTTACCAAGTGGGTTGCTAAGTGTGCCATCCTGTGGTCTGACGGGAACGGGTATAGTGGTGGGACAGAGCTCTTCAGGGGATGGCGGGAAGCCCAGATTCCTATACTTTCCTGCTTCCCGGAGATCAGGTACTGTCCCCGGGAAAAGATCTCCGTGGGGCTTGCATCCTGAGATTCTCTGGGAACACCAATCACCACCCTGGCTCTCTCCCTTGCTGTTGGGAGTGTGGGATCTTAGCCAGGTATGGTAGCACATGCCTGCAAGCACAGGCTCAAGGCAGGATGATTGACAGATAGGCCAGCTTGGGTTACTGCTCTTCTACAGGAACAGAATTCACTTGCCAGTGCCCATGTAAGGCAGCTCAAAACAGCCTGCAACTCCAGTTCCAGGGGATCTGACACCCTCTTCTGATCTCCTAGGGCACCTGTGCACATGACATACATTCACACAAACACATACACAAGTTTTTATTTTTTTTTAAAAAGCAACTTCAAAAAACACACACAACATGGGGTGGGGCAGGGAGTCTGGAACTCATTCTGCCCACCCTGATGGCCTTTGTCTTCTCAGAACCAGGCACTAAAATCCTTTGCAGCCTGTTCCTTCCCAGGCTTATCTTCCAAGACCAAGAGCACAGCCATATAGAGCCCACAGAAGTGGCGGAGGGACCCTACGGAACAGCTCCTTTCAATTCACGAGGATCCAGCCCTCCATCCACAAGCATCCCAGGAGCCCACCACACCCACCAGGGTTTGCATCTGCAGGGGTGCCTAGCACCATGCAGATCTGCACCCAGCTCGCCAGGCCCTCTCTCCAGAGGCCGTCTGCGGGTCCACAGCCAAAATAAACAGCCCAACAGCCACTTCCTTCCCGATGAGGGCACTTGCACAACCACGGATACTATGACGGCAGGAAATGGTTTTCTGGGCCAGCGAAGTCCAACCCCGTTGCCCCAGGCTAAACTCGGAATCCAGACCCGGGCACGCGTGGGTGGAACACATCCACACCAAAGTGGATGCCCTTGGCGCCCCGGCTAGGACCTCGCCACCACCAACAGTCACTACTTTATTAAAGCAGGTCCCCAAGGCTCCCATGAGCCAGCGTGTGTGGGAGGCAACTGTGAGCATATTATTTCATAACATCATTGATAGGAGCCTATCCGGGACCCAGCCTGCGTGCCAGGTTAGACACCCACACAACCGACAGAGGATCAATGGCAGAGTGAATGTATTTGGAGACATCCACACAAATTTGAGGAAAGCGCGTGTTTCTTTAAATTTAATTTTGATTTTTGTTGAAGGTGGGGTATCAATGACTGAAAACTAAAACACTAGAAACATTCATTTTTCCTCTTCCCAGGGATGGTGCTTATAGGAACTTATAATAGTCAAGCGTGCCTCCTATATCGAGGAGCAGAAAAATCACTGTAGAAACATGGAAGGCACAAACATAGAGTCAGAAAAGAAAATTAATATGAAGCTTTTTAAGTAATAAAAATCAAGGCTTGTTCTACAAAAAAAAAATTAGAAATATGAGAAGGGCCCCTCCTGCTTACTATAGCAACAACAGAAATAAGGCTCTCTTTTGGGTCATCTGTGGTTTCCAGTTTTCCATGGAATGCCAAATAAGCGTTTCAGGAGGGCTGGAGAGTCAACTCCGGGGTTAAGAGCCCCTGCCGCTTTTGCAGAGGGCCCGCATTCAGTTCCCAGCCCCTCTGTCAAGCAGTGTTTCACAAACCCTGTAACTAACTCCACGAGATCAAGCATGCTTCCGGCCTCTGTGGGTACTCACAAAAACGTGTCCATGTTTACAGGCTCACCACACACACACAAATAGCATTTTTTTAATTATTTGTTTTTATCTTCTGTGCATTGGTGTTTTGCCATGAGTGTCAGGTCCCCTGGAATTGGAGTTAACAGACAGTTGTGAGCTGCCATGTGGGTGCTGGGAATTGAACCCTAGTCCTCCGGAAGAGTAGTCAGTGCACTTAACCGCTGAGCCATCTTTCCAGTCCCCACAGATAACATTTTTTAAAAAAAAAAAAAAAAGAAACATGTACAGAGACAAAAGAAATACAGAATTATACCGAAACATAATGGTGTGTTACTGAGAAATTAAGGCTTTTGATATTATATTCCATTCAATTTCTGGGTAAGAGCATTCCAAATTATTACCACTTGAACTCAAAGGCAGAAATTCTCAGCTGCCTGCCAAAGATCTTTGCTGGCTGATTGGCCCCTGAGGGCTTGGGTGCTGTCCCTGGCTTCTCTGAGTCCTGGGGTCAGGAGATTTTGTTAAATGGCAGCAAAATTGAGAGGGCTTAAAAGTCATGGCATCATCACTCCCTAGCAACCAGAAGGAACATATAGCAAGGTTAAATGATTACCAAAGGCCTGCAAACAGTGAACTCTGGGCCTTCAAAGTTTTTGGTTTTTTAAAGATTTTAAGTGTGTGTGTGTGTGTGTGTGTGTGTGTGTGTGTGTGTTTGTGTGTGTATAGGTGCCCAAAGTGGCCAAAGATGTAAGATACTCCTCTACCTGGAGTCATAGGCAGGTGTGAACTCCTGATGGGGGTGCTGGGACTCAAACCCAGAGAACAACACATGCTCTTAACTGCTGAGCCATCTCTCCAGCCTTGAATCTTGGTCTTTTTGTTTGTTCGATTGGGTTTTTGTTTGTTTGCTTGTTTGTTTTGTTTTAAAGACAGGGCTTCTTCTCTGTGTAGCCCTGGCTGTCCTGCAACTCACTCTATAGACCATGCTGACCTGGAACTCAGAGATCCCTCTACCTCTGCCTCTCGAGTGCTATGATTAAGGACATGTGTCACCACGGTCTGGCTTTAATGTTGGTCTTTTTAATAGATCTGATAGTTGTCACTGTTCTAACCCGCACACTGGGGTGTGATCACATAACTTGTGTGTGTGATGTGTGTATCTGTTGTATGTGCATGCATGTGTGGGTACTGTGGTAAGGAAGTCAGAGGAGAACTCAAGTGTCTTGCTCTATCATTCTTCATCTTAGTCCTTTGAGGCAAGGTTTCTCACTGAACCTGGAGCCAGGCTGGTAGCCAGCAATTCTCCTATCCACTGCCCCACCACCCTCCACCCCAGGAGCAATGGGGTTACAGGTCCAGGTACAAACACACCTGGATCTTCTTTTTAAGATGTGGGTGCTGCAGATTTGAACTTAGGTCCTCACAATTTTGCAGCAAACACTTATACCCACTGAGTCATCTGCTTTGTCCCATAAAAGTTATGTTCAATAATGTGAATAAAATTGAGAATTCGTACTAATTATACCTGTACAACCTACAAAAGCCAGGACTGTCCCAGCAAACATGTGGTCACCCCGCATTTATGGACTGGGACACAGCACGATCTGTCAATGTTTACCATGCACTTGCTTGTAAATTCTCATAGTAACCCCAAGAGCTAGGAAAAATTATTATCTCGATTTGATAAATGACAAAACTGATACATTTAATGACAATTTTTGTTTGTTTCATTTTGAGACAGGGTCTTGCTCTATAGCTCTGGCTAGCCTTGAAGTGCAGACAATCCTCCTGCATCAGTTTTCTAAGTGCTGGGATTATTGCTTAGTGTGGAGGCCGGGAAGACAGGCTTTAGACAAGCTTTACATAGCTGCTGCGGTATTTTAACTGACAGCTCGCAGGCCGGCTGTGTTTGGCCTTCGCTGCTGTGGAAAGAAAAGCCAACCAACATTTAAAACTTGAGAGATTTCACATGAAAATGTGAAATTTCCAGCTTTTCTCAGAGGGCTGGCAACAGTGGGCCGGCAGGCCTGCCAGGAATCAGTCACAGGAACTGGGTGAAGCTGTACATGTAGGGGTATGTGTGAGCACTAGCCTCCCTCCCCACGCCCTCTCTGAATTTCCATACTGGCACCGTTGTTTCTCCAAGTGATGAAGCAGTCTTTAGAGTCCTGGTCTCCTAATATTAATAACTGCCACAGGCCACTCGTGCTGTCCACCCCTGTGATCCCAGCATTCAGGAAATGGAGGCCCTCGGGGGCCTATCAGACGATAAGGACCTCTGTGCGGACTGCTGAGAAATTCTACCCTGGATTTCAGGTGCTACTTGAAAAACAAACGTGGAAAATAAAAATACGTCTTTAAATTTTTAATTAAAAGAAAAAAAAAAACAACCCAAAAGACCTTGGAGGGCTGGAGAGACGGCTAGGTGGTTAAGAGTACCCACTGCTCTTATGAAAGACCCGAAAGACCGGCATTTACTTCCCAGCAGCCATGCTGGGAGACTCACAGCCACCTGCAGCTCCAGCTCCAGAGGATCCAGGGTCCTCCTCTGGTCTCTGTGCTAACCTAACACATGCTCACGCGGAGAGACTGCATCCTCAGAAAACAAACCAACAAAACCCAGGCTTGTTTCAAATCTATTTGCCTGTCTTAGGGAGAGAGACTGGGGGGAGTGGAGGGAGACAGAAGTGGAGAGGAAGGGTTCCGCGTTCTCTGTGACATACTGCATTCCTTTCGTGATTCGTGTCTCAAAGTCTGCACAAAATGACTAAGAAAACATGACACTCCTATAATGAGCTTTTCAAGCTCCTCACTGTCAAGCTCCTGACCCGACTTCAAGGATGATTTGCTTGGTTTGAAAAGCACGGCATGGCTCTAAGTCCAGGGAGTTTAGGATCTTTCCTCGCCCGTGAATGTTAAGAATCCTCTCGACAGCTGGTGTTAGCGGTGCACACCCACTATGCCAGCACTAGAAAGGCTGGGGTAAAGGATGGGTGTATGTTTCTGGGGCCAGCCTAACTACCTAGAAAGACCCCCAACTTTTAAAAGAAAAAAAAAACTTCTTTAAAACTATTCCCATACCTAACCATTTGTCAGTTTCTATGAGGGCAAGGCTAGGAGACAGTTCCACCCCTTTCCCTGGAAGGCCCCGTACAAGAGGGCACAGAAGGATCACTATGGAATTTAGACTCCACAAGTTCAAATCCCTGATTAGGTCCTTGGACCCTGAGCCAACTGGAACTGTGAGCCTTGATTTGGAGAGGGTACCAACCCTTGTCCGATACGGAAGGAGTGCCAATGATGCCCTCCCAGGCAACACTCGAGGGCAGCCACTACTATGCCTTGATATTCAGACAAGAGGATCTGTTTATGTGCCTACCACACGGGGCCTGGGAAACAGGCTTTGTAGATGCAACTGGGATAAGAAGAAAGGATAAGAGGAAATAACTACAGATTAGAGTGTTTACTCTTCAAGAGAATTAAAAGAAAAATAAACCCACGGTCCAGATGCAGAGTCCTCTCCCAGCATTCCCAGGCGCGCTGGGGCCCAAGAAACCATCACTGGCTTTCTTTGAACTTCTAGACTCTCTCAGGTCTCTCTGGAAAGGGCATGCATGGAGGAGAGTGTGTCAGGGAAAGGAGGCTTCTGGAAGGGTCAGGGACCACGGAATGCTTTCCCTCTCTGCCACATCCTAGCTCTGCAGAGCGAACTCTGAAGGCAGCTGTAGGGGAAAATGAGGACCTAGGGAGCAAGCACAGCTGGAAGAGAGCCTGTGGAAGGAGGTGGGACACCGCCTACACCCTTAGGCAGAGCAGACGCAGAGACGGGAGGAGTACAAGGCAGTTCCAGCCCCGGAGTCCAGGTTCTTCTGGTTGTTTACAACCTAATGACTGGAGGGACACGCTCTGTTTTCTTATCTGTGAATTAAACTGTGAAATGCGACCTCTGCCTCTTCATGATTTGTTGTTTTGTTGAGACAGGGTTTCATTCTGTAGCCCAGACTGGTCTGGAGCTCACTCTATAGACCAGGCTGGCCTCCTAATGCTGGGTTTGGCATAAGCCATCATGTCCTGTCTCTGTTCACAGGTGACTGGGGGATCTGCAGGAGTACTGACAGGTCTCTGGGGGCATCCGTCTCCCCAGTAAACAGTTCCATTCCTTAGTGTTGAGCATCCCCTGTGTTCTGTGTGTACAGGTCCTGAATCCTCTGTATCACAGGCTCTTTAGAAACAGATTTTTAGGGATGGCAGAGAGAGCTCAGCAGTTTTCGAGACAGGGTTTCTCTGTGTAGCTGTGTAGTTTTGAGACCTGTCCTGGAACTCACTCTATAGACCAGGCTGGCCTCAAACTCACAGAGATCCACCTCCTTTGCTTCCCTGGTGCTGGATTAAAGGCGTATGCCACCACTGGGAGGCTGCCACACTGCTCTTGCAGAGGACCCAAATTCAATCCCCAGTTCCACATCGGTCAGACCATAGCTGCCTGGAACTCTTGTTCGGGGACACTGCCTTTGGGCACCACCTGAAATGCTCCAAAATTTGAAAGTTTCTTTTTTTTT
>JAQHUG010000032.1:9751534-9773763 GCA_028555095.1 Dicrostonyx torquatus | reverse complement strand
GAGTGGAGCACCTGGGTGAGTGGAGCACCTGGGGGAGTGGAGTACCTGGGTGAGTATGGAGCATCTGGGTGAGTGGAGCACCTGGGGGAGTGGAGCACCTGAGTGAGTATGGAGCATCTGGGTGAGTGGAGCACCTGGGTGAGTGGAGCACCCGAGTGAGTATGGAGCATCTGGGTGAGTGGAGCACCTGGGTGAGTGGAGTACCTGGGTGAGTATGGAGCATCTGGGTGAGTGGAGCACCTGGGTGAGTGGAGTACCCGGGTGAGTGGAGTCCCTGGGGGAGTGGAGCACCTGGGTGAGTGGAGTACCTGGGTGAGTGGAGCACCTGGGTGAGTGGAGTACCTGGGGGAGTGAAGCGGTCTGATAGATGCCAAAGGAGATTCTCTGCTATCAATCAGCATCACACACACACAAAAAAGGTGGGGAGCGGGGACAAACTGGCACCAACATGACACAGTGGGAGGAGAGACATCCATGCAGCCTTCCCCACAAAAATGCTGAAGACAAATCCAGTAATGGGTAAGGGATGCAGACCGCAACATTTACAAGACAGCTGACCTAGAACTCAGAAGTGCAACACGACGACAAGACAAAAGGAACAGCCAAGCAACGACATCAGAGCAAAGGAAAATGCAGAAGCATGACATCTAAATTTAAAGCAGCCTTTAAAACCATTAATGAAGCAAGATGTAGAACTTTCAGCTACCTCTCCAGAACCATTTCTCCCTGTACACTGCCATGTCCCACCATGATAACAGACTGAACCTCTGAACTGTAAGACAGCCAATTAAATGTTTTCCTTTATAAGAAAAAATCATTAATGAGGCCCAGGGACATGATTCAGTCGGTGGAGTGCTTATCCGATACAAGGCCGGGATCATCCCCACATTGCATAAACTGGTGGTGCATGCCTGTAATCCAAGCATTGGGGAAATAAAGGCAGGGGGATCAATTCAAGGTTATCTTCAGTTACAGAGTTTGAGGTCAGCCTGGGCTACATGGGAGCCAGTCTCAAACAAAGCAGTATGTTACAGGGATGCAGAGGATTGCTATGAACTCGAGGCCACCTTAGACAGCACGGTGAGCCCAAGACAAGCAGAACTATGTGACAAGACCCTGACGGGAAAGAAGGAGTAGGGGGAGGAAGGAAAGGAAAAAAAATTACTGGGAGCTGGGTATGGTGACAACTGCCTGTAATCTGAATGCTCAGAAGGCAGAGGCAGGAGGATGGAGACTCTGAAGTCTGCCAGGCTATGCAGTGAGATGGGATCTCAAAACAAAGAAGCAAATAAAGCTGGGTGTGGTGACATGCACCTTAAATCTCGGAAGCCAAGGCAGAGGCAGCCAGATCTTTGTGAGTTCCAGAACAGCCAAGGCAACCTAGGAAGACCCTGTTTGAAAAAACAAAAATGAACAAAAACCTAAACACACACATTAATGGGACAACTGGAAAATCCAAACATGGACTACATACTAGAAAAAAACCCACTACATACCATATCTAGAAAAAAGCCCACCGTATATCATTTCTCAGCTGTGAGGATATTATGGTTGCATTGTGAATATGTGCTGGTTAGTCTTCTGTTCACCTGGCACAAGCTAAAGTCATCTGATCTGAGAGGAAGGAACCTCGACTGGGGAAATGTCTCCATAAGATACAGCGGCAGGCAGGCCTTTAGGGCACGGGCCTCACATATCGGATATCCTGCATATCTGATATCGACATTATGATTCACACCAGTGCCAAAATTACAGGGATGAAGTAGCAACAAAATAATGTCATGGATGGGGCTGTCTTAGTTGGGGCTTCTACTGCTGTGAAGAGGCACCATGACCACGGTAACTCTCATAAAGAAAACATTTAATTGAGGTGGCGGCTTACAGTTTCAGAGGTTCAGTCCGTTATCATCAGGGTGGGACATGCAGTGAGCAGGCAGACACGGTGCTGGAGAGGCAGCTGAGAGTTCTACACCTTGCAGGCAACAGGAAGTGGACTGAGACACCAGCATGGCTTGAATATATGAGATCTCAGAGTCCACCTCCACAGTGACACACTTCCTTCAACAAGGCCATACCTATGCCAACGAAGTCACCTCCATTTTCTCTCAAACCACCACAGAGTCACCACAACGTGAGGAACTGTATTAAGGGGTCACAGCATTAGGAAGGTTGAGAACCACTGCTTTCGGGTATTTTCTTAATTAGTGACTGATGGGGATGGCCCAGTTCATTGTAGGTGGCACCATCCCTGGGCTGGTGGTCTCGGTTCTATTAGAAAACAGTCTGGACAAGCCATGGGTAGCAGTCAGTAAGTAGCCCTTCTCCCTGGCCTCTGCATCAGCTCCTGCCTGCAGGTTCCTGCACTGCCTTCCTTTGATGATGAACAGGGCCGTGGAAGTGTAAGCCAAATAACCCGTTTCCTGGCCAGGTTGCGTTGGTCACGGTGTCTCATCACAGCTAATACTCACCCAAACTAAGACAAGGTCTTTGTAGTTGATGAGCGGCTAAGTATTTAGATATGAAATGTTATATTTCCCATGACTTGAGAAAGAACATGTTGAAACATTTTCCCACACAACCTTATGTCCTTAGGACCCTCCCACAAGCTGCTGCATGAAGCTGGGGCTCGTTCATTCACACGGAGCCAACTGTTTTGTATGTTGACTCTCGAATTCATTTGTCTGCATTTTCCTACGCATTTCAGAGGGGTCTCTTAGTTGTCAGCCAAGTGTCTGTTCCTGCCAGAGATCTCAGAGTGGCCTGCTTTGTTTTTTTCTTTTAATGAAATGCACTTTATAAATGTCACGTAAAGTAAAACTGATGAACATCTGACCCTTGGTTTGGGGCATGCACATGTTTGCGTGTGCACATATGTGTGTGTATGAATACACATGTGTGCAGGCCAGAGATTCATATTGTGTGTCTTGTTCAATAGTTTTTCTTCTGGGTCCTCCGCAAAAGCAGTCAGTACATGCTTTTAACCACTGAGCCATCCCTCCCCCCTCCAAAAATGAATTTAATTTCTTGTCATCTTTGAACCTTCTACACAACAGTAAATCATCTGAATTCCTTCAGGAGTATTTAGCTCCAAGTTGAAATTAAATTTCCCTTTTCTTTCTTCTTTTTGGTGGGTGGTGCAGAGCTGGGAGCTGAACCCTGATCCTCTCTTCTCACATGCTAACCAGGTTCTCCACCATTGAATGCCCTCCCTCAGCATGTTCTAGTTGTAAAATCCGTATTTTCCCAACATTTAAAAGTAAAGGTTTCATTTACTATCGAAGCTTGTGCCCGGTGAGTCTCACATTGCATTTTTACAAGAGCTCAAAACTTTTCCTTCTGGAGATTTGCCTCTTCCATTAGACTTCCGACATGACAATGACATCATCTCCTAACCCTAACCCTAACCCTAACTAGTCCTTACTGTCTTTGGGGACACTTGTTCACTTGCTTTAATTTCTTCCAACTCAATAAATATCTACTAAACACCACCGTGTCTCAGGCATTGAACCTGCCCCGCCGGTTCAATTAGAAAGTGGGATACAGCTTGGAGGTACAAGCACATGTTTAGTATGTGTAAGCCCTCAGACAGATTCCCAGGATGCTCTCTTCCTTCAAAACACGCTGCTGAAAGAAAGGTGCTTCTAGACTAGCAAGGGACATAGCAGCCACCCCAGGGCTGGGAGGGTGGCAGCTGCAAGATTCAGAGGAAGCTTCTGGTCGAAGGCGACCGTCCAGCCTCGGGCACTCACGCTCAGGTGTAAACCAGCCAGCCACAGAGACAGACCCGCAGAACCACGCCAGCCAGCACAGGCTCTGAGGAAAGCAAGCACACTGGCTTTTAAGGGCAGTCTGGACAGCCTTGGGTTTAGCACTGCCCACTCCAAGGACAGAGAAGTCCCCCAGGCACCCACAATGAGGTTTAAGTAAGAAAGTGAAATCACACGGAGGAGAGTGTGGCAAATAAGAATCTGAGGGACACAGGGCCACCAAGGGTGGGATTCCCCATCTCCAATTTGGTAATTATATTTACTTTTTTTTTTTTTTGGACAAGGTTTCTCTGTAGCTTTGGAGCCTGCACTGGAACTAGCTCTTGTAGACCAGGCTGGCCTTGAACTCACAGAGATCCGCCTGCCTCTGCCTCCTGAGTGCTGGGATTAAAGGCGTGTGCCACCACCGCCTGGCTACTTTTTATATTTTATGTTTACAGGTGACTTTCAGATGCAAAGAGGCTTGTGGTGACACCAGGACCTGAGGTTGGGTGCCAAGCACCCATGGAAACATCTGGTTGTGGAGTGATGGTTGCACCTGCAATCCAGTGCTGGGAGGAAGGAGCAGGATGATCACATGTGTGCCTGGTGCCCACGAAGGCCAGAAACGGGCACTGGATGCCCTGGAAACTGGAGCTACAGCTGGTAGTGAGCCTCTTGACACGGGTGCTGGGAACCACACCTGGGTGTCGTGTGAGATTGGTGAGCACGTTTAACTGTGCTGAGCCATCTCTCCAGCCCAGGCCTGAGGGCGCTGAGGACCGGATTTTATATTTGAGTCCCTTGACATTCATGGGTTTTCTTTCTATTAGCACTAAAACCACAGTAGCTTAGTGCCTGATAGTGTACCGGCCATGTATTTCGGGCATCTATCATCTGTGCGACTTATGTGTGACTCCCTTGTACCCCCTCAAGGTGGCATGTTCTTGTTCTCACCTGACAAAAGAACCAGTTGGTCAATGAATTCTGGTCTCAAGGATTCTGTGCTACTAACGTTTCCAGAGGACTGAAAAGGAAAGTGGATAGGCTGGATTACACCTACACCCCTGCTCAGTCCGCAAAACAGTACCACACCAATTAGCCTTCTAAACGCCTTGTGGACACCAAAATCTGGCTTAGAGTTTTCCCTGTAGGGAACAGTGTGGCTTGAACCTGAAATGTCCCTGAAGGCTCATGTGTTATATAAAGTCTTGTCTGCCAAACTGATTGGCTCTGGGGAGATGATTGGACTCTGAGGTCTCAAACCTAATCAATGGATGGATGGTTGCTGAACCCACCACCGTGGGAAGCAGAGCCTCACTAAAGGTAGTAGGGGGATGAAGGTGGAAAGGAGGATGAGAGTTGGCCCCTGGCCTGTTCCTCTTTCTGCTTTTCCAGCCACCACGAGGCGGGTAGCTCTCTGCCACAGCCCTCCACCGTGATTTTTGACCTTGCCTCAGGCTTAAGGCAACTTAGATCAAGTGACCACAGACTGGTCCCAGAAACTAGGGACCAAAGTAATTTTCTCTTCCTCTTTACGTTGTCTATGCGGGTATTTTACCACAGCAGTGAAGAAACTAACACAACTCTCAGCCATCATGGACGCAACCCACTATACCTCTTGGGGTGCTTCCCAAGAAGCACAAGCGATGCCGTTTTCTGCTATTCTTAGGTTTACAGTCCTTGGGGATGTCTGGGGCTGTCTCCCCCTCCTAGGAATTCTCAAGAGTTATTGAGTCATGAAGAAAAGCTCGGGTGAAGTCGGGAAGGACCTGCTTGGCAGAAGGTTCAGTAGGCAAAGGCCTGGAGGTGAGAGGGACTCAAAGAGGATGAAGCAGTGCATGCTGGGAAGGTGACAGGGAGGCTTGGGGCTGGAAAGCGGTTGTGGTTTCACAGATGCCAGAGAGCTGAAGGGGACAGAGGCTGTCAGGAAGCATGGGTCAAGCCAATGGAGGATTTGTCTTTTTATTTTTTTAAAATTAGATTTAATTGTTTTGGGTACAAGTGTTGTCTTGCATATATGTCTGTGCACCACGTGTGTTCCTGGTGCCCTCAGAGGCCACAAGGTGTCAGATCCCCTGGGACTGGAGCTACAGACAGCTGTGAACTGCCTTATGGGTGCTAGGAATCAAAACCTGGCTCTCTGGAAGAGTGCTCTTAACCACTGAGCCCTCTCTCCAGCTTCAAGGGTCTGTACTTTGAAGGTGCAACGCCAAGGGCGCCAGGAGAGGACAGAGTGGTCCTGAAGACTAAGCGCAGAAAGAAACCAACCATGAGTGCTCCAGCTGGAGCCACGAAGAGCTGACTGAAGAGGCAGCCCAGACTATTTGCTAGGGCGTTGGAGCTGCATTTCTTGGACCAGAGATATCACCATACAGCCCCTTCTAGCCTACCGAGGAGTAACTAGAATCCTAGAATCTGCAGAGCTCAGGGTGACTTCCAAGAGCTATGTCAGTGGCCTACCCCACCCAGATTTATAGGACTCCGTCATGGGAAAGGGGGCCCTCCTCATCTCACGAAGGGCTAAACAGGAAGACACATTTCCTGACAGTGATATGCCCCCCAAGTCCAGGGGAGCCCCCCCTCCATGAGCCATGCAGGATGGGGGAGGTTAGACTCAAAGGAAGACTAGGTTTTAATCATCTTGATCTCCTCACCTTACAGGCTCGGGAAACATGAATGAATGAATGAATGAATGAATGAATGAAATGAAATGAACAAATGAATATGTGAAATCCTGACTTCGAGCTGCTGAGGTGCCTGGCTGGAGCACCTTTAGGCATTTGGCACTTTTTATCAGTACCTCCTTGGGGAGGAACATCTCAGGGACCCCAAGGACAGGGAGAGGGAACTTAGTCTCTGCCTCCGCGGCCCATGGAGATGTGGAAGGACCAACTGACAACAGAGGGCTGTCCACCCACTCTTTTCTTCACTGTCCCTCTCAAGCGGACACACGGGTGGGTGTTGCATATGACAGCTTGGTCTCCAGTGCGATGTTTGGAGGGAGTCTTTTGATTGGATCATAAGGGCTTTACCTAATGGATGGATGGACCCCTCCAATGATGGGGTCATAATGTAAGGGCATTATAGGGCCTGGTTGGGGGAAGTAGGTCACTAGGACCTACTCCCTTTGAAGGGTGTACCTTGCTTGTCCTTGGTGCCTCGCCATCTTCCTGGCTGGCATAAGCTGAGCAGCCTTCTTCTGCTGCCACGACCCTTTGTTATGCTTCTGCCTCACACAGGCTTAAGGGCAATGGAACCAGCTGACTTTGGGCTGAAGTCTTAGCAGCAGAGCCAAAATAAACCACTCTTCCCTAAGTTGTTTAGATGAAGGCACTGAGTCATAGTGACAAGCAAGCTAACATACGTATGGCGGCGGCATCCTAAGCTTAGCACTCCAGGGCAATTTTCCTGCCTTCTGCAGTGTTTTAGTTTCAGTCCAGTACTGCAAGGTTTGGGCGCTTGCTCGCTCTCGCCTCACCTGCATCCAGCTCCATTTCCCACTTTCTAGGGGTGAGGTCTTGACAAACCACTGAACAGCTTTAGCTCTGGCTCCCAGGGTAAGGTCTTCCCAGGGTTAGGAGATGTGGGGAGCCACCACCATAGAAACAACCGTGTTTATTGTTGTCACTTCGCCCTCCCCGATGTTCACACTAGGGATGGATTCAAATGGAGAACCTGAGAAGTTCAAGGCTTCTCCATCCTATCCCGCAGTCACACCTGCTTGTGGGCACCAGACTTGGGACCAAACCCAGGCTTCCTACCCACTTCACACACCTTGACCTTGCCCAGGTGAACTCGGGCTCGAACAGAAACCCAGCGCAGAGCACAGTGGCCTTGGCAGCTTGCTAAAGCCAGGAAGGCAGAGTTTCACGGGGAAGGGCAGTCTCAGTCGGGCTCTGGCTGGACACGCAGTGGTTTGCCTAGTGACTCTGGTGGCAATGACAAGCACCCAATACCTCTCAGACAGAATGGCAGGTACCTCTGAGTGCCCTTTCGACATAAGTCCTTCGCCACAGGAGTACTTTCCAAGGCCTCCTGATGGCTCCAACTGGACAGCAGATCCCCTCTTCCAACCCAGAGCTCATTTTTGTACTAAGAAACCTTCAGCACTTGGAGACCCACGGTCAGCCTGCAAGTGGGGTCTTCATCGGGGCCTTCCAGGCACCCGGTCAGTTCTCCTGCAGGAACTAGGAAGCTTCCACATGATACTCAGTCGCACCCGCCCCCTTCCTGGCCTGCTCTCTTTGATCCTCCCTGCTCTTCCTTGGGCCAGAGTCTCCTGTTTCTACTCTTCAAGCATCCCCAGGCCCAGCCTTTCATTTACTAGATGTGTCCAAAATAAACCACCAGATTCCTCTTAAGGCTCCATTTTCTACTCTGCAAAATGGGTCCAACGACACCTACCTCAACATTAAATGAGAAATTAGATGCTAAGCACATAACGGGCCATCCAGGCTGAGAAAGGGCACTCACTGACGGAGCCTTCACCCCACACCAATGGTTCAACCTCTGTCACTCTCCTGACATATTTCATTTCCTCTAAGGATGCATCTTAACTCTTCTAAAGCACTTGGCTTGGTGCTGTGTCCATGGAGAGTCGACCAGCACTGCAGCAGGGGCATGCTTTATGGGATCCCTGAGTAGAGATGAGCCCACAGGACCTGCACCAGCCTTCCAGATGAGGGACCCATGGAAGTTGAATGCTTCCGCCCTAACCCTGCCCACTTCCAGGATTTGGCTGGATGTGTTGTATGCACCGACAGGGAAGCTGTGTGACGTCACCCTCCTGTTCAGGTGTTTTGGTGGAGGCTCCTCATCCCCAGCTGCCCTAACCCAGGCCAGGCTGGGGTGAGTAATCCAGAGAATGCAACAGCCCAGACTATTCCGTGTGTAGGGCACAGCCTGAGAGAGCAGGAAGGGACAGAAGCAGAGACCAGCAATCACAGGGACACTGTAGGCCTCCTTTTCCTCCCTGACTGGGCCCCTCATCAGGCACCTCCACCCCCCCTGTCAAAAGCTCCCTGGGGGAAAAGACCAAGTCAGCATTCTGGCCCAGCTCTTTCCCAGGGCCTGGCTTTAAAATCCAGTCTATGGCTCTTGGAATGGCCACCCTTTCCCTCCTCCCTCGGATCCCGCGGTCCTGTACTCTTTACAGCGGAGAAGACCCAGAGGTGAGAGACAGGCGGCACATGCCTGCTTCCTTCCTGTCTGACCAGGCTCCAGGTCCAGGCGGGATGGAAGGCAGGTCTTCTATGTGACTGTGGCTCACCCGGACCCTTTCCCCTTAGCAGTCGTCCACAGCACACCAGGCCACTGTGAAGGCCTCAGACTCTCTGGGGGTCTCTGGTCCTAGCCCAAAGCTGCAGCTGCTGTCCCAACCCTTTCCACTCACCCCGGGTCCCAATTAAATAAAAGGAGATGTGGAGGCAGTATCCAATACATTTTTTTTTTTAACTTCTGAAAATCCTCTCGGGGATTTTCTGAATACCACCAAAGTTCAGCTTCTTCTCAAGAGGGACCTGTTTGACCTCACTTTCCAGTTACTTCTTGAGAAAAGAAGAAAGAGAGAGCAAAAAGGAGAAGAGTATAGTATGGGGGGCTTGTGTGACTGGTTTCTGCGGGTTGTGATTTTTCATCTTTAGAAACTCGTTTGCAGCTCTGGAGAAGTGCCAGTTTGGCCAGAATTGCTCACACCAAGTGAGAGCACGAACACACACTCACAGGCGCACACACGGCCGCACACGGACACAAAACTGTCCCACTGGGTGCAGAAGTCTTATGCCACAAGCCGTCCTTGAAGACCAAGAAAGAAAATGTAAAGACCCTGCCAGACGCTGCCCAGGAGGCTAACCCCTCACGTACAGAGTGTGAAACAATGCGCCTCTGGCTTTTCCGCTGCATCCCATCCATACCCGGACCAGCGCGGGGCGGACGCAGGGGTCCGGGTGGCCCGGACGCGAGTAGCCAGTCTTCCATCTCCCTTCCTCTCCCTCGCAGGCCGCAATGCCCAGGATCCCCTCCCCCGCCGCCTGCCACATCTGGTTCCACTCAGGTCCTCCCCCACCTCCAGGCGCGCTCCTCCTCCCATCTCCTTCGATTCCAGAAAAGCGGAGACGATTTTTAAAAACCCAGTCACACACACACACACACCACACACACACACACACACACACACACACACACACACACACACACACACCCCACAACTTTTCTCCAGAAAATAAGGGAGTCAGGGGGAAAAAAGAGGGAAAAGTCAAGAGACCCTACTCTCCCTTGGGTTGGCCCCCGAAGTTGGCCAACTTGGCAGCGCCTTACCCGGGAGGGCGGGGGCGGCGTCCCCCGGGTGGTCGAGACGCAGTGCCCCGAGAAGCAAGAAGCAGCGCAGCAGGTGACGAGACCAGGGCGAGAGGGCAGGTCGAATGGGCCCCATCCCTGCAGCGCTCGGAGGACGCGAGGACTGAGGGCGCACGGCCCGGCGGCGCGCGGTGGCAGCCCTGATGCTGGGCTCGGATGACCGCCGGCGAGGGGCTCGCGTCCTCCTCCGGGTCGGGACGATGTGATGCCTCCCGGAGAGGAGGAGGGAGGAGGCAGGCCCCGCGGAGGGAGGGCGGAGGGAGGAGCGCCGAACCCGGGAGGAGGGTTTGAGGGGCAGAAGGAAAGGGAAGCGGGCAGCGTGGGAGGAGAAGGAGGAGGTGCGGGGGCGCGGGGCTCGGGACCCGGCCGTAGGGAGCGCGCGTCTGGAGGGAACGGAGGGGGATGAGCAGGAGAATCAGCGTGGTCCAGAAGGACCATCCCCAACGTGCGCTCTTTTATCTTCCTCCACTCTGCTTCTTAATTCCTTCCCGCCTCGTCTTCCCTCTCTTTTCTGCCCGGGCTTGGAGCCCCAGACGCTGCGTCACAGCTTCTCCTGCTGGCGCGGACTGCGAAGCAACTGCAAAACTTTCCGCAGAACTTCACCGCGTGGCGAGACCTGGACTGCTGCGTGGCCTGGCCAACCGAGGACTGGGACGCGCGACTGACTCAGATGGCCAGACCTGGGTCGCCAGCAACCGCTCCATCCTGCCTTTTCTGCCTGTTTTTTAGCCGCTAAGCACCAGCTCTTTTCTTTCCAAAGAGGACCCCCTCCCCTGGTCTGGTGGGGAAGAGGAGGAGCCCAGAACTCCGCCACCCTCGCAGAGACTGGGGGAGGGGAGGGCTCCCGTTGCCTGTGAGCAGCGCAAACTATTCTTAATCATCTTGTTCCAGCATGTGTGTGACTCCTGTGTCAGTGTCCACAGCACAAAGTGTGTAAGTGTGTAGCACTTTAGTTAAGTGCCCCCGCCGCCCCGCGCGCGTGCATCCAGAGACCTGGGACAAAAACAGTCCATTGGATGTCCCAGGAGACCTACATCATTCCCACCAGCTGGGGTGCTGGCCGGTAGCACAGAAAACGGAAATTTCGCGAAGACAATCAATCCAGTTACTTAGTATTATGCAACGGGTCAGATGGCAACGCAGAGCACTGGACTCAAGAGTCTGGATTTTGGAAGACAGTGCATACCTAATTTCCCAAACAGAATCACTTGGGGCAGGGTTGAGACAGCACAAAGACTCACCTCCTCCTATCACAAGTGACCAAAACACTGTAAAACTGTAATACGTTTTATTGTTTCCTGAACTCACCACTGTGGAGCTTTTTGGAAATAACAAATGTGACTTTTCACTGACTCCTGCTGTGGGTAATCTTTCCCTATCTCTGTAATAAGGCTCTGCTCCTTGGCCCTTCTGAGTTCTGGCAGCTTAGATTTTTGGCTTATAGCCCACTGATTGTGGGGGCTGGAAAAGGAGCACCTGGGAGGTTCCACTGCCACAAAACCCTTACAATCAGCCAAGGGAAGGAAGCCCCTTGCTCCACACCACCGCCACAGCCCCCTGGGGCCTGCCTTCTTGGTTCCACATGTCTTGGGGTGCCTATACACACCTAGCCATGCTGGGGCTGCCTTCTCTAGATAGCTCCCCTCCTTATAAATCTTGTCACCTTTGTGGACTATGAGAATCTGCCAACTATAGTTAAGCTGTGTCTCCCTACCTGAACAGCCTCATCATGGGATGCTTCTGGAACACAACTGGATCCCTCCTCCACCAGTCAGAGGACATTTTGGTACTGCTCAGTTAGAGCACAAGCCAACACCCTTGTAACAGGGCCCCAGGTCTTAGCACAACTGACTCCATGATAAAATGCCATTTGGGCAGTACCACCTGCCAAAAATGAAAACAAAAACCTAATCCATCAAAGTCCATAGTTCTGGGAAAGTCTCTAAATGTACTAACCTTTTGGTTGGCTTCTGTAGTTCTGTTTCTGGCTAGCTGTTCTTGTTAACTGAAGTATGTCAACCTAGGACATGGTTTTTATGCTTAAAAGCTCACCCAGAGAAAGGCTGGGGGTTATAATGGGATCCCAAATATCCAGTGTAGTCATGGCTGGCTAAAAAAAGACTTTCTATTGGCTTAAGCACATGTCCGCGAGAAGTCTTCTCTGGCACATTGCCCACATCAAGAGTGTGACATGGCTCTATCAAATTGCCAGCACAGGACCCACTGTGTGTAAACATGAGAGGTACCATTAGTCCTCTGTTGTCCCCTCACCAAGCATCACCCTGTGCCAACTGCTGGGAAAACAAAGACATGCTCACAGTTGCAGCCTTGTGAGTTTCATTTGATGGAAAAATAAAAACTAAACTTTCTGCCATATTCCCGGCAGAGGAGAGTGCTCAGGGGGGCAAGATGCCAGCAAGTGCAACACACTAGCAGAGTCTCGTTCAAGTCTGTTCTAGTCAGGGCTGCTCACTGTATGCTGCTAACTGGTCATATCTGCCATGTCTGTGACCACTACCTGGCTTAGATCCTTGGCAGACAGCACAGTCAAAACTAGACAATTGTCCTAAACTGACTTCTGGCCCAGTCCTCCATGGCTTAAAGATCCTGTGAAACCAATTGTGGTGGTACATAGCTGTAATTCAAGCATCTGGGAAGCTGAGGCAGGGGGATTGCTTAAGAGTTCAAGGTCAACCTGAACTACATAGTTTCAGGCCACCTGAGCTAGACTGTGAAACATTGTCTCAAAACAAAACAAAACCCCGACCAACCCAGGATCTAGAACTCATTCTAGGCTGAGAGGTGGCCCTGGCACTTCTGTGGTCCTCATGCTCCTACATCAAGACAGGCAGTAGAGACAGTTGAATATAGAAGTTTCCAAGGCTACCCAGCCTGGGATATACAATAGCAAACAACATAAAAAGGTATCCTGTCTTAAATGTGGAAGGTGACTGTCCTCTGACCTCCACATGCTACAGTATAGCACACATACAGACAGAAAACAAAAGGATCTTGGGGCTCAGCGGTCAACAGAATATGGTCACATGCTGTCAGGAGTGCCAGGTGTCATGAGGGCTGAAATCTGAGGCACTCAGTATCCAGACTTTCGTCTTCTTATGAAAAAGCGCCAGAGCCTGTGCCGATGGCCTACTCACTGTGTAGAGGTGGGACAGTTCCCAACTGACAGCCTATTACGTGCCAAGTTCCTTGCTAGATGCTTGGCACTTAGAGGGTCTCCTTCTGGGCCTAGGGACTTGATACGAAGATATACCTTCAAATGTTAAATAAATTCACACTAATCTACCTATTATCTATGTGAAGTATCTTAGTATCAAGTCCCCAGACCAGAAGGCCTGCTATGGTGAAGGGGGTATTAGGAATTGGCGCCTCAGAGTCTCCCAATGCCCTTCAAATGCTGGCTAATTCAGCCACAATGGGCATGGCCAGGTGGTTTCATTAGAGAAGTCTGATGGGAGGAGCCCAAACTGGAGCCAAGGACAGGAATCAGAGTCCACGTTCCTCCATTCACAGTGTTGGGACCTCTAGCAGTTCTGCTCCCTGAGCTCACAGTGACCCGACAAAGGGGCCATGATTCCTACCAGTATTAAGACTTAAAACATTTACATTTCAGGGATGGCACAACCCTAAATCCATGGAGCCATTCAGGAAATAGAATGCTCTCCCTATCATCTTTGTTGTTTGGATATCAGGGGTCCCCCTTATTTGTGACCCTTCACCTTACCTGCCTTGTTTCCTCTCAGTACCCACGAGATCTGTTCAGGCCACATTAATCATGATTGAGATACTGGGTGCCACAAGAGGAAAATATAACCCCCACCGCCCCATCATCTGAATCTTTCCAAGTTTTACTATGTACAAAAATGGCATCCTGAAGTGTAAACAAGTCCTGATACAAGTGTCTTGATGCCTGGTGTAACTGGCTAATGAATGCATAGATGTATATCCATCAACACTACCACTGGATGGATGGTGCAGAAGCTAGGGCATGGATGTCAAACGGCAGTTGAGTAACACACACACACACCCATCCTATTCACTTAGCCACATGTCCTTGAACAGTCACGGCTCCTCTCCAAGTCTCAGGACTCTGAGATAAACATACTGGTGTCTTTGCTCAGTTACTTAAGGGTTGTCTGCACTCTCTCAACAACCTCAGCAGTCAGTGATGCCCAAGGAAGCAGTTCTACCTAGCAGGTCAGACCCACAGTGAAGCTTAGGAAAAAGAGGACAAGGGACAGTAAGGATGTAACTGGATACTTGGGAGGAGGCTTATAAGAACTGGCTAGCTCTTGCTCCACACAGCTACAAGTGTGAGCCCAAAGAGGCACACAGGACTGCTCCACTCCACCCTCTCCAATTTAGTCTTGCCCAGCTCAGACTGACCTGGATGGACCCTGCCCTTTCTATCTCCTGACTCTGACACAACAATCTCCCCCAAAGGCTACTCAGGCAGACCTTCCACAGCACAGAGAAGGTCCCAGAGGGAGTGGGCTATATTGAGAAGATAGCTCCAAGATGTCCAAGTTTGGCTGCAGGCTGTGTGGTTTTAGGAAATTTATCATTTAACCTAAAGGAACCATTCCTCTCCTGTCTCATTACTGGGGAACACTGTGGCATTTGTTGTCTCTTGCTGCCCTATCCCATCATGGCCACCGGAAAATTCTGTCTACTGTCCCTAGGTCCTTCCCTTCAGAAGGACTCCCTGTATGTCCTCCTCCAGTTCAGTCTGAAGTCTCTGTTAGTGTAAACTGCTCCTTTGACTCCCAACCTGCCTTTTAGCTCTCAGATGTTAAGAGATGGTTGCAAGTCCCTTCCAGGATGCAAGAGGTGCAGACTTCCTCCCTAAGTTTAGAGTCCAGATTTTGACTCCCAGGAGTTTGGGATACAGACTCCTACTTAGAGAAGCCACAGGAATGTTGCCAGCTGTCAGCAGGACCCTGGAGTAAGCTCAGAGCAGACAGACTAGGGACTAGGAGCTCAGGCTGCCACAGGATCTGAATGCACACATCTCATAGGCTCATTGCCCTTAGCTCAGTTTAGGATTCGACAGGATTCAGATACAAGCTGGCGATGGAGTTCAGGGAGGGAAGAGGCTTGCCTGAGGCACCACAGCAAGTAAAGGAGAGGACCAAGGAATGAGCTGAAGAAACAACTGCAGTTGGGTGGGACGGAGTCTCCAGAACTTTCTGTCACCCAACTGGTGCGTAAGTATCACCCTGGGTGCTCTCCAAGGCCTCCCCAACCTGGAGTGTGGTGCCTCTGAGCTGACAGGCTGAAAAAGGTGTCCACTTCACCTCTGGGACTTCTGCTGTCCTTTCCTCTGGTCCACGCTTGCAAACTCGGAAGACTGAGACGAGAGCCCCTCTGTGACTGCAAGGCCAGCCTGCTCTACAGTGAGTTCCAAGTCAGCTTCAGTTAGAATGAGATCCTGTTTCAAGCAAGACTGGGTCCAGTCCCACCAACAGTGGCTCAAAAATAAAAGGAAAGTTCAAAATACTGAACTGCTTCAATCCACCCTTGACCTTTGGTGGAGTAGAGCCCTAGACCAAGAGGAACCAAGTGGCTGTGTCCAGCTGGCCCGACGTCTCCACTCCAGGCCAAAGAGCTTGGCCAGCCTTTCCCCAGTCTCGAGTGGGCACCTGGAGAGCTCTGGTCTGTTCTCCAGGTGTTTACTGAGTGCGGCGCACGAGTTAAATATTAGTCTGTGGAATGTGGACTGGGTTGAGTTGGTAGTTAGATCAGGCTGTGGGATGTCATCCAGGAATCTTTTTGTTTTTTCTGTTTATAAGATTTTCATTTTTGGCCAGGTGTGCATGCCTTTAAATCTCAGCACTCGGGAAGCAGAGGTAGGCAGATCTCTGTGAGTTCGAAGTCAGCCTGGTCTACAGAGTTCCAGAACAACCAGTGCTGTTATACAGAGAAACCCTGTCTTGAAAAACAAAAACAAAAAAACTTCCAAAAACCACCCCCCCAAAAAAAACCCCAAGTAACTAAATAAAAGTTTTAAAATTTTAGTCAGCTGTAGTGGCACACACTTTGTTTATTTATTCATTCATTCTTCTGGTTTTTTGGGTCAGGGTTTCTCTGTAGCTTTGGAGCCTGTCCTGGAACTACCTCTTGTAGACCAGGCTGGCCTCAAACTCATGGAGAGCCACCTGCCTCTGCCTCCCAAGTGCTGGGATTAAAGGCGTGTACCACCACTGCCTGGCTGTGGTGTACCCTTTAATTCCTGTATTCACGAGGCAGAGGAAGGCAGATCTCTGTGAGTTAAAGGCCAGCCTGGTCTACAAAGTGAATTCTAGAACAGCTAGAGCTATATAGTGAGACCCTGTCTCAAACAAAACAAGAAATAATAATTGATAAGTATTGAATTCCTAGTCATTGGGTTCCTCCGCTGATGCAATAAGTCAAATCAAACAGAATTAATAAATCCAGATTTAATAAATAGAACAAAGAAACTCCAGAAACAGGTCTGGCGACCAGTCTTAAATACCCTGTAGATATGGTCTTGCGCAGCTCCAGGGAAGGAGGTGACCCTTGGTGGGCTTTCTGAGGAGCAGGATCTGGAATGAGAGGAGTGAGACCGAGCGGAGATTCCCAACAGTAATTAATAATTTTTTAATGTGTATGAGTGTTTTGCTTATATGTATGCCTATGCATGTGTGTGCCTGGTACTTGTGGAGGCCAGAAGAGGATGTCAATAATCTGGTACTGAAGTTACAGATAATTGTCTCTCTATGTGGATGCTGGGAATTAAACTTGGGTTCTATGAGAGAGTAGCCAGTGCTTTTAACTGTTGAGACATCTCTCAAGCCCCTTTACTTTTTTCTTTATTTTTATGTTTGTTTGTTTGTTTGTTTATTTATTTATTTACTTTTTTCTTTTTTAAGACAACTGTGTAGCCTTGGCTGTTCTGGAACTCACTCTGTAGAGCAGGCTGGCCTCAAACTCAAGAGAACTGCCTGCCTCTACCTTCTTAGTGATGGGATTAAAGGTGTGTCCCACGTTCTAGCTGCTTTTGTTTTTGAGACAGGGTCTCACTATGCAGCCCTGGTTGTTCTGGATCTCACTCTGTAGTTTAGACATGAACTCAGAGATCCACCTGCCTCTGTCTCCCAAATGCTGGGATTAAAGACATGCACCACCCCCAGCAGCATCCAGGAATCTGAACATGACTGCTATTCAGGATCTAACCTAGTCATTCAGACTCCCCACACAATCCCTGACTAATATGCTATCTTGGTCTTACCACCAAGGTCCCTCCCCCACCTATCAGGCCTGACTTGCCCCTCACAGGAACTCAGCAGGCAGTTGTGCAATTATGGTGCAATTAGACAACCTGGTGGAGAGCAGACAAGAAGGCTAAAGGATCACCAGAATCCAGAGGCACCTTTCGAGTTCCCAGGTCTGCGTCTCTCATGTATGGGATGCAGCATACTCCTGAGCACAGTATTTGATGGATACCCGTTTCTCCATAGATGTGTCCTGAGCAGATGAAAAATTTTCCCATGTGGCATTTATGGCCCTGATTATAAGTTGTAGAGAGGTGGTCTGACTCTCACACAAAGCTCTACTGTCACTCTTCTACAATTCTAAGCTTGGGTATGTTTTGTCTAGCCAACACAGTCAAGACAATCCCCACAGCCACACCCGCAGGGCAACCTGATCTAGGTAACTCATTAATATTTCCCAGGAGATTCTGGGTTCTGTCAATTTGACAGTTAAAATTAACCAGCAAACGTGGGCAGGGGCCCAGGCAGTAGGAGTCCTTTGAGATCACAGGAAGCTCTAAAGAGTCTGTGGACAAAGGTGGGCAGTGGTGGTGCATGGCCTTTAATCCCAGCACTTGTGAGGCAGAGACAAGAGGATCTCTGAGTTAGAAGCTAACCTGGTCTACAGAGTGAGATCCAGGACAACCAGTACTATATAGAGAAACCCTGTCTCAAAAACAAAACAAAAAACAATCCCCAAACCAAAACAAAGCAAAGACTCTGTTCACACAAAGACCCATGGCTTCTGGAGCTAACTTGGAGGGACACACCTTTCATATCTTCCAGTAGCAAGACCTTACCCTAGGGAATTGGCTCAGTGACAGAGACAGTAACTAGCCATACCTGTTGTTTGGTGAACATGCACTTTACCAACCAAGGCATCTCTCTAGGCCCTGTGGCTTCCTGATTTATAAGCAAGATAACAAGACCAAATTTGGGGTGGTAAAACACACTAGTCAACTTGAAATATGGCAAGAATCCATCTTTAAACATATAAATATACATATATATATATATATACACACACACACACATATATATTCTGAAGAATACATATAAATCAAAAATCACAGGACTAGATATGAGGGAACCCAAGTGATGTTCTGTGAAGCCACATCTCCATTCTCTTCCTGTTGGTCCTCTCTAGCCCAGGATTGCAGAAGCAGGGCTGCTGCCCAGATCAGCTGCATTTCTATGTAGATTTCTGAGGATTACTAGTCAGGAGGGGCAGTATTTGAACAAAATAAGGCAGGCGTAGGACTGGCCTTGATGAGGACAAACATATGCCTCTCTCTGTGTGTTTGGAAGCCCACAGCCACAAACATGGCACTCAGTGATCCCAGCTCACAAAAGTTCAACCTGCAGCCCCCTTCCTGATTACAACAACTCCATTTACTGCTTGTCAACAAATGGCTCCAGGCTTCAATTTCTTAGTCTCTAACAGTGCTAAGGTCCCTTCCCCTCTACACTGCCTCCTCCCCCAAGCAGTCTCAAGGGAAAGCAAGCTTGAGGCTAGCAGACCTGAGGTTAACAACAGTCTTCTAACTGGACACTTAAGTACCACACCCAGGGGCCTGACCCAGGGCCAGATGGGTGGGGTTGAGTTACCAGCCATTCCACTGCTCTCTGACCCCTTCTCACCATGGGGTCTCCCGCCCAGAGCCTTAGACACACACGCACACATCCCTGGCAGACTCCAGTCTGTCTAAGGCCTCTGCTGGGCTCCGCTGCACAAAAGCACTCTTGTATTCCCAGCCCCCACCTGGCCCCAGATTTGCCTGTTTTTCCCAGTCTCTGGCAGGTTCCCTCAATCCTCAGGCCTCTCCCCTTTTAACCCTCTTCACCCCTCTAAAGAGCTGCAGCTCATCTGTGCTCACCCCTGATCCAGACCGCCTGTTGAAGCCATCTCTCTCCTATAGCCCCCTGGGCCCCTCAGGTATAAGGAAACCCTGATGAACTAACTTGGAATATAACCTATGGCTTCAGAGTTTGAGGCTTCCAAGGTAAGCAGCTCTGCCCAAGAGTACTGTTTTGATGCCTGCAGTGGTACGGTATGTCTAGTACCTTCTTGGAGTTCCCCGTAGTGACACAGTGTCTAACAACAGTCCAGAGGTCCTGAGCTTAAGCTAGACTTGATTCCCAAAGATAAAAATAAGACAGGACTCATCTCCTCTGCAGTTGGGTGGGTTCAGAAGATGCCAGAAACCTACTGTGTGCTATGCCTTGGGTTCCATCTGGCTGCTCCAGTAAGCCAGATTCTGCCGCCCATCTTCAACAGGCCAACTAAAAGAGCTGAAAACAGTGAAAGGCAGAAAAAGGAGATTTATTCAATGCAGATACATTGCAAAGAGCAACAAAGAGCTGCAGTGACCATCCAAGTCTATCTCTGAAGTCCCAATGTGAGGTTTAAGCTTAAACAGAAACCAAGAGATACATACGCATGATCAAGCAGTCCTGGTCCAGGGATGGCCCTGCTGCCAGTGACCCATCATTGTCTCCTTCTAAGTGCTATGACAAGTTGCAAATCTTTTTCCAGGTTCTGATGAGCCCAGGCTTTAGACAATTTTTCTTTCTAAGTATAAGATTCCTTGGGAAGTCCTGATTTCTTGGGGGCATCTGTCGCTTAAATAATCAAATAGAGGGACGGTTGTCTTTTTAATAGATCTTCACACCTGCCAGGCAGGCAGGCTGGTTATACTGGCACTGCTAAGAGGTCTCACAACCATCCTCTCCAATGACCCTGCCATAGCCACTCCAGGGCAGGCAGACGGGTGGGCAGAAACGGCACTGTTCCAGGCTCATCCTGCCCTGGGTGTCTAACTGTCCATAACTATGTTCTCAAACATGCGCCTGGATCAGTACCACCTAGAAGTAATGGAGAAATTTAAGCCTCTACTCAGTTTTTGACAGTGGGTGGGATGGGGGCTCCAGACTCTATACATCAAACTCCCAGTGTTCATGCTCCCAGACTCAACCGGAAACCATCTTCCAGGTGGAATGAGACCCACTGACTGACACTGAATGGCCAAATGATCTCCTGCCAATGTAGCAAAAAGATTCTGAACTTGAAACTAGTGAACTCAGGGGTTCCAAACTCAGCTCCTCTTATAGGGTCTTGTCATCTTTCTTAAATATTTTTTATGGTACTCCTGTGTATCAGGCCTATTACCTACCTTCTATCTGACTTATTTCCACACAGTACAAGATATCCCTGAAGCTTGCAAAGACAGATTTAAATTCAGGTCTGACTTTAAAGCCTGAGTGAGTTTGTCTGGAGAAATAACAGAAGAGGAGATACTTGGGCTATTAGTAAGGGAGAGAAGAAAGGTGTCTCAGAAAGAGGAGAAAAATCACAAAGTGTGGCCAAGCTACATGTCATCTTCTTAGAAGGATGCCACAGTGCTTGCTTCTAGTTCTAGGACCTTAGATAAGTGTTTACAGACAGTTGTTTTCTAAACTAAGACACATAATGCTCTAACTGCTAATCTCAGCTAGAAGAAAACCTGCCCCTCCCAGACTACAGTGAAGGAACAGATGTGTCTCGAAAAGATAGCCAATGTTGCAGGTCAGTCACAGCAGGGGGTTCTTACAGCTTAAGAATCCAACTCCTTTCCCTGAGGCTCCCATATTCTGTGTCTTCTTAGGCCCAGGCTCTCATGGGACTGTGAGCCCACAACCAGGCCTTCATCCAGTATGCTATTCACTGCCATATCTCTACCATCACGGCTAATTCTTGACATGTAAGAAGCAAGAAAGAGTACATGAATCAACACATTCCCAATGTGCCTGTTGGACCCGTGGGAACCCTACCAGCTACCAAGATTCCCAGGGCTATCCCCCTGATGATAAGAGAGGGTCCTGTGTGAAGCTGGAGAATCTGAATGAAACCAAGAGGCTGGGAATTAATTTCTTTTAAAAATTACATTTATTTATTTGTGTACGGGGCATGGTGGTACCAAGGTAGGTATGTGGAGGTCGGAGGACAATTTGAGTTTTCTCTCATCACCCTAAAATTCACTTATTATAATTTAATCTATATCCTTTATTAGGAAAAGCTAAAAGCAGTCTGGATAAGCTTAATTATCAATTAGATTTTTTGGGGGGGGGTGTTTTTCAAGACAGGGTTTCTCTGTGTATAGCCCTGGCTGTCCTGGAACTCATTCTGTAGGCCAGGCTGTCATTAAACTCACAAATATCTACCTGCCTCTGCATCCATAAATTAGTACTTTTTTTGGTCACTGTATGCAGGAGAGTCCCACCATGGGTCAAATGTGTCCTGGAATAGTCATGAGTACAGCCCAGCATATTTGTAGATGACAGTTATATCTCAATGTTAAAAGGATGGATATGCTGGAGTAAATCAACACTGTGGCAATAAAGGACTAAAGTTTGGAGAAGGTGAAACTTATCTTACATTAGAGAACTCCTCTTTACCTGCTCCTTCAAAGCGAAGAGGTCAATTTGTGTGTGTCCTTTGGAGCTGCTCTAGGCAGTGGGAAGACGCCCTGCGTGCCCAGATTCAAGTCAGGCCGGCCAGAACCCAGACTGAACCACAGCAAGGAGAGAGGGTGCCCTTCTTCAGGATAAGAGAGGAGAAACAGACCATAAAGCAAGCCCTGGCACACACTGATAAGAACATAGGAAACAGGGCAGGAAGTGAGGGAAGACCTAAAGAAACAGCATCCTTTCCCAAACCAAGTCAAACATTAAAACCTGCAGGATCAGTCTAAGAGAGCTAGTTCCAGAACAGGCTCCAAAGCTACAGAGAAACCCTGCCTCGAAAAAAAAAAAAAAAAAAAAAAAAAAAAAAAAAAAAAAAAAAAAAAAAAAAAAA
>JAQHUG010000032.1:9709865-9739766 GCA_028555095.1 Dicrostonyx torquatus | reverse complement strand
AGAAGAGGCTAGTGATAATGGGCCAGGCAGAGTTTAAATGAATACAGTTTTCTTGTGGTTATTTCGGGCATAGACTAGCAGCCGCAGCCAGGAGCCAGGCGTAGGGAACAAAAGGGCCGTGTTCCTCTCAGGTGCCGGGAACACAGCCCCCATGCACCTCATACAACAAACCACCAACTCCAAAATAAAACAAAATCTTTATAGAAACTGATAATAACTTAATAGTCTCAGAATGCTCTATCTTTCATTTACTTAGTTATTAAAATTTTGTTTTGATGTTTTGTTGTTGTTGTTTTGAGACAGGGTCTTTGTACATAGCCCTGGCTATCCTGAAACTCATTATGTAGACCAAACTGGCCTCAAACTCATAGAGAAAACCATTTACCTCTGCCTCCTGAGTGCTGGGATTAAAGGTGTGTGCCACTACAGCCAGCTCGCTTATTTTACTTTTCATTTTGAAAATACTCAAATATAACTAAAGTAGAAAGAATACTCAACCAACCAAGTAACCATATTTTCAATGGCCTTATAATGGCTTTCTATATCATCTAATAAGCTACTTTGGGGGAAAGCATTATGTGATTTTTATTGAAACTTTAATGTCTGAATTTCTACAGATTAGCAAAAATAGTACCAGATAGTAATGACACAGCGAAAATCATCATCATCCTTCTGTTTTCTTCTCCCCCCCCCTTTTTCTTGAGACAGGGTCTCAGAGTCTCACTCTGTAGCCTGGATAATCTGAAACTCACTATGTAAACCAGGCTGACCTTATATTCATGGAGATCTATCTGCTTCTATCTCCCAGTGCTGGGATTAAAGTGAACATTACTATACTCAGCACATTTTATTATTTTTTAATAGCTATTTAAACATGAAGAAAAGAGTATGTGAGACAGACTGAGGACAATTTTTTTTTAAATAAAAAGAACAAACTTACAAGTATAAAACTCAAGTGTAAATTCCAATAAACTTTCCTGTGGAGTAATCCTTCTGTACACTGTGCAAATTATGCTGTTATTGGTTTAATAAAGAAGCTGACAGGCCAATAGCTAGGTAGGAGAGACTGGGCAGGAGAGTCAGACTAGGGTAATTCTGGGAATAAGAAGGGTAGAGTCTGAAGTTGCCAGCTAGACACAGAGGGAGCAGGAGATAAATGTGTCATACTAATAAAGGTACTGTCATGAATAATGAATATGGGTAAACTTAAAATATAAGAGCTAGTTAGTAATAAGCCTGAGCTATTGGCTGAGCATTTATAATTAATATTAAGATTCTGAGTTGTTAATTCGAGAATGACTGCCAGAACAGGGAAGCTTCCACCAACAGAACTCATATAATAGAGGTACAAACCTCTTCCTCCAAACTACCAACTGTATATAATTTTGTGTCACTTAGTGACAGGAAAACTACTCTATAATAACCACTATAGTGAGTAAACACTATAAACATAACTTCTATTTTAAACCTAGAATTTCAAAGTTTTAATTTAAGGACTGACTCTTGAATATAGATACCATTTCCACAAGCACACAGAACAACAGAAAGCAGTCCACTGCCCACATAACAATCAGCAGGCTCAGCTCAGGAGAATAGAGTCATTCCTCATGTTCTGAATGATATGCCTCTTTCGTCTGCTTCCTCATAGAGCCCCCTGTTCCTAGACAGAATTATAAACTCAGGCCTTCTGAGGCTGGGCTACAACGGCATGTTACCTACCTCTCCTGTAGTGCTATGGAGACATCTCTAAGTTAATCACTTAAAGCAGAATATGGTGTGAGCACCTCAGAATAAGATGGCTAACAGACATGCATACAATTCTACGAAACTGTGCTCACTTTTCAAATGGAGATTTTATGGGATACCGAGGATTTACTTTTTTTATCCTGATTTTCACAAGTCTTTAATTCTTGACTTGACAGTTGCTCATCCTGGAAATAAATGCCTCATCTCATTAACACAAGGAGAGGGATCTACCTGAACTGTAAAGAATTCAGGGCCATTCTTTTAGACACATAAACAACCTCGGTCTCTACTGGCTTGTACAACCAGCACTGGTTAAGACACATATACCTCCAAAGGCCAGAATATACAGCACTTTCTCAAGGGTTTAAGAACAGAAAGAAAATAATACAAATTAATACAAAAAGTCAAACTGCTAAAAAAAAAGACAAGGTATTTTGGTTTTAGCAGACTACATAGGATTAATGATTAATCACCATGGAATCAATCCAACAGAACCATATACCCACCAGCCAACTTGGCAGATCTCCTGGATACCTACCAATAAGTACCAGCACCTTGTGACGTTAGTTCCATGCCATCCACTGAATTGTAGCTATCATCATCCATGATCTTGGAAAGACCAAAATCTGTAATTTTTATCTCTCCACATGCTGTACCATTTACTAAAAGAATATTACCTAAAAAGATAAAAAAAAACCCTTCATGAATAAACAGAGACTTCTTTATTAAGAAAAAAGACATGCAAGAAGGGAACATGTGAACACTAAATCTTTGGAATAAAGTAAATCTAACTCTGGACACAGGGAGAATCCTCAGTGTCTACCAAAAAAATCTATTTTCTAAGAATTGCCTGTTTAATGTGCCAAAACCACTCTGGACACTGGAAATAAAAATGACTTGCCAAAGTAAAATAATCATACACAGTTTTTTTTTTTTTAAAAAAAAAAAAGGTGAGAAAATTTCACATGAACTTTCAATGTGCTCCTTTGGGTTAGCAAGCTTAGACTAGCAATGTCAGGGAGGTGGTGGTGGAGGAGATACAAAGAAAACATGCTTGGGAATGAAACATGGTGCCACAGCGCCACCCGCTCCTATGGCAGGAAAATGTGGTGAATTCAGTGACTGCAGCCATCTTTAAAACAAAATCAATATACTATAAATGATTTTCCAGACATGTCAACTATGTCAGAACACTACATAAAGGACATTGAGTGGTGAGCTTTTATATACAGCTACCAGAAGAGCAAGGCTTCCACAGCCCTGCCTAAAGGAGATGATGGGAACTAGGTTCTTAATACTCACATTCCGCTTGACAGCCATCTACATGAGGCATCCATAACCAAAACCAACAACAACAACAAAAAACACTAGCTGAAGATAACAAAAAATAAGGGACAAAAAGCTCTTTGCTTTTTCCTGATGACTACGAAGTTAAATGATAATTCAAAAAGATGGAAAACTGCTGGGACTTAAGGAAATGAAGCATACATGTTCATATCAGGGAGACCGGAGACAAAGGAACTGCTTCACAGTGTGAGCAATGGGAAAACAAAATAGAACTTGCAAAAACAGCTGTTTCTAAATGACATCATGAGTTTTCCTGGTTCAGCACACAAAGGCATTGTTTCTCCAGAGAATTTAATCCAACCCACCCACCCACCACCTACACCCAGCACTGGGTGGCCAGGACTCCTTTCTTCTCACACCTACCCAGGCATCCTTCTTGGCTCCTGTCAAATTCTTTGATGCAATACATTTACAAGTCTATTAATGATGTCTCCTAAAATTTAGGCATACCTGGTTTAAGGTCATAGTGTATGATGGGAGGTTTTATTTCATTTAAGTACTTTAAAGCATTCACAATCTGCATAATAATGGATCGGGCCTCTTTCTCCGACATTAATTTGTGCTGTTTCAGGTAGAAGTCCAGATCGTTTCCTTCACAGTATTCTAATACTGTACAAAACCTGAAGACACATAAAACAGCATTTACCAGTGGAGTAAGGAGCATATTAAACGATCTAAACCACTGCCTGCAAAGACTCAGGTATCACGGCATCTCACTCCTTTCCTCCATGTTCCTAACACTCTTCTAGCCAGCAGCAGCTGCCTGCAAGCTCACAGGAAGAGAAGTGCTTGCTCTCTTGCAGATGAGTCTCTGGAATCTCCACATTGGCATCAACTGTGCCAAAGTTCACTGTGGCATATCTCTATTAAGGACACTGATAAAAACTATGTTTGAGCTGGCCATCCCCTTATAGCAGGGCCTCCACTGCATACCCATACCATGTACTTATCACACAACTGTCCTTGCAAGTGTTTTATGTAATCCTGAGTGCCCAGGTCTCAAGAACTGGTTGTATACTATATCTGGCACAAAACTACACAAATGTGTTGTTATATGGTATGGGTTCTTTTACTTTCATTTATGCCAAAACACCACACACACACACACACACACACATTTAAAATTACATACCACTGTTGATACTACAGGCAATGAATCTATCTTCCAAAATGATCAAACTGATGTATTACTTGAATATTCCTGAGAGATGAATACTAGGTCAGGTTTATCAGTCAGGACTTAACCAGTAATAAAAACTACTTCAATACTAAAGCCAAAGAGCGTCAATTCATAGACTGAAGCTCTAAGAAGACAAACTGTCTGGTGAGGCACCGTAAAGCCAGAGGGTCCTAAGAAGATGGTGCCATGAGAATGTAGGTCACAAGAGAAACTAGAACTGTGTGCTTGACTACCCACTGACACAGCTGACCCCCTGATGAAAAGAAGGAAAACAGTGAGCAGTTATAGGCTGAACTTCAAGCTGCACTACAACGGAATACAAAAAGACTTGCAGAATCTCAGAAATATACAATAAACTATGCTTGTTATGAAACCTGTGAGGCATGCTGACACTCTTGAGCATGTAGCTGCTTTGCGGGGGGGGGGGGAGGCAATAGGGTTTCTCTCTGTAAAAGCCCAACCTGTCCTGGAACTAGCACTGTAGACCAGCTGGGATAAAAGCCATGCACCACCACCACCTGGCCAGAGCATGTACCTGAAATGTTCATTCTCTGGCTGAGATGCTGATATCTGAGTTAGAATCTTGTGGATTGATTCTTTGGCCCACAAGCAAGCTAGAAATAAAATCTAACTTTATACATCTAAATGACTCCAAAAAGATGTTCTAAACAACAATCTAACTTGTTTGAGCTAAAAACATAATAGGAAAAACATAACAAGAGTAGTATAAAATTACTACCACATTGAAATGTGTATATAATTCAAACCAAAAGATAATTCAAGGCATTATATTTATTTTCAAAAATAGTTTTAGTATTTATACTTCATAGGAGAGTCTATCTAGTTAGTATTCAAGGAATCTACTGAGAGCAAAATAGTAACAGCAGACTGGAGACTCGATCAGGGCTCTCACCCTTGGTATCCAAGTATACTATTTTTCTGAGCTCTACCTACAACACACAACAGGGGTATAGTATGCAAAGGCTCCTTAATGAGAAGGGAAAAGTTTGAGCACGTAGGAGAAAGGACAAGTATTTTTTCCACAGGGAACATGGAATTTCCTGAATATATCTCTACACATGGGCTGGCTGGCTGAGAGAGTTTCTGGGTGAAGAGACCAAAACTCCTGGACAATGCCTTGGGAGACTGAGAGAACACCTGAAGGTCAGACCTAAGGTATCTTACGTTCTCCTGACTCGGGCCTAAAAAGGTCCCAAATGCTGAAATATCTGTAAACCTGAATAAGCCCAAAGGCTCTGCAGTGCACTGACCTGTATATTACATACAGGATTATCAAGAGTACGAAGGTTTCTGATATTCAGCAGTTGGTCTATACATCAAGAAGGCTGAGCCCTAAGACCCCTCCCAATCCTAAAATCTAAATCCCAATTTTTAAATGCCCATGAACCTGCATTCCAACTTGCAGCACGGGGCTATCTTTACATGTATCACATTAATCCTTGTTTTAGGTAACAAGACACTGTTGTACTTAAGACTCATGGGATTCATCAGTCTTTATAGTGGGGCAGAGTTCTCTTCAACAGTTCACACTTGTTAGACCTGCTAGTGGCATGTCAGCACCAATGACTAAAGACTGACTGCTACATTTTCAGGAATTTTGTAAGCTGGATGCTAATATTTGTAAATGTGATAAATCCATACAACAGAATGTAATCTGGCTATAAGAAGGGATGAATTATTGACACACAAATATAAAAGTGTGGACCTTAATAAGCCACAAAGACCACATACATGATTCCACTCACAAAAGAGTCTAGAACAGGACATCTAAAGGTGACAAAGAACACTGCTTAAATAGAGGGGAAGTAAAATGGAGAAGTGACAGTAAAAAGGTTCAGCTTTATTCTGAGAATAAAAATGTCCTAAAATGATCTTGGATAATGGCTGTGTATATCTATCACACACGTGAAAACCTACTCAACTGTGTACTTTATATGGGTGAATCACATAGTATATAAATTAGAATAAAGTCTATTTTAAGTTGGTACCTTAAAATTGCACATAGTACTTATGACATAGATATGGACAATGAACCTTATCTCCCTCTCTATCAAGCTAATTGTAAAATGTTTACTAGCACACAGGGTCCTTGTCCTTTAGCCAACAGATGTCTGGCTGACCCAAGTCTGAATAATGTATGATTATATGACTGTAAATTGGAGTTGGAGAGGTGGCTCCGTGGTTAAGGGCACTGACTGCTCTTCCAGAGGTCCTGAGTTCAATTCCCAGCAACCACATGGTGGCTTACAACCATCTATAATGGGATCTGGTGTGCTCTTATGGCATGAAGGCATACATAGGGCTAGAACACTCATATACATAAATAAATAAGTCTTTAAAAGATATATCCTATTGACTGTAAATTAATAAATTTAGTTCACTTAGAGAGCATTTCCCAGGTCCAGATTTAAGCTCCATTCCATAACTACTTAATACATCAAGAAAATAAGGTAAGGAAAAATGGTGTAGGACTTACGAGTCAGTGTCCAGTGAAAAGTAATCGTACAGCTTCACTATTCTGGGATGATCCAGCTCTTTGTGAATCCGGTATTCCCTACACGCATGCCTGTAAATAGAAGAGAAATGTAACAAGAAAGCACTTGGCCTGCTTTTTAGAACTCACCCTAATTTCTCTAACATTTCCCATTTCGACATGTTCACTTGTCTGTTCCATTTAGATCCATCTGGTCATCTCACCTACTTACTCTTTTTGTGCTTTCTATTTTCTCTAATGTTCTCTATCTAGTCACTGAGCAAACAGTAGGTGCTCCAATGTTTCTTAAATGAATGTATGCCGATCTCTTTCAAGACCCTTCTGTGGCAACCACACGTCTTTCATGTTAATCCACAAGAATTAAAAATCACAGTCTTTCCCTCTCTTCCAAAGTGATGCTTCCAGAGGCTGGGGAAATGACTAACTGGCTAAATGCCTGCCTGCTTTACAAGTATGAGGACCAGAGTATGAATTCCAGTACCACATACCCATCTGTACAGCAGCCTCAGAAGACGGATACACAGAATCTCTAAAGCAAGCTGGCAAGAACAAGTTCTGGGTGTGACTGAAGACCCTATCTCATAAGATGAAGAACGATGGAAGATAATTACTGATATCAACTTTAGGCCTCCACATGCACAAAGTCATATGCATACCACCCATGTGCACAGGCATGCACACACAAACACACACACACACACACACACACACACAGGAAAACAAAACAAGATACTTCCTACCTGCATGTTGATAACCTGGGGTCAAACTAAGTTTGTAAACTACTTGAATTAATGGGTTAAACGATAAATCAACTAG
The DNA here is from genome assembly GCA_028555095.1 of Dicrostonyx torquatus. Classification (NCBI taxonomy): domain Eukaryota; kingdom Metazoa; phylum Chordata; class Mammalia; order Rodentia; family Cricetidae; genus Dicrostonyx; species Dicrostonyx torquatus. Next base: position 9,732,162 of record JAQHUG010000032.1, on the reverse strand, counting down.
CAGTTATTTTTATTTTTGAATTTCAAAACTTAAAAATGTACTTGTATCGACTATGTACAGACTTTTCATTATTTACAGAGTATTTATGTTTAAGTGTGATATGTCATTTTACATATGTTATCTGAAGATTCTGGTACCTGTGAAGATTCTAGAACATATTTTATATATATATATATTCATGGATGACCATATTAATATTTTTGATTTCTCATTTTTTGAGATAAGGTTTTACTATGTAGCCCTTGTTGGCCTGAACTTACTATAGAGGACAGACTGGCCTCCTGCATCTGTCTCTTAAGTGTTGCCATTATAAGAATGCACCACCACAAATGGTTCCACTTAAACAACAACAAAAACTGTTTAGTAAAGGTTTTTCCAGCTGAGCCTGACAATCTGAGTTTACTCCCTGAGACCCACACGGTGGGAGAAGAGAACTGACTTCCAAAAATTGTCCTTTAACCTCAGAGTGCTGTGGTTAGATAGATGATAGATAGATAGATAGATAGATAGATAGATAGATAGATAGATAGATAGATAGATAGACAGACAGACAGACAAGTGAATGAGTACTTAAATAAATGGAATAAAAGAAGAAGCTTTAAAAAGCATCTTTTAGCTGGGTGGTGGTGGCACATGCTTTTAATCCCAACACTCGGGAGGCAGGGGCAGGAGGCAGCCTGGTCTACAGAGTGCTAGGACAGCCAGAGATACACTGAGAAACCTTGTGGAAAAAAAAAAAAGTACCTTTCTAGTTTAAAAATAATAAAACTATGAACAAACTTTACTATATATAACATGTGAAATATGTATCAGCCACATAATGGGGGAGATGGTTTGTTTAGTCAACTTGCCTTGCTAGTAAGAAAGACCAAAGCTCAAAAAAACTGGGTGTGATGACACATGGCTGTGACCCTACTGCTGGAGAAACAGAGACAGGTTGGTCCCTGGGGTTCTCTGGTCAATCAGTCTAGTCCACTTTGTTGAGTTTGAGATCAAATGAAAGACCAAAGTGATGGCTCCTGAGAAACGCCATGAGGCTATCTTCTAGTCTTCACATATAGGCTCACCCACATGCATATACATCTATATGCACAAGAACACCTGCACACAGAGTAAGAGGCGTGCATGCATACACAGACAGACAGACTACATACACAAAGAGTACTAACATAGACACACACACAAATATGGTTATATCACATACATACCAAAAAGTTTTAAAAGTGGTTCTTACTTAGAGAGATAGTAACTAGAAACTACTTTAAGTCATTTAGTACCATTTGAAGTGTTTGTTTAAGGCAAAAGTCAGAAAAGATAAATTTTCTATAGAATAAATCAAAACAAAAAACAGTGCCAAAAAGTATATATTAACTGAAAAAAATTAAATTAAAATTTAAGCCAGGCGGTGGTTGCACACCTTTAATCCCAACACTCGGGGGGGCAGAGGCAGGCAGATCTCTCTGAGTTCGAGGCCAGTCTGGTCTACAAGAGCTATACCCAGGATAGGCTTCAAAGCTACAGAAAAACCCTGTCTCAAAGAAAAAAAATTAATTAAAATTTAAATGCTGGGGAAATAAAGGAAAGAGAGAGGAACAGAAGCCTCCAATTTTGGGCTAATTTCAAGGTACTACTTTTGGCTCCACTGCTGTTTCTAATGCTTCATTTCATCATTCTGTCTCCTATACAGAATAGACTGGCCTATACCAAGGCAAAGGAGTAGCAGGCACACTCTGTGTAAGGAACTGGAGACCTAGCTCCCTGAACTCTGTCTTTCTAATCACGAATGGGAAGTATAGAGATGTGTTCCTGTGGGCACTGAACACACACAGCCTTGGCTCAAACCCACTTCACCAAAACAGCTCCACTCAGGATTTAATGCAATATTACCTTTGGCAAAATGTTTATTAAAACACAAAAAAACAAACTTACAAATCTATGGTCTAAAGAGATCACTGCTCAAATAATTTCTGGTTGAGCATACTTTTAAACAATAATTATGTGCCTCTTTGAATAACTTTTCCATTTAGTAAATTTCAAAGTATAGACTTATTTCTTCATAAATGTACAGAAAACCAAGGAAATGAACAGCAGAGAAAGTTAAGAATGAAAGAAAAGCGTCATTCACAGTCTTTATCATCTCAGCCAATGTGGCAGTGAACCACATCATAGCAGCACACAGGAGGCTGAGGCAGGAGGAATGCCATGAGTTCAAGGTCATCTGGGACAGAATGAGATCCTGTGTCCAACAAATAACCCTGAGTCCTCTCCAACTCCAGCAGCACCTAAAACAACAGCCCCAACACAGAGTCAGGCTCACAGGCTATTGCTTCCCTTTCAGCAAGGTATGACTGACCTGTGTCCTTCATACTCAATATTCTATTAAGCATCCAATAGATTAAAGGACTTTAAACAAGCAATCAGGAGAAATTTATACACTGAAGTGTATCTTTTGTCTTTTTAAAGAATGATGCAAATTTAGATTTCTTGAATACTTGCTTTTATATTAGAAATTTTGAAGAGTATTAAATAAGAGCACATGGATTCAGATATATATTAGTTTTACAGATTGCTTTATATGTAATTTTTCTATTGTAAAATTTTTATTATGTTTTGGGAAATTAAAAAAATCTAGCAGGGAAGAAAAAATGATTCAGTGGGTAAAGTGTCTGTTGTGCAGGCTCAAGTACCCATGTTGGGACCCTCCAGTACCTATGAAACAAAGAACCTCAGTGCTGGGGAATAGAGACATGGAGAACTTGGCAGGGTGGGCAAGCCAGCAGTCCAAAAACTCCAGACACAGTGAGATACACTATCTCCAAAAGAGAGAGAGAGAGAGAGGGAGGAAGGGAGGATGTGGTGAAATGGCTCAACACTAAAAGCACTTGCTATCTGATAATCTTGAGTTATGTCTCTAGAGTCTACATGGTTGGGGAGAAATGATTACCAAGGCCTGTTTTATAACCTTTCATAACATTTAACATGTCATGTTATTTAACATGTCATGTTAAATGTGTGCATGTAAACCCTCACAAGCATAATTTTAAGAATTTTTGGATTAAAAAAACAAGCCCCAAGATGGACAGTGACTGAGAAGACTTCACTTGACGTCCATCCACTGCTTGGCTTCCATATGAATATGCACACGTCCACCACCATCCCAACTCTACCTGACCCACTCCTACACAAACTAAAGAAATCTAGTCATCTGTCATGTTCATAGGGCAAGAATAATATAGCAAGTTTATATTTTGCTTATAGAAGGAAAGGAATTGGGTGTGGTTGTGTACAATTATATTCTTACTTGGAAAGTGGAAGCAAGAGAAGCTGAAGGTCATCCTCAGTTACATATCCAGTAAAAGCCTAGCCTGAGTTACCCTGCCTCAATCACCCTCCCTCAACTCCAAAAGGGAAAGACAGGAATATATCTCAAAACTCAACAAAATAAGGTTTTATTTTCTTTGAGGTTCTTCTGAGTCAAATAAATGATCTTACTGCAAACAAAAGTGGGAATTACCTCTACAATGGAAGAACAATTTATAAGGCCTTACTAGGTAAGGTGATGTTACCAACGTGGTGGTATATTTCCTCTTCAGTGTTACCTAATGTTATATTATCAAAGCATTCTTCAGAATCTATTATATACTTGATCTATGTCAAGTTTAGAGATGCTAATGGCACTTAGCCAATTCACTTTTTAAAAAATTAGATTTACTTATTCATTTACCGGTAGTTGTGAGCCACCATGTGGGTGCTGGGGACTGAATCTGGGCTCTCTGCAAGAGCAACAAGTGCTCTTAACTGAGGAGCCATCCCTCCAGTCCTTACTTATATTATTTACAACACAAGGTTCAAAGCAGGATTTCCTGTCACTAAGCAAAATCAAAGGTGGAAGTGTTGAAGATTTCCTCCCAAGCACCTGAAGGCGTAAGAACACCCCTTCCTCAGGATGTCAGCTGGGAAATGGCCCCTGACAGAGGGCTCCACAGACACTCAGATGCCATTATTCCCCTTGAGGAGAACAGTGAGAAGGGACCACACCCAGCTCTCGTTAGAAGAGCAAAGTTTAGACATCGGAAGCACTTGTCAGTATATTGGTCCATCTCCTTCTCCCTGACTCATTTTTATTTAGATGTATGAATGACAGTCTGTGCATGGGGGTGGGGTGGTTCCATGTGTGTGTGCATTTGTAGAGGTCAGAGGAAAGTATCAGATGCCCTGAAACTGGAGTTATAGTTGGTTGTAAGCTACCCAATATGGTGACGGAAACTGAACTCAGGATCTCTGGAAGAGTTAAGTGCTCTGAACCAGAGCCATCTCTCAGCCCCTCACTTGATATATTTCCAGCAGAGAAATAAGAGAAAGACAATCAGTTGGCTGGGCATGGTAGCACATGTTTGTAGTCCTAACACTTACAGGAGACAGAGGCAGGAGAATCACTTTAAGTTTGAGGCCAGCTTAGTCTATGTCATGAGACCCTATCTCAAAGAAGTAAAACTGAACTAGAACATCTCAATCAATAACCACAAGGGCTCAAACTGCTTAAGTATGCCAAGGAAGGACCAGGACCCGGATTTAATCCATTTCAAATGGCCAGATAAGCTGAATGACCTTCCAAAGTCACTCTGGTATCCAATATCACAGTTCACTTAGGGTCAGCCTAAAAGCTAGATCGGGAGCCTACAACTTGGCAAAATATGTCCAGGTCCCAGCACAGAAATTATGTTCCCATGGCTGATCAAACTTGGTCCCTAGAACCACCTATTTTACAGAGGCCAATGTACAGGTAAGCTACAGAACAGGCTCCAAGGACACCTAGAGGGTACCTGTAGAGGTGCATGTTCTGGTTCAACACCCTTAACCACTCCTACAAGTCTCAATACAGCAAGGACAATTTCATAAATAACTGGCCAGAACATGTAGTTTCCTTCTCTGAAGTGTTCCTGGCATTCATTAATGCATGCCATTCATCCCCGATGTCAAGTGACTGGAATGCACTTTTAATAATGTATCTGGCTCCTCAGGAACATCTGGGCTGCAGCTGCTTGTAGGGTATGGTGCACAAGACATGTATCACCCTTGTCCTCCCTCTCCGTAAAGTCGGCTTCTCTCACGCAGCACTGAGCTCTGCTACCAATCAGTGTGAACAGAAATGAAGGGGTGTGGTCCCTTGGCCTGTGACCACACCCTGCTACCGCCCCCAAGAGGGGCGGGTTATAAATATTGGGCCCCCAGGCAAGGATCGCTCTCTCTGCGCGGATCGCTGACCTGCTTGGCCTGCCTGCGTATTCTCCTGTTATTCTCCTGTTGGGTATCGTATTCCTTGTGTATCCTTTGCATTGTTCTCTTTAATAAATCCTGTTACACAGAAAGACTTAGCAGGCCCCTGGTGTACAGCAGGTCTAAAGCAAAAGTTGCCCTAGTCCAGACATGAAGAACTTTTTGTTAAGAAACTACTTGATTTTCCTTTTAAGACTCAGAAGTTAAGAAAAAGGCTTCTTCAATCCTTGTTTTTTTCACTCTCCAAAGTCTTATGAAGAAAAAACAGCTAAACATGAAGGCTGTCTCCATAACAGGGAGACTGTCAAAGGGGCTTGTCTCCTCCTTTCAAGAACAGAACCTATCTCATTCAATACTTACATCTACCACAAGGAGACAAAACTGCTCAGTAGGGAATCTAATAAGCAAATTAAGTCTGGGGCTTCCCAAGCAAATGAGCCATGAACTCCAGTATTCAGAAGCTCGGGAGGGACTATGGCAAAACCCAACATTAGTGGATCAAAAAAATCCACAGCTGCATATGTAGTAACTATGTAGTAACCTAAGGAAACTGCCCCCTTATCCTCTTCAATCTAGGGACAAAGGAGGACTACCACTTTACTGATGCTCTCAAGAGAGGCAACCATAGGAAGTAGAGCACGAAAATCATGGAAGTTTGTTGTTTTTGGGGTTTTTTGTTTTGTTTTTTGAGACAGGGTTTCTCAGTAACTATTGAGCCAGTCCTAGAACTCGCTCTGTAGACCAGGCTGGTCTCAAACTCACAGAGATCCACCTGCCTTTGTCTCCCGAGTGCTGAGATTAAAGGTGTTTGCCACCACCCACCGCCAGGCAAATCAGAAAATTTTGAGGTGGGCAAACAGACAAGTCAGGGAAAAGAAAGAACACTGTACTGAGGGGCTAAAGTCAAGCATGCACCACTGAGGTACAGCAGGACTCCATCCTTTTAGCCCCACTGTCTCCTTCCCAAGACCACTGGGCATTCTTACTGACTTTCTGAAGACAAACAATGGTTTCTGGTGCCTTCCTTGCTAAACATAGCTGTCTTTAGAGACAATGGAAGGGGAGTTAGAAATATGGGCTTCAGATTGAGGGATGGTTGCATTTAAATTTAGCTTCTAATGGTCTCAGTTTTCTAACAGTTTTCTCATTGATAAGATGAGGAGTATATTTCCTTTGCTGGGACAGTTAAGAAGATGAAAGAAAATCAACAACAATTCATCCAAATCTCTTTCATGATACACGAATCATAACTATCATCAATGGGTGAAGAAATCAAGCACTTCAGCATCACTTACTTGTGGTAATTCTCCTTTTTCTCATCTCTCCAATTTTTATTTAACTGGTGAATTTTCACAGCTACGTATCTTTGCTCTGTTAGATCAAATGCCTATAAAAAAAGGAATATTTTATATTTTACATAAATACTAACAAGAATTACAGAGAACTGACTTGAAGCTTTTATTTACACAGATCAAAACAAAGTAAAAAAATACATTATGAAATGAAAGCACGTCATGTTTGCTTCAGTGTTGCAACCATCCTCTTGAAACTTGTGATTTAGATAATTCACAAGTCTCTAGACACACTGGCACCATGGGATTTAGAAGACAAACTTAAGCAAATGCCACAAGCAGAAGCCAACCCATGCCCTGACGCTTCCTCCCAACAACATTCACTTTGGACATCATTCCCTCCCCATCTAGGGCCTTTCTCCCAAGGTTGTCTCTCACTCTCAGTGAGCCTAGGGAGCTCGCATGTGTCAACACTTCTCCCTACTTTTGGAATCCTGAAACATACACTGATGGCTTCTTATAGAAAACAACCCAGATGGATATGATCACTGGTATGACCATTCACAAAGTATCCCATAACTTCGGTTATGTTGTGTTTACTAAAATAACAGAAACAAAATAAAAAATCCAAACCATATTATTTAGTGCCACATCTATGTACTGAGTAAAATCAAAATCTGAATCTCAACAGTAGTGTACAGGGACAGGCTTTCCTGAAGAGCAGCAGTGCTGGCGGGCCTAGCACTGGGCAAGCAATGCTTCTCTATCAGTTCTTACAAATGAACACACGGCTGCACAGCATGCCCACCAGGAACAGAGACCATCACTGTTCTACAGGTCTCCCCAATGTTTCTCTAGGAAAGCAATGTCCAAACCAGGGGGGCTGTTATTAGAAATAAGGGACTTGTCACCCAGGCTAACGCAAAATGAGTATATAGTAGAAAAAAACCTGCTTCACAGAAATGAAACAAATATACTTCTCTCATGCTCTAAAGAATACACATACCATTATGGCTTGACTCTAAAAACCACTTCAAGATATTAAAAACTAGGTTATATTACACATAGTCCGTGAGAGCACTAATGCTTATCAAAGCCAACAAAAAGGGTAGAAAATTGTGAATAGAACTTATCTGTGGGAGAAACAATGTTTATGAAAGGAGAGGTTAGCATGGCCCTTTGACAAAGAAAAAAGCCTCAGGTCTAGTAATAGGCGTTGGTCAAGGCACGGTCGTCTATTTTGTAGGAGTTAATTACTGTTTTGCCTGCTTGTTTTTAGTTTTTCAAGACAGGGCTTCTCTGTGTAGCCCAGGTGCCCTGGCTGTCCTGGAATCCATTCTGTAGACCAGACTGGTGTCAAACTATAGAGATCTGCCTGCCTCTACCTCCCAACTGCTGGAGTTAAAGGCATGTGCCATCACTACCTGGCTGCTAACTCATTTTTAAATGTTTGATTTAAAAAGAAAGGCTTTGTTCAGCCTAGATATAGAGGAGAGGGTCTTGGTCCTGCCTCAAAGTGGGTGCCTGACTTTCTTGACTCCCCATGGGAAGCCTTACCCTGAGGAGTGGATGGGAGTGGGACAGGGTGGGAGGAAAGTGGGGGGAGCAGGACGGAGGGAGTAGGAACTGGGATTGATATGTAAAATGAGAGATTTAAAAAGAATAATAATAAAAAAGAAAAAAAAAGACAAAAGTTTTCTTGCAAAGTGGCTACTACACAGGTGATTTGCTAAGTCAGGTACATAAAGCCTTCAACAAGCTAACAATGCCCTCCCTAATCTCAACTCTTTCTAAAGAGCTAGGATAATTATGTCATCAAAGCTCAAGCATGGTACTTGCAAACAAAAGGTGGCCATGTGCCCGTCAATAAGTTTACCAGCACAGACTTCAAAAGTATAACTAAGTATGAAGAGCATACTGAAAATCTAATCAGCCCTGCCCTAAAGGCACAGCCATGGTCCACAGTGCTGACAGGTACACATCTGTAATGCCACTGATGTATACACTTCAAAATGACATGGTATTATATGTACTTGGAAGGTTGAGGCAGGAGAATTGTCAAGAGTTGGAGTCACCCTGAGTTGGAGTCACTGTGAATTTAGAGCCAGTCTGGGCTACAGTGTGAAAATATCTTAAAAACAAAATACAAAATTTACTGGAAGCAATTTTCCTAAACGTCTTAGTCATAAAGCTTTTGAATTTAAACCTACAGATATAAATATATAGTTCTTAATATTAAAAATTTCTACAAATTGGTATTACCCTCTCTTTGTACCCAGTTATTTCTACTTACCTTGTAAACTTCACTGAAACCTCCTCTACCCAAAAGATGTAACAACAAATATCTGTCATTTAGCGTTGGATGATCCTTAAATCTGTAGAAACGGAATATATGTAACATCCTGAAGTCAAAGACTATAGTCTTCCACATAAAGCCACTGCTGAGAGTTTGACAACTGATACCAATACAATGAACTATAAGCACAAATTTATACAGTGCAATTATAATAAACAGTAAAAGTTACTAAAGCCTGATACTGGTTCTAGTCTTAGTAGCCACATCTCAACTTGGGGCCGTTTTTGATCCCACTCCCTTTTCTCACCATTTTAAAACTATATCAAGTTCCAAGGTATTTTTATATTGCCTTAAAAATAAAGCATTTAATGCGTTTTATATGAATCCTCCTGTGCGCCCCCCCCCCTTTGAGACAGGTTCTTACTATGTAGTCCTGGTTGGCCTGGAACTCACTATGTAGACCAAGCTGGCTTTGAACTCACAGAGATCTACTTGGCTCTAGCTCCCAAATGCTGGGATTAAAGTTGTCTATCACCATATCTAGCTAATTGAGTTTTTGGAGACAGGGCATACTCTGGCCTGGAAATCCAATCCTCCTGCCTCAGCCTGTCGAGCACTGGGGTAACAGGTATGCACCATAATGGCCCGCCTTTATTGGTTTTGAGACAGGGTCTCATTATACTCTGGCTTTAGCCTCCCAAGTGCTTGGAATACATAGATTTGTATGAACCAACCCAACTCATTTTTCCCTCTTTAGATAAGTCTATGGTAAATCTAAAACTAGGATACAGTGTATTCCCAAAAGAGATTCTTCCTATAATCTCAGTGCTCTGGAGGCAGAGGGCAAATGAAAGAAAGCTCAAGGCCAGTCAGGGTTATATAGTGAGACCCTATCTCAAAACCAGAAGTACAAAGACAGCTAGGGATACAGTTTGGTAGTAGACTGCATGACTAGTTTGCATGAGGCCTTACACTCCAACTCCAGTACTTAAAAAAAAAAAATTAAAACAGTCTCCCTATTAGTCCTAAAATTCCTTTATTTTATATTTAAGAAAGCAGTGTGCCTGTGTAATATTATTACATGAAAGTTTAAATTAAGTAGCTCTAAATTTGACTCATTTGGGCTTCTATTCATATTAATTTTATTTCTCTAACTCATTTCCTGATTGATATGTGCAGGATTATGAACTTGTTATGAGGATTAAGTGTGAGATCAAAAGGGCACTTAGACTCCTTCCTGATACTTAAAGTTCACAAGAAATGGTAAGTGCTGGTACCTTCCACTTGACAGAATAATGGTCATGGTTCACATGGTCAAACAAAAATATTCAAGCCGTAGCTACATGAAAAAAAAAGTTACAGCTTCAGCAACACAAGAAAAGAACTAATCAGTGATGAGAGCCATTTCCCATATGTAAGCTAGTTTTCCTGAATTTTAGTCATATAAATGGCTTATGAGCAAAGGTGAGTGTGGGTCTATAATTACTGTGCTAAATTTAAGAGTTGTACTAGTTTACTCAGAAAATGGAAGTCATCTTGCCCTTCTACAGCAACACTGTGGCCAATGCTTCCCATTCCTCAAGGCTCCACGGCTATGTCTATATGCCATACCCCGTCCACCCTGATAGCTGCCAAACTCTACTATGTAAACTTTACTCATGTAAAATGCTGTACAGATACATATATAAGCTTACTTTTTAATACAAACATCATAATTTTGTTCAAAAGGAACTAAATAGACTTTAGATTCATTTGGCAAACTTAGAAGTGAAAACGTTGCTCTGGACCATACAAGTCATAAAATACTCAGCAACCTCCAGCCCATTATAACCCAAATTGCTTACTGTGAATTATCTTCATTATGTATCCTTTTTAATTCCCTGATATGTAGATTTCTAACCCTTTCTAGCCTTTCCAGCTCTGCCTGGATTTCTGCTTCTTCCTGAAAAGGGGGGGAAAAAAAAAGCTCAGAATCCAGCGAACTTTACCTTTTCATTTAAAAGTGACATCTGTTTCACTTGTAAAAAACAAACAGAAGACACGCTGTATTGAAAAGATTAGTCAGTCAGTCTGCTATTCCATCACCCACTCCTCAGATGTAATCTCTGGGAACTTTCCAGAAATGTTTTATGCATATATATACAGGCTTTGCAAAAACCTTAAAGTCTGGTATGTAGTCTGATTCTCCACTTTTGGTATAGATTATACTCGATACCTTAAATTCTACTAATTTAATATCTAAGAACTCATATGTATGTGTATGTTCGTGTGTGTTATATATGAAAACTAATGTGACATAAAAAGTCACCACCAGTAACAATTTATTAGATGCTTATTGACCACCATCATCTTAAATAGCATCCACCAATAATGTATGGGCTACTGAAATTTTTAAGGTTTTGTTTTTCATTCAGGTGTATGGATCTCTCTCTATATGCATGTCATGTGTACAGGTGCCAGTCAGGGATGTCAGATCTCTGGAACTGAAGTTACAGACAGTGATGAGCAGCCAGACATGCTGGGACCCAAACTCAGGTCCTCTAAAAGAGCAGCAAGCTCTCTTAACAGCTAAGCCATTTCATCAACACCTGGGTTGGTCAATAGATGAGCTTTAAAAAAAATTCTACATTTTACATTTATGATATTTTGGAGCTAGAAATGTTAAGTCTATGGTAAAGCACTTGTCAAGCATCCTTAAAATCTTGGGTTCATATGAACACACGCACCCTGACCCACCAACAACAAAAAACACCTCATATCACACATGAAAATGATAAGCAAGGTACACACTGCCCCATTCTTGTAATCCCAGTATTTAGGAAGCTGAGACAGGATGATCCTGAGTTCAAGGCCAGCCTGGGCTATGTAACAAGACTGTCTCAAAAAAAAAAAAAAAAAAAAAAAGACCAAAACCAAAACCAAAAAAAAAAAACCACCAAAAAGAGATACCATGCCTCTGACCCTCAAAGAAAATCTATCTCAGTGACTATCGCCAAAAAATTCTTTTAGGTGTTAGAATATGAATGGTGGAATATATTTTCTTTAATTATTTTAGGCAAGGAGAGCTGCTGATGTTACTCAGACTAACACAGGAGTCCTTCTATCAATTTCAGACATTTAATTTCTGATATTTAATTTCTGCTTTAATGACAGTCACTTGGGTAGCTCTATTAATTGACGTATTTTCAGCAGATAGGTCACTGGGGTAAAGCATACTCTTACTTAGTGGCTTGCATTGACTTGAAAATAAAAATCCTACTAGACTACAAGGCATGAAAATAAGAGTAGAAATGCAGAATTCTTGCAACATACAAAGCTACAATTCTATTTGTCCAAATAGCCAAATCATTTCTATATGAATGTAAAGTGGAAATTATATCTCTTGAAAACATTTTTTCCATTATACTTACTTTCTTAAGATGACCTAATCTTAGTTTGAAGATTTCTTCTTGTTCATGGTATTCTGCTAAGGTTAACCTAAAAAACAATGGCACAATTTCCACAAATTATATGAAGTAATAACATGCTTATTTGAACAAAAATGCTCAACTAGGGCATATGTGGTTAGAGTCAGGTTATTTAGAAGTCGTCTGATTAAAATTTCAGATGAGATGTGAAGAAGACTCAAAATCCATAAGTTTAATTTAAGGAAAGAAAAACATGAACCATATTTTTACATTATTTATGAAATATTTGGCAACACGTTACACCATAAGTCATAATACCCACCTAACAAAATGTTTTAACTATTTATGAAAATGTAAAAAGAAGACAGAAGGGCTAACTTGATGGACACTCATTCTTAGTTCCACCTACTCTAAGCACACATCCTGCATCCAAGAATAAAGAAGCGAATTTTCTCCATTTCTATCTCTCTCACAATCATCCACTTCAAAGGTTTAAATTTCACTATTTACATGCATACTAAATTACTGGACACAGCTTTCATTTTAGCATAAAAAGCCATAAAACAGAACCTCTGAGATTCAACTATAAGAAAATACAAGCGTAAAAAAGTAACAACACATTTGCTAGGGCTACTGCAATTAGTCCACAACTGCAGGAATACCTGTATCTAGTACTCCATTTCACTCCAGTGAAAAAGGGAGAAATAGAAAGAGAGAGAGAGAGGGAGGGAGGGAGGGAGGGGAGGAGGGAGGGGAGGAGGGAGGGAGGGGAGAGAGGGGAGGAGAGGGGAGGGGAGGGACGGGAGGGGAGGGAGGGGGTAAATGACAGCTAATAATTCTCCATGCCTTTAACAGGTTCCATACCAGGAAGGGATAATGTGATGCATGCTAGAGGCCTGTTTTTGGCTTCTGGTCAGTGGAAAGAGCCAAGTCACAGACATTTTAATTACAGAGTGGACTGAAAGCCTTCCAGCTTGGATTTTACACAAGACTCCAGATGGTAACCACTCATGAACACACTACTGGTCTGGATTAAATTCTAATTATTGTTCTGTGGTGTGTATTCGTGGCATGTATGCTCACACACTCCACAGCTTCTTTATCATTCTATTTTTTTCTTATAATTTATTTAACTTTATTTTATGTACATTGATGTGAAGGAATCAGATCTCCTGGAACTGGAGTTACAGACAGTTGTTAGCTGTCATGTGGGTGCTGGGAATTGAGCCTGGGTTCTCTGGAAGAGCAAAAACCACTGGGCCATCTCTCAAGACCCTTCTTTATCATTCTTGAGCGAATGGTTTCATGCACCAGCATTGAGTAATTTTCAAGTAATCCTGGAAGGTGTATCCCTCTGCAAATAACCACAGGGCTCACAAAAGAAAACAATGACTTGGGTTGTCTAGGGAAGCTTTCTTTAAATCTAATACAAGGACTTTGTGACAGAAAATATTCTAGTTCTAAAAATACTGTTATATGAGAAAAAGTGTTTCTCAAACTTTGTTTACTACAGATGTTTTTATCACTATACTTAATATGAACTTTATTCAGATGTTCATCTCTTCTATATAAACACATACAGGGGTTGTTTCCTATAAGCTCTGCACTACACACACGTCAAAGGACAGACTTCCTAACATGAGGTGAGGACTGGTTAAGCATCTTTCTCTCTTAAACAAAAGAAGATACAGTTCCTGAACTTTTAACACAGCTGTAATGTAATGTAAGTAGCATACTTGGCACAGATTATAGGATGGGTTTCTGTGTACTGACACACAAAGAAAAACACATATTAGTAAGTGATATAATTGTCTGTGTTCCTGTTTGTCTGTACTAACTTCGGACAAGAAATTTACTTTCAATTAAAGACAAAGGAAGAAAAGAATGGGGAGGGAAGGTATTAAGTCCAGGATTTTCTATACTCTGGTGCAGGACTGCTGACTGACAGAAAAAAAATGACTATTCCTCAAGATACTAGAGCAGTGGTTATTAACCTTCCTAATGCTGCAACCCTTTAGTACAGTTCCTCATGTTGTGCTGACCTCCAACCCATAACATAATTTTCATTGCTGCTATACAACTGTAATTTTGCTATTGTTATGAAATGTAAATATCTGTGCTTTCTGATGCTCTTAGGCAACACCTGTGAAAGGACCATTTGACCCCCAAAGGGGTCAAGACCACACAGGTTGAGAAGTGCTGACTAGTGGTTTCCTTAGGTTTCCAGAATGGGATACGGGGACATGGGGGTAATGGGGTGAGGAAATGCTTATAAGGTCAAGAACTGTCGTATCATAAAATATTCTTTTTCTAAAATAACAGCTACTATTTTCTTGGCTTACTTTTTAAAAAAATTTACACATATGGATATTTTAACTACACATACACCTGTGTAACATGTACATGCCTGGTGCCCTTGGAAGTAAGAAGAGGGCGCCAGATCTCCTGGAACTGGAGTTACAGACAGTTGTGAGCTGCCATGCGGGAGACAGAAATTGAACTCTGGTCCTCTACAAGAGCAGTCAATGCTCTTAAGCACGGAGTCATCTTCAGACCCTTTGGCTTACTCCTAAGCTTGTGTTAACAATGTACCTTTTTTAAACAGCAAAGAACATTCTAAACTATTAGCCAGTAATTTCCATAAAATAACACCAATTCCCATAAAATGATACCAATTTATCCTAACCTAGAGCTACACATAAGTAAAAATTAATAATGATAAATTTATTTTGAACAAACAAAACAAAATATATGCTATCTATAAGCAATAGTACTTTTCTCTCTCATTTCACACTTTCTGAATAACTAGTGAATAGCTAGGAAAATCAGCTAATATATTTTATATAATTTTAATGTGAGTTAAACAAATCCATTAACATATCTGGAAAAATAAATCTGCAAATTCTAGGGGCCTCTTTAAATTATAGGTGTTTCCAGGGGTATTCAACAAGACATCTGTATTCGGGGGTTAGAGGACATTTCATTTTACATCATCAGGAACATACGTTTCATTTTCAGCTCCATTGGTCTTGCTTTTTCGTTGTTTCTGTTCATTGGTTGCTGGAGGGGCCTGACCCATGGCAGGGGGTTTCCGTTTTGCTAACATTTTCCGTTGTCTTTCTATCTCTTCTCTCTGAGAATTTATCCTTTCCTGTTGCCTAGAAATACAAAAGATACGGCACAGAAAAGGTAAGTAATTTAGTTGTCATTGCTATGGAATAAAAGCAAACAACTTTCACCTCCCTGTTTGACAACTTCATGGACAGAGGTCTGGAGTTAACCTTTAGGGTGTAAGAGCCAAACAGTCAGGAAGAGTGTTTTTGGAATGAGCCTATACTTTAAGGCACTACATATGACTTAAAGGTAAGGGAAAGTGGATAAGTATCCTGTTAGGACATTATGGACTTGAACAACCTTCAGATTCCCTCTTTTTTTTTTTTTTCCAGCTAAGAAAATAAATCGGCATTTAATTAGGAATTGTTGGTACAAAATACCTAGCCTCTCAGAAGTCATGAGTGTCATGCATTCTAACTCTGGCAATTACCATACAAAATGAAACTACAGGAGAGTGGCCTAGTGCAGTGTACAACATTATGCCTTTAAAGAATACAGCATTATGCTGGGCAGTGGTGGCGCACACCTTTAATCCCAGTACTTGGGAGGCAGAGACAGGTGGATCTCTGTGAATTCGAGGCCAGCCTGGTCTACTGAGCTCCAAGACAGGCACCAAAGCCTCAGAGAAACCCTGTCCCACAAAACCACCCAAAAAAAAAAAAAAAAGAAAGAAAAATGAATACATACATTTAATCTATTCAGACTCAACAAAAAAGGAGGCTTATGACCACCATATTTACATGACTTTCCATCTATATATACATATACCATAAACACAGGGTACATAAATTCCAAAACATATTTGGAGAAATCATAGACTACATATTTTGAGAACTTAGGCATGAAAACAGACACAGCAATAATTAGCATCATAAGTATTCTTCTATCAACCCTTAGATGTTCTTCAAACTGTTTAGCAGTGTATATGAATAATAAGGTCAATTAAGCATTGTCCTTCACTTAGATTTACTTTGGGAAAACAAAATCCCAACATATCGTAATATGTCTTATAACATGGAATGGACATTACCAACTGTTTTTTAAACTATATTTAAATATATTTTTAAAAATATACTTTATTGTATATGTACTGGTGTGAGGGTGTCAGATCCTCTGGAAATGGAGTTACAGTTTTGAGCTGCCGTGTGGGGAAATTGAACCTGAGTGCAGCTCTCAAAGAGCAGTCAGTGCTCTTAACCACTGAGTCATCTCTCCAGCCCCTTACCAACTATTTTTAATGTATTAGTCTCCCTCTGCTAGTGTATTCACACACTCCGTGTGTGTGTGTGTGTGTGTTTGTGTGTTAACCATCAAGAATCCAGCTGCTACAGGGGCCATGCCTTCCCCACTACCATGAACTACATACCCTCTCAACAGGGAACTAAAAACAAGTCTGTCCTTCTTCAAGTGTTACCTGTTAGGTATTTGTTCACAGGAAATGAGAAAAGTAACAAATATGCCCTTCCACCAGAATAACTCCAGAATAATACTTTATCTGAAAAGAAGGTCACTGAAGTAGTTAACAAGTCATGCTGGCATAGTGAACCTTAAATTCAATGACCGATGCCATTACAGGAGGAAGCAAACAGAGCCACATGAAGAGCATCCCATGTGAAGACAGAGGTAGAATCTGAAGCTATAAGTCACAAACTATAGCCCTTGGACACCTAGTCTAGGGAAGGGCCAAGGTTGACTAACCTCTGGAGCTTAGGCCTACTACACCTTGATTATGGACTTTCTAGACTCGTGAAGTATGAAAAAGCAAATTTCTCTTTTGTTTTAAACCATGAAGCTTGATGTTTTGAAACTAGCACCTTCAACAGCAAAGTGCATTCCAGACTCAACCAGACTCTAAATAACTAGTAGGCAATGTAGCTGAAAAAACAGATTTTTAGATATTATTTTAACTTTAACTTCTTCCATTAAAAAAAATCTACAAATAGCAAATAACACATTAACATCTCCAAAAATGATTCTTAAAATACTCTCAAGATTTCATATATTCTGTACAGACACAGCCATGGAAGAGTCTGGACCACCTAAGCATGACCTGACACTCAAGCAATAGAATAAACTGTCTTAGCATGGATCTGCCTAAGAATTAGATGATACCCTAGGAAATGCTGTGACATCCTTATACATCTGAGCAAAGCCTAGACAAGCATGGCAATACTGTAATTTAGCTTACCTTCACTGGTACTCTACTTCTTAAATGACCACAATTTTGCACTCATGTCAAATTATACTTATTTAATGTTATTTCAACACAAAGAATTTTATTGCCTTGCCATTGACTGTTTGGAACTTATTTAAATAAAACAGTACTCTGAATAATAATATTTAACATCTTTCTCAGAACTATAAACTGCTCTTTAAACAAGTGGAACGTTAAAAAAAAAGTATATTCTAGCCAAAAATATTATGAGACTGATAGATGATACAGTAAAGCTTTCTCAAATATAAGACAAGGAAAAGTAAGTCAACATCATGTTGAAGTTTCTGTAGAGGCTGTCTGTATGCTCTAGGTTTAAGAGCTAATGATTTTGGAGCTTGGATCTTCCCATAAAACCTAGTTATGGTGCCTGGGTTCTTCTTCAGGGTTCTCATCATATAGGTTAGGCAGGTCCAAATTTACTTTGTAGCCCAGACTGGCTTGAACTAATGACAATTCTTCTGCCTACATTTCCCAAGTGCTGAATTACAGATATTTATCACCACTTTAGGAAGAAAGACTCACAGATATGAGTCCACATATTTTTTTTCAAATCTCGAACTAACAGTTACTCACAGTTCCAATTTGGTGATTTAAACATGAATTCCCAATTTGGAATAAATGCTTATGTGTTTAAAACCAAAAGTTCTGAGATAGAGAATTATCATGATTTCAAGGTGCAGACAGGTGGAGAGTAGGGCTGGTCACTAGCCTGACCACTGGTGGAGCCCTGGCCTCAAGGAAGTGACTATTGCTGATGATTAGCCACCATCTTTGTAAAGAGCTCCATGGACATGTTTCACAAAGTTCCTTATAGTTTTGTCTCATGTTCAGTCCCAGCGTTTCTATCCTGGGTCCTTGCCAGACTGCTTTTTGTCCAGTTGGCTTCTTATCCAAGTGTACCACCCAGAGACTGAGGGTCTAACAGAACACTGGCCTATAATGTGAGGCCCACATAAGATGCTGGGTTTGAGACCAGTATTTTAAAAAAAAAATCACTATTAATTAAAAAGCAATCAAGTAAAACCCTTAGGTTCAGTAATTTTGAATCTTTTAGGTTCAATGCAGAACTCACTTAGAACTCAAGTTTTTGTCTTTCTGATTTTCTATGTCAGTTTTTTAAAACATTATAGAAGCATGATTCTCAGGATTCTCCTGGCTCAGCCTCTTGAGTATCAGGATTACAAGTGTGTACCAGCACAGTGATCCTACATTTCTTTTTTTTTAAATTTTATTTATTTATATTTTATGTGTGAGTGTTCTGCATACCAGAAAAGGGCATCCGATCCTATTATAGATGGTTGTGACCCACCATGTGGTTGCTGGGAATTGAACTCAGGACCTTTAGAAGAGCAGTCAATGCTCTTAATCCTTGAGACATCTCTCCAGCCCCAATCCTACATTTCTTTACTGACCATAACTAGAGAAAACTTTAAAAATTCAAATAATTTAAAAGTCCCCTATTCGGGGCTGGAGAGATGGCTCAGAGGTTAAGAGCACTGACTCCTCTTCCAGAGGTCCTGAGTTCAATTCCCAGCGACCACATGGTGGCTCACAGCCATCTATAATGAGATCGGGTGCCCTCTTCTGGCATGCAAGCATACATGGAAGGAATGCTGTATACATAATAAATAAATGAATGAATGAATGAATGAATGAATGAATGAATAAATAAATGAAGAATTTTTAAAAAATCCCCTATTCGACCCTAACAGTTGACTTACTTAATGAGGTTTTGGAAAGCATAGCCATCTGTCCACTGTTCAGTAAAAGAGGCTCCATGCCGGACAGTAGTAAAGTGGCCCAATCGCAAGCGGTCCTGCATGCTCTTATCTCTGCACGCCATCTTCTCTTGTTTTGACTGAGGGTAAAAGGACCAAAACAAATAACACTTTAATTAGCAATTTTTACAAACTGAAAAAGATAGGATTATCAAGGAAAATACCGTTGATAAATCATATACCATTTCAAAAGAAAACTGGAGGAGGGGAAAGAAGAAGGGAGTGGAGGAGACATCCAACACCTGAAATAAACTTGACAGGGACAAGTTATCAACCTTCCAGTCAAAACAATAAATAGCCAGAAAGCATGTCCATAATATCACCTGGGAAGTCTTGGTCTCGTGTTGTACATGCAAGGAAACACCTCTAGCTATCAAGTTATTAGAACTTTATTCCTCAGAAATCCTCTATTTCAATATTTTCATCTCAATTAAGGTGTTACACAATGACACACATTAAATCTTAGGATACAGACTTCAGGCTACATTATCACTAACCTTTTCTATAAGAAGCTTCTTGCTCATGGTGACACATCTGTTTAATCGTTCCTTATATTTCTCTAGCATCTTCTGCTGTTCATCTATCTGCCTTCTCAAATCACAGTTGGCCTTTGATAAAAAAAATTTTTTTTAATTAGTTTTAAGGAAGGTAGATTAGTAAAAAGTACTTTCTAGGAAGAGAGAAAATCATTACTATCTGCAGTAAGCATGTCTCTATAAAGGTAGTAATTCAACCCTTTAACCACTCTTTGTGTTACCATCTGAGTGCTGTTTATGTTAAAGCTGTTCTCTTTTTAGGCTTAGAAGTGATTCCGGCAGTGCTATGGAGCCACTCCAAGCCCCTGAGTAAGTCGGCTAACCGTGAGCTCATCAAGGAGCCATGTCCTCAGCTTATTTCTAAAGAGAAAAAGTACATGAGCTCTCGTGGATGATTGTTCCCAGAGAAGCCAGGACACCCATGCCTACATGAGACAAAAATAAGATCCTGCTTCAAGAATATGAGAGTCTGAGTTAATTTAGCTGTGGTCAGAAGCCTACAGGATGGGTTAGATACTTTGAAAAATTCAAGGCTCCTAAAATAACACAGAAGGGAAGAACCACTAACCCAACGTCAAATCTGTCTTTGTAAATCCTGAATTTATCCCTCTATGTTGTTTAAAAACAAAACAAACAAAAGAAAAACAAAACAAAAAACCTCTACTCTTGCCAAATAACATCACTTTCTTGAACAGTAGGGAAATCTTGTTTATCAACTAAATGATATAAGACTTTTTAAAACAAACAAACAAAAATTGCTGAGACTTTACAGCCTGCATGTAAATATGTGTGCCATATGCATGCCTTCTGAAATCAGAAGAGAGTACTGGGTTCCCTGGAACTGAAGTTCTAGTTGCTTGTGAGCTACCAGGTAGGAGTTAGGAAGCATACCTGGGACCTCTGAAAGAATAGCAACTGTCCTTAACCACTGAGCCATTTCTTCAACATCTTTTATTGCTTTTGGTTTTTAAGACAGGAGCTCACCATGTGAGATGTACTGGAACTATAGATCAGGACAGTCTTAAGAACAAAGAAATCTGCCTGTCTCTGTCTCTACTCTCTACACAGGCATAATTATTCCTTCTAGTTGTTAATGCAGAATCCTACAGACCACGTTATCAAGGAAGAGTTTACTGCACTTGGAGAAGTGTGACTATCTAGTTCATACTGAAAAGCCTACAAGGAAAAGACCAAGTAGTGTGTATATAAAATCTAACACATTTCTGGAAGGTGAGCGTTCTCTCAAAGTTTCTGGAGGAACGAACAGAATCAGTCTCTAGCAGTTTAAAGCATGGTTTTTAACAATCATTTCTAGGAATCCATGCTATGGGTAGGAATTGGCTGACATACCCAATGCAGTCACCCAACATCTCACTAAAACAGAAAAACTCAACGATGAACTAATGCCTGCCTGAAAGGAAATTAAAACAAAACAAAACCTGTGACTTCACCCCATAACATTCTCCAGCACAGAAACACAAAATCTGCCAGGCATACCCCTTTAACCTCAGCATTTAAGAGGCTGAGGCAGAAGGGTGAGTTAGAGGCTAGCTTGAGCTCTAAAGCAAAAAAAAAAAGTCTGAATAAAGGAAAGGGGAGGGGATGTTTTCAATCAAATCCACAATTTCTAGTCTATTTGAAGAAAAACTGCAGCTTCCCTTCTGAGTTTTCTTTGTTAATGCATCCATTCCTTTGGCATAGCTTTATATTCAAAGAAAGAAGTGGAGTGTGTGTGTGAGGGGAGGAGAAAAGCTTAGGGGTGCAGATCAGTGGCAGAGCCCGTGTAATTAGCATGCAAGAAGCCCAGTTCTGGTTAATCTTAACTGTCAACTTAACACAGCTAAAAAAAAATCTGAAAGACAGTGACTTGACTGAGAAACTGCCTAGATGAGACTGACCTGTACACATGTCTATAGGTGAGTGTCTTGATGGAGGAGGCCCGGCCCACTGTGGGCCCCACCATCCCTATGTAGATGGTCCTGAGCTGTATAAGAAGAATAACTAATCACGTGCCAAAGAGCCATCCAGCAAGCAGCATGTCTTTATGGTTCTGCAAGTTTCTGTCCTGACTTCCTCAATGCTAGTCTGGCATGGGAATACAAGGAAAATATTTTTCTTTTCCTCCTTTAAGTTGTTTTTGGTCCAATTGTTTCATAACAACAGAAAAGGATCTATAAAAAGCTGTGAGTTCAATCCACAGAAGACAACAAGCAGGGACTCCAGTAGAAGAGCAGGACAATGGAGTTTAAATCCTAACACCCACATAAAAACCAGACATAGGCAGTCGCCATGAGGCTCCCGTCGCAGATGGATGCAGGTTAGACCTTTCCGGTAAGTCACCCACCGCGTGGTGACATACAGACTTTTATAATGGGTTAGTTT
>JAQHUG010000032.1:9697206-9707220 GCA_028555095.1 Dicrostonyx torquatus | reverse complement strand
TGAGGTTTATGACCACCAGCCTAGCTCAAGTGAAAGGCGATGCTGTCTGATACAACAAGCATACATGGACCTGATCCCTTCCTCACATGTGCATATAAGATACACAGACACACACAAACACAAAACACTTCAAGCAAACTATCAAAATATAACTAAAATAGTTATTAAGAATAAATGGCTCTTCTCCTTCAACTATGGGGAAGCTTAACAAAAAAGAAAAAGGTCTAAGAAATGTTAATTCTGAATGAGGTATGGGACCATCAGTTTGAAATGCACAAAATGCTGGCCGTGGTGACACACACCTTTTATCCCTTTTAGCACTAGGGAGGCCCAATCATTCAATTAAAAAAAATGTGGATCAGTGATGACAAATTGCATATTCAAAGTACATTTTGAGCTTCATCAAGATGAAGCTAGGTGTCGTCTCCTTCCCAGACATGCCATACTTTCTTAAGTGTGTGGCCAAGTACCTCTGGAGGAAGAATGGAAGGGTTACATAGTTCAAACTCCCACTGGGAACAACAGCAGAGAAGTTCCTATAGAGCAGGGCATCTTGACCTAAGGGACATACCTGTTATAGAAAATGGAGAAATGAAGAAAGGAAGTGCAAATATGTTTGAGTTGTACTGTGGATGCCAATCTGAGTGTTCTCAGCTTGGTTGTTGTTATTAATATTATTATTAATATTATATAAAAAGAACATATACATTTGGGAACTGACAGATACTGTCCTGCCTCGTTGTAGGGCCCAAATGATCTAGCAAAATCTACAAATATTCTGTATCTCAAATGAAGATAATGGGAGCTGGAGAGATGGCACAGAAGGTAAGAGCACTGGTTGCTCTTTCAGAGGTCCTGAGTTCAATTCCCAGCAACCACAATGGTGGCTCACAACCATCTGTAATGAGATTTGGTGCCCTCTTCCAGTTTGCAGGCATACATGGAGTCAGAATGTTATATAAATAATAAACAGGTAGTTAGATAGACAAACAATAGATAGATAAAAGAAGATGTTATCTCTTAATATAATGTTTGAAAGTCTTTAAAATCGAGAAGGCAGGAAGCTGAGGACCAAAGCACCCAAGATTGAATGTCTTGGTACCCTAGATGTCCTGAAACATACAAACTGGCACAATGATTTTGAAGAAACAATGTACTAGAAAAAATAAGAAGATGCAGAATATGTTAAACTTTTGGCCAAGAGAATGAAGGAAACCAAAGAAAACTTCCAGGCACAGACTGCCAAGAGATGCCAGTTGTCCACACTAGAACTTCTATTTCTGAGTCTTGTCAAAAATACAAATTTTTGCCAGGCAGTGGTGGCGCTTGCTTTTAATCCCAGCACCTGGGAGGCAGATGCAGGAGGATCTCTGTGAGTTCCACGCCAGCCTGGTCTACAGAGTGAGTTTCAGGACAGCCAGGGTTATACAGAAAAACCCTGTCTTGAAAAACTAACAACAACAAAAAAATCCAAGCAAACAAAATCAAAAGCAAATTTTTTTTTGTTTTTGTTTTTTTTGTTTTTCGAGACAGGGTTTCTCTGTGGCTTTGGAGCCTGTCCTGGAACTAGCTCTTGTAGACCAGGCTGGTCTCGAACTCACAAAGATCCGCCTGCCTCTGCCTCCCAAGTGCTGGGATTAAAGGTGTGCGCCACCACCGCCTGGCCAAAAGCAAATTTTTAAGAGCAACACATACTTGCAGGAAGGTACAGTGGGTTAAAAATCCTGATGCCAAGTCTTCAGACCTGAGTTTATTCAATCCCTTGGACTCACATGGAAGGAAAGAATATCAGACTATGCTCTGACCTCTATACACAGACCAAGACAAAAAGTGTATCCACACACAAAATACTTTTTTTTTTAAGTAACAAATGGCCACCTGGGATACATGAGACCCTGTCTTTAAAAAAAAAAGTAATAATAAGGGCTAAAGAGATGGCTCAGCAGCTAAGAGCTCTTACAGAGGATCCAGGTTCCCTTCCCAGCAACCACCTGTAACTCCAGTTTCAGAGGATTCAATGCCCTCTTCTGGCCTCCAAAGGCACCAGGCATATATGTGGTGCTAATATATGTATATAGGCAAAACACACATACATAAAGTTGAAAAAAAAGTTAAAAACAGGTAAAAATGATCAAATCCTAAATCAAGGAAAAGTGGGGAGGATGAGGGAAAGAAGAGAGAAAAAGGTAAATATGCTAGGCAGAAGCAGAGGTAGGAAAATTATAAACTGAAAGCCAGTCAAGATTAATAAGGCTCAGTACTCACTTATGTACATGCATGCTGCACGCGCACATGTGCACGTGTACAGAAAGTAAAAAATAAAAAAAAAAAAAACCAAAATGAGATGAATGGTTCTTGTAAAAAGTTTTTAAAATAAAAAAAAAAAAATAGGACTGGAGAGATGGCTCAGCAGTTAAAAGCACTTACTACTCTTACAGAAGACCCAGATTCAATTCCCAGCATCTACATGGTGGTTCACTTAATTCCTGGTTTTGGGGGATCCAATGCCCACTCCTGACCTCCATGGTCTCCTGCACATATGTGGTGCACATATATTCACACAAGCTCACACACATACATATATAAACAACCAGTAAATCATTTAACAATTAACAAAAGTTAGAGGGGGCAGAAGCAGAATCAGGCAGATCACTGATAGCTCGAAGTCAGTTTAATCTAGATACTGAGTTCTAGGTCAGCCAAGTTCCATAGAAAGACCATGTTTCAAAATAAAAGGAAAAAAGCAAGAATATAAAAATGAGTATTTTCCGCCGGGCGGTGGTGGCGCACAACTTTAATCCCAGCACTCGGGAGGCAGAGGCAGGCGGATCTCTGTTAGAGACCAGCCTGGTCTACAAGAGTTAATTCCAGCGCAGGCTCCAAAGCCACAGAGAAACCCTGTCTCCAAAAAAAAAAAAAAAAAAGAGAGAGAGTATTTTCAAATGGCAAAAATATGAAACTTAATCCAATAGTTCTACATGGACTACAACTCCACATACCTGCTTCCCTAACACAAATTCAAGCATCAAAATGCTGTTATCATAAATTCTCCAACTTAAAGAAGGCATTTAGAATGTATATGTGATTCTAGATTCTCCTCAGGTGCTCACTGTTTGCTGTGTTATCTGGCTATAGTAATTATCCAAAATATGCACAGGACCCAGATATGTAGAAGTGTTTATAGAGTCTCTTAGTACTCTCATACTTACTCTCAACAAATCATCTATTCTTCCTTCCTTCTTCTCTAAGTCAGAGTTCTTACTGTTTTCTAGTGCAGATATTTTTTCTATTGTGAGGTCAGACTACAAAGACAAAAGCAAACAAATTTAGAATTAGTCACAAAACATTACATGCTATCACATTTTTCTTGTTTCTTTTTTTCAAGATGCATTTGCTAATATCAATAGCTGGATAGATGACGCAGGAAATTAAATCTGTTTTACTCATTCCATTCTTCAAACCTTAGCAACATCTACTAAACCCATACTGCAAAAATATTAGATCTGAAATTAACTATACAAATCCTCACAATACTGTACATTGAATAAAAAAAAATATGTAATACTGTAGAACTAAAACCAGCTTTGACTAGAAAGGGATTTCAGGAGACAGGACACAAGTCTCTAGGAACAAGCGTGCCCTCTAGTGGAAACAAAGAGAAAGCAGAAAGGCAGAAACGTTCTGAGCACTCAACTATCTCTTCAACATCCAAACATCGGTGGTTCCAATAAAATTAAGATGTAATACCGTTCTCGACTGACAAGCATCCTGAGTTGAGGGGAACACAGAAAAGAATACCAAATAAACTAACTTATCACAACAGCTGGAGCAAAGATCTACTACCTTTTTCAAATATAACTTCTTTTTCCTTTCCTTTTCTTCGGACAGCCTGAGCTGGCCTTGACAAGATTCTCCTGCCTTAGTCTTCCCATTGCTGGGATATACAGCCATAGGAAAATCTCTCAGACACACTCAGTTAATGTTTACAACATTCTCTAAGTTCTGAAAACTGCTTAAGGAAGGAATTTGGTTGGTATAACATTTTGAAATATAAGTAGGTCTTGTGAGTAAGTAAGCAAGTTTAGGAAATAAACTACTGTCTTAAAGTAGGAAATGAACATTTTTTGAAAGCCCACTATCACCACTGCCTGAGGCAATTGGAATCACTCTAATTTTACATTATATTAAATGTAAACAATTGAGACAGAATTTGAACCTAGGCCCAGAAACCTTCAAAATGTGTGCTCTTGTCCCCATTCTGAAGTCAGTACAAACACGCATCTTACTAATGACCAGAAAGGTGAAGAAAGACCTGTTAAAACACCTTCCAAAGAACCTGAAATACTTATAATACAAATTATGAAGAGACTACAAAAAGGGGTACAGTCAAAGGTAAAGGGAAGACCAAGAGAAGAGGTACAGACATTCTATGTGGTTTGGCCTATTCCTGAGGATAGCTCTGCAGTGTGTTAGTCCCCAACCTACCTGGGTCTGTCTGTGCTGGATGGAGATCTGTTTTTGGGAGCTGCAAGAATGTTCTGTATTGCCAGAACCCGTAGAAGAAGGACTGTTTTGCTGAGCCTATAATAAAAGTACATCACCAATCACAGGAAGGTTTTGCATCTTTCTCCACAAACGTGTATGAATAGAAACAATTACCTCTTTATAAAACAAACCTTTCTAATTCAAGCCAGAAGTCATGACCAAAAGGAAAATAAAACAAGTTAAATAGGAGAGCCAAAAACTAGACATGGTACCTTCGTGTTTCTGAAGATAGGCTTTAAAGAATCAAATGTTTATAAATTATTTTATATGTAAATTAGAGAGTGGTTAGTTATTCATACAATTTTCTTTTTTTACTTATGTTTTAATGTGTCTTTGTCAAAAAAGGTCAGTAATGTAAACAATGCAGAGGACATATAGTCCAAGCAGAAAGGATGGAAGTGGTGCTGGAGATGGCTCTGTTATCAAGAGCACTTGCTATTCTTACACAGGACTTTGGTTTGATTCCCAGTAGTCACACCAAGGGGCTCATTACCATTTGTAACTCAGTGAGACTGTCCACGACAGCCAGAACTGTAACACAGAGAAACCCTGTCACAAAAGCTCCCCCACAAAAGGACTGCAAAATATTCATAAAATTCTCTTAAATTCAAATATTATCCATTAGCACAGAAATATATAAAACTCAGCTGGGCACTGCTGGCAAGCACCTTTAATCCCAGCACTTGGGAGGCAGAGGCAAGTGGATCTGTGAGATCAAGGCCAGCCTAACCTACATAGGGAGTTCTAAGACAGGCTCCAAAGCTATACATAGAAACTCTGTCTCGAAAAACAAAACAACAAAAATAAACAAACACACAAAAAGGAAGTATATAAAACTCTGGGCTGCTCTGTGATATTTCTACTTGCTGACTTGACATGCAAATTTTTATTTGTGTGGTATATATGTATATAACATGTTCCTATGTGTACACGTGTGTGTAAATACTTTTATTTGTGTGTAGTATATGTGTGTATAACATGTTCCTGTGTGTGCGCCAGGCCAGTATGGAATGTCTTCCTCTATCACTCTCCAACCCATTTTTCTGAGGCTAGATGTCCTGCATGCTTCAGAAGGTCCTCCTATCTGTGCCTCCCCATTCTGTGATTCTAGATGTACCACATACCTAGCTTTTTACATAGGTACTGAGCATCTATATTGAGGTCCTCATACTTGAACATTGTTTATCAACTGAGCTAGCTCCCCAGATTCTATTTTAAATGAGTGTGTGTGTGTGTGTGTATGCACACATGTGCGTGCATGCCCACATGTGTGCATGTAAAGGGGTCTTTTGAAGTTGTGTTGGTGATAGTAAGAACCAAAACCTATCTTACATGTGCTAAGTAGGTAGGTATTTTACCATTGACTCACAAACCCATTCCAAAGCAATTTTTAAATTTTTAGGTGTAATATAATCCAACAATTCAGGAATTCATTCACAGCATTCTTTAAATCAAGGTAAACCTGAAGCATAACTCATCGCATATATAAGCAAGAAATATTAGATATCCTTAGAATTATGAGATAATGAAAATACAGTTCTACAAGCTCAGAGAATGCAGTGTTTCCAAGCATGTAAACTTAGAGTCTTGGAGGCTCACCTAGTGCTGGAGTTAAGATACACAAGGCCTGTGGTTCAATGTCAAGTACCACAAGAAGAAGAGAAGTAGTTGGGTAGGGAAGAAGAAAATACCAATTTCTTCCCACAGTTCCTACATACTCTTTTATTACTGCTGTTACTAGTGTTAGATACATATCATCTACTGAACAACCACAATGCCAATTTAACATGTAATCCTTATTTTAAAAAAGGCTGAGGTTGAGTATGGTGACATATACACCTTTAATCCCAGCACTCAGAAGGCAGAGACTGGCAGATCTCTGAATTCAAGGCCAGTCTGGTCTACAGAACAAGTACCAGATTGGCCAGAACTACATAGGAAGACCCTGTCTCAAAAATACGAAAAAGCTCAGAAGATGACTCAGTTGGTGAAGTGCCTGTGCCTGCCGTGCAAGCATATAAGGACTACGGTTCAGATCACATCTCCCTATAGAAAAGCAGAGCGAACATGGTGGTAGTATGTGATCCTAGCACTAAGGGGCAGGGAAAGAGACATTAGTCTAGCCAATTAGTGAGTTCTAGGTTTGGTGAATCATTTAGCTTAAAGTGTTTGCTCTTAGATAGTCATATCTAACACAGTATTAGGAATAGTAATACAAAAATATAGAAACTATGGGAAGAGGTAGACAGTCATAGAACATGCCTTTAATTCCAGCAGCTGGGAGAGAAAGGACCTCTGAGTTTGAAGCCAGTTTGGTCTACAAAGTGAGATCAAGAACAGTCAGGGCTATACAGAGAAACTTTATCTCAAAAATACCAAAAGTAACCGGGCGATAGTGGTGCACGCCTTTAATCCCAGCACTCAGGAGGCAGAGGCAGGTGGATCTTTGTGAGTTCGAGACCAGCCTGGTCTACAAGAGCTAGTTCCAGCACAGGCTCCAAAGCCACAGAGAAACTCTGTCTCGAAAAATCAAAAGAGATAAAACAAAACAAAACAAGAATTTATGGAAGGAAACTGACATTTTCTTCCTCCTCATATCTTTCCCAACCCCCTACTCCTTTTACCTTAAAAAAAAAAAAATTAAGGTAGAGAAGCAATTGAGGATCAATATCCAATGTCAATTTCTGGCCTCCACAAGCAGCCACACATGTACATGTGTACACATACAAACATGCATACATACACACAAATTCCTATACATTGATGATTGTTATTTTTATTTTACAGACAAGGAAACCTAGGTTACCATGCTAGCTAATAAGGCCATTGGAACTGGGGGATGTGTGCATCCACACTAATTGCTCTCAATGACAAGAGTAGACGGTGGTGGTGCACACTTTTAATCCCAGCACTTGGGTGGCAGAGGCAGGCAGATCTCTGAGTTCCAGACCAGCCTGGTGAGTGAGTGAGTTCCAGGGCTTCCAGAGCATCCAGAGCTATGCAGAGAAACCCTGTCTTAAAAAACCCAAAATAAATAAATAAAATTAAAAAAAAAGTTTGATTAATTCTAATTCACAAAGACACACTGAATGTAACAAAATAACATTTTAGACACAGTGGGGTTTTTTGTTTCTTTTATTTTTGCTTTTTCGAGACAGGATTTCTCTGCAGCTTTGGAATTTGTTCTGTAGAACAGGCTAGCCTTGAACTCACAGAGATCCGCCTGTTTCTGCCTCCCGATTGCCACCACGACCTGGCTTAAACAGTTTTTAAAACTTGGGAAGCAGAGGCAGCCGGATCTCAGTGAGTCTGAGGCCAGCAGCTGGCAGGACAGAAAAGTTTCTTTACATATGGCACCCAATGTGGGAAATGTCATCAAATAATCATTTTATATACTGTGAAAATGCGATCTTTGCCCAGGCACCTTCTCACCTTCTGACTGGTTTAAGAAAAAAATTGACCAAAAAAAGGAAGGAAGGAAGGAAGGAAGGATGGAAGGACGGAAGGAAAGAAGGAAGGAAAAAGAAAAAAACTGACTGGCTGGTAACTAGGAGGCAAGACACAGAGAACACTAGGAAGAAGAAGGGTTAAGTCTGAGGAGTTTTGATAAACATTCTCTGCCATGTGGGAGAGAGTAGATAAGAAATAAGGGTTAACTTAAAATGTAAGAGTTACCTAGTAACAACCCTGAGCTATTGGCTGAGCATTTATAATTAATAGTAAGTAAGTCTCTAAATGATCATTTTGGAGTGGCTGCTAAGACACAGAGAAACCTTGCCTACATGTAGCACCCAAACATTAGACACCTACAGCCACATAAAACCTGAAAAAACCTTTAAAAAGGTCTTAAACACACAAAAACAGCCAAACATAGCTTCCTACTCTCATGTCTCTCATGCTGGCTGCAGTGCCAAGGCACATCTCCCAGGGCCCCCCTGTGGAAGGAGCCAGCTGCCATGCACTAAGGTAAGCTGCACTGGCAAAAACTGATATAACAGTTTACGATTCAGTTTATGCAATTGAAAAACTAATACAGATGTTCAGTAAAAAGAGATCCAGACAGAAAACGGACTATAGTGTGTTTAAAAATATACATAGGTTTGGGAGAGAAAAGAAGAAAGGTGTATGCAGTCATAGATTTGAAAATAGTTTAAAAATACTGAAGTCCTTAAAAAAGGAGTACTACACACACACACACACACACACACACACCACTCATGCCACCAAACAGAGATGGAAAACCACAGGGAGTCTGGATCCTATATGTTATTATGCGGTCTTTAAATTTTTTGACTGCTAATGAATGAGTGATAACTGCTGAGACATTTGATTACAAAAATTGCTAAATGAATCCAACCTAAATATTTTTAAAATATCTTAACTTCAAAATGGAAGTCAAAAGATGTGTTGCTTTGGGGTAAAGGCTAAGGTTTTTATTTCCACAGGAGAGTCTGTGGATTCATTCGAGGTTGATATGGCTCAGGCTTGATGGGGGAAGACCACCTGAAAAATCCTGACAACAGACATAAAGAAATAAACCTACAAAACGCCTACAAAACACATTAACGTATATTTTACCTGTTGAAACATAAAAAAAAAATCAACTTCAGCAAACTTGTAAGCAATACAGTGTATACTTGTATTAATACAGATAATGTTACCTTTAAATGTTTATATATTTTCAGATAAAGTTGACCAACACCGATAAAAAGAGAAGGCCCAGATGATTCAACATCTCAGAATACTTCCGTTACAGTTACTGCACCAAGAACAGCTTCAAGACTGAGATGGTTCAGCCTCACAAACTATTAAGCCAAGACTTAACCATTATCCTAAATTTTCTCAGGGCCCCCCAAAGATACTGGTGCCCCCAAGCAATAGGAAGCAGTTTAGAAAAAACAATGCCCACATTTCCAAAAGATGGGTTATGGATGTTTGTTATCATCTAAGGTATTTGGTTACAAACTGTTACTGGTCTTAGTCAGAAAAAAAAAAAAAAACCACTAGGCAAAGGAGTCAAGGTCAAAGATCTCTTTCTAAAGGAAAAAGGGGGATATGATATAGAAAATGATATGATAAAGACTAGATCACTGAATCGACCTTAACCCAAAAGACAACTATTAATCTCAAAAGTATGGATTTTGGTTTATTGATACAAATTAAAGGTATTTTTGCCATACTGGATATATGTTTCTATTGTTGTGTTGTATATTCTTGTGGGGTATTACTCTCACTGGTTAATAAAGATCTGACTTGCTGATAGCTAGGCAGGATTTTCAGGGCAGAAGAATGCTGGGAAGAAGGTGGGTTAGAGGAGACACCATGAAATGTAATGTATAATTTAAAAGTACAGGTTAGTAAGTCATCTATAATAATCAAACTTGTAGTCATATTAGGTATGTTTTCAAGGTAAAAAAAGATACATTTAAATAGATGGTCTTCAAACACTTCAAAGACCTATAGGATATG
>JAQHUG010000032.1:9656601-9675316 GCA_028555095.1 Dicrostonyx torquatus | reverse complement strand
TACAAATATTTATAGGACATTGAATAAATACAACTGGAATAAGAAAAACTAGTATACACCAACTGGCTTTTAGGGGGATAGTGCTGAGGACTGCCCCACACATGCTTATGTATATCTCCGTTGTTGGGTTGGTTTTTTTTGTGGGAGGTGGTGTCTTAGACAAGGTCTCACTACTGTAGCTTTGTTTGTCCTGGTATTTACTATATAGACCAGCTGGCCTCTAACTCAGAGATCCATCTGCCTATGTTAAGTGTTAAGATTAAAGGCATGGACCAGCACCCCAGATCATTTTTGTTTTCTTTGAGACAGAGTTTCACTAAATGGGGTATACTGGTCATCAGCTTGCTCTGTAGTCAGGGTGGGCCTGGAACTTGCAATTTTGTCTTACCCCCATAGAAGCTGAACTGCCAGGCCCCAGTTCTAGAAAGGACTGTTTTAACAAAACAAGGGACTTTACAGTACAATTTGTGTATGTATGTACACACACACACACACACACACACACACACACACACATGCTTTACCAGAAACAACTGTTAAGTTAGAATAGCATGTATTTTAATCCACATCTAATTTTATCTCACTCTGACTTTTAAACAAATTTTTAGATTTATCATATATATGAATGTTTTGTCTGCATGCTTGTATGTGTATACATACATACATGCCTGTTGGGTCCCCTAGAGTTACAGTGCTGCAGATGGTTGTGAGCCCCTGTGTGGTGCTGGAAATCAAACCTGGGTTTTCTGTAAGAGCAACACGTACTCTTACCTGCTGCGTCATCTCTCCAGTCCTTTAATTTTTATGACAAGGTCTGGTTATTTAACCTCAAACACTGACCCTCTCTGCTTCAACTTCACAAGTACTTGCGACCATAGCTGCACAGCACAATGCCTGGCTATTTAACTATTCATTATAGAAAGTAAAAGTAAACAAATTTATCAAATGCTAATGACAAATAAATTTAGTCTTCTAATCTATAAGTAACTAGTCCTCCTCAAGACCAACAACACTCCTACCCTACCACTACAGCAGCCTGGGCTGGTGCTCTCGAATACTGTGATATGGGTGTCACTACAGCATGCTTACCAAGACTTGCCAGGGTCTAAAGTCTTTAAAGCTTTCTGGATAAAGGCAGGTTGAGATGCTTGGATAAATCTTCCCTCAGAAAGCAGATTTAAAGACACGCCACAGACAATGGGTACAGCTAAGTGAGCTATAGAAATGCACACAAACAAGGCTGTGGGTGCGCCTTTCATCCACACGAAGGGCCTGGCCAGACCAGTAAGGGATGCATAGTGAGACCTTGTATCAAAACAGAGATTTTTCTTTTTAAAGGGCAGGATAAATAACATAAAAACATCAAAGATTTGATAAAACATATAGAACCTGCTAGGACAAAATCTAAGAATACATCATGAGTAATGTCAAAGTCATATACAGCCTCAAGGATACTTGCAGACACTCATTTCCGATCTCCAGGGCACCATGATGTCAAGCAGCCACTGAACCAAAGCTCATCCAGGCAGAAAATTCAAGAAGCAGAACACTCCATTTCCACAGCAAGGTGACCTCCAAAGCACTCAACTATGCTCTTAAGAGTGAACCAAGAGAAAACTTTCTTCCACCCTCAAGGTGCTACAAGGAGGTTGCCTTGGCAATGCTGGGGATCAGGACTTAGAAAATGTTAAGATAATCCAAATCAATTTTTTGAAAGCTGAAACAACAAAGCCAACCAGAATAAACCAACCAACCAAATACAGGCCTTAAATTTCATAAAAGTTGTATCAGAAAGGTAAACTTTCTAAGAACTAAGAAGCAAATAAAAATTCTTCCTTGGGAACGGAAAGATAACTCAGGGAGGGGTTAAGAGAGCTGGCTGCTCTTCGAGAAGCCCTGAGTTCAATTCCCAGCATCCATATGGTGGCTCACAACTATCTGTAATATCTGGTGCCCTCTTCTGGCCTGCATGCAGAACACTGTACACATAACCACTTCCTAAATAGCACCCCAGCAGCACAGACACTGAGAGAAACAATTGATAAATGGGACCTCCTGAAACTGAAAAACTTCTGTAAAGCAAAGGACACGGTCAACAAGACAAAACAACAGTGTACAGAATGGGAAAAGATCTTCACTAACCCCACATGAGACAGAGGGCTGATCTCCAAAATATTCAAAGAACTCAAGAAATTGGACACCAAGAGATCACATAATCCAATAAAAAAAAATGGAGTAAAGACCTAAACAGAGAACTCTGAACAGAGGAACAAAAAATGGCAGAAAGACACCTAAAGGAATGTTCAACATCCTTATTCATCAGAGAAATGCAAATCAAAACAACTCTGAGATTCCATCTTATACCTGTAAGAATGGCCAACATCAAAAACACTGATGACAACCTATGCTGGAGAGGTTGTGGGGAAAAGGGAACACTTCTGCATTGCTGGTGGGAATGCAAGTTGGTACAACCCCTTTGGATGTCAGTGTGGCGATTTCTCAGAAAATTAGGAAACAACCTGCCTCAAGACCCACTTTTGGGTATATATCCAAAGGATGCTCAATCGTGCCACAAGGACATGTGTTCAACTATGTTCATAGCAGCTTTCTTTGTCATAGCTAGAACCTGGAAACAACCTAAATGTCCCTCGACCGAAGAACGGATAAAGAAATTGTGGTACATTTACACAATGGAGTACTACACAGCAGAAAAAAATAACAACAGCATGAATTTTGCAAGAAAATGGATGGGGCTAGAAAACATTATTTTGAGTGACTTAACCCAGACACAGAAAGACAATTATCACATGTACTCACTCATACGTGGTTTATAAACATAAAGTAAAGAAAACCAGCCTACAAACCACAATCCCAGAGAACTTAGTCAACAATCTAAGAGAGACTTACATAGATCTAATATACATGGGAAGTAGAAAGTAGAAAAAGACAAGATCTCCTGAGTAAATAGGGAGCATGGGGCCCTTGGGGAAGGGTTGAAGGGGAGAGGGGAGAGGTAGCGAGGGGAGCAGAGAAAAATATAGAGCTCAGTAAAAATCAATTTAAACAAAAAGAACCAAAGAGAAAAAAGAAAACCTACAAAACTAAATAAATAAATCTTTAAAAAATTCTTCCTCAAAGAACTGTAGCTTCAGTTACAAATAATTTTTCATTAACACTAGTACCTCACTAGAAAACTAAGTAAAATGAAATAAAATCACAAAAAACTAAGAAAAATCAATAGCAGAAACAAATTAATTAAAACCTCAGATGCTAGTATAAGTTAACAGACCATAAAATCATGTACAAGATGTAGAGAAAATAAGAGTTCAGTGGTAAAATACTTGCTGAGAAAGACCTGTGGTTCAACCCCCATAATCACAATAAAGATTTTCAAAAATAAAAGGGGCTGGAGAGACGTCTCAGCAGTTAAGAGCATCTGTTGCTCTTGCAGAGGACTCAGAGTTAGTTTCCAGTACCTACATTATTGCTTACCACCATCCATAACCCGAGTGCCAAGGGACTGGACAACCTCTTCTGGCATGGGCACAAGGTATACACAGGAATACATATACATGGGCAAAATATTAATACACATAAAAAATTTAAATCCTTAATAAATAAAAAGAATGAATAAATAAACAAAGCTTGAAAGAAAATAAGAAATAGCAGAGAGCTTAAAAAAAAAAAAGGCAGTAGCATGCTCAGGATAGAGATAGTTCACAGTAGAGCAATTGCTTAGTGTGCAGCATGGTCCTGGGGTTGAGTCCAAGACTTCAAAGAGACAAACAGAAGCAGTAACAAAAATTAAGAATTCAATACAGCTAACAGCAAATGAGAGAGAATGAAACAATCTGGAACTGAGCAGCAAAAAGAAATAATCTACAAAGATGCATAAACAGACAAAAGAATAAACAGTATGAAGTCAGGCGGCAAGGGAGACAATGCAGAAAAGCACAGAGCAAGGATGATGGACAGTAACTATTCACAACTGGAGAAACACACCAACCCAGATTCCAAAACCCCAGAGTCAAGACCAAGAAGAAAAAAAATGTAAGATAACACATGCTGAAACTTCAGAAAACCAAAAGCACAGCCACAGAGAGCTGGGAATATAGCTCGGTGGTAGAACACTTGCCTAACATGCATGAGATCCTGGGTTCAATCCCCAGCATAATGAAAAATAAAAGTGAATAAAAGGCAGGCACAGAGCCAAGCATGGTGGCAAATAGCTGGAATCCTAGAATACAGGAGAAGCAGGAGGATCAAGAAATTTAAGTTCATCCTAAGACTACAGAGATAGTTCAAAGTCAGCCTGGGCCACATGACATACTATTTCAATCAATTAATCAATAGCCACATAAATAAATAAATGAATGAACAAACAAATTAAATATAGTGGTTTCTTTAAAAGAAAGATTTATATAATACATAAAGAAAAACTCCAACCACATTATACTGGCCAAGAAATATATTTACAAAAAGTTGATTGTATATAAGTAGAAATATTTAGACCACATAATGGTTTCATATGCTAAAATCAGACAGATCACATTTACAGAAAAGAGCTTTAAATTGGTTCAGCAGTGAAGAGCACGGGCCGCTTTCCCAGAGGACCTGAGTTTGATTCCAAGCAATACACAGCAGTTCACAACTATCTGTAACTCCAGACCAAGGGACCAGACACCCTCTGCTAGACTCTGCAGATAACAGCACACAAGTGGTACACAAATATAAACACAGGCCAAACACCCATACAAATAAAATTGTTTTTGAATAGCTCCAAGGAAATAAAGATATCTAATACATTCTTTTTCTTTTTTCTTTCCTTTTTTTCTGGGACAGGATTTCTCTGAGTAGCCCTGACTGTGTTGGAACTCTCTGAGTATACAACTGCAATGGCTATGGAGGAGTATCCTGAAATGTGGGCATCTAACTGGGTGGTGTTGGGGACAAAAGAAGGACGGAAGGAAGGAAGGAAGGAGGGAGGGAGGGAAGGAAGGATGGAAGGTAGGAAGGAAGGAAGGAAGGAAGGATAAAAAGAAATAAAAAGAAAAAACAAATAAAAACGAAACAAAAAAATAAATCAAGACAAAAGAATCATTTACTGAATGAAAGGGGGAAGACACAACTTTATTTATCAACTCTTCCTTTTCAACAATTTTGAGAAGCCATTGGGTCCCATGCATTTTTGGATGCTAGAGACTGAAAAATTGAACAAGATATCAAGTAAAGGGAATGGTTTAAAGTAACTTTAGTTTTATATAATAAAACTGTAACAGATGGAAATAGCAATGAACAAGAAAATACAGCAAGGTGTTTTCTCTCACAAGGTTAATATTTTAGCAGGAGAAGGTGGGTAATGAATGAGTTAATGGTTAAAAATTTCAACACAGAAACTGTTAAATAAAAATATACTAATATTAAGGCTGAGGAGAAGGCTCAGTTGGTAAAATGCTTGAGCTGCAAGCAAAGACCTGAGCTGGATCTCCAGATCCCACTTCAAAAACAGCCAGGCATGGTGGTACATGCTTTTAATCCCAGGACTCAGGATGCAGAAGTATGTGTGAGGCAGCCTAGTCCATATAATGAGACACTGTCTTACCAGCTCCCTAAAGAAAAGAAAGTAACACAAAAAGACAAAACTAAAGGGGCAGGGAGAGAAAGGCATAAGACACTTGAAGCCACATTTCACCTTCTGAAGCCATCTGGTAGAAGGAGAGAACCAACTCCAACAAGTTGTCACATTCTGTGATGTGCTTGCTTGCGTGCACAGCTGAGCATGCATGCCTGTGTGCGTGTGTGTATGTAAAAATGGCATGGTGGCACACACGTATAATTCCAAAACTGGAGAGATGGGGACAGAGAGATCGCTGTCAGCCAGTCTAGCCTACTTGCCAAGATCCAGCCCAGTGAGTGATCATGTCTCAAAACAGATGAAATGGCACATGAGGAATGACATCCATCCAAGACTGCCTCCTGGTCTTCACATGTATGCACACACATGAAAAAGTAGGTGTACCCTCACCCACAAAGAAAAAAATATAAAACCGTACTACATACTAAAAACAATGAATGATCTTCAATAAGCAAGACAAGATGAATAAATCTCACAAAGTTAATACTGAAAAAAGTAGCCAAACACAACAACTCATACTATGTGACTCCTCTTACGGAGAGCAGCTATGTCTGTGGCAGAGAAAGTGCTAAAGTGGCAAGGAACACAATGGTGATATTTTAAGACTAGTAATGGTTGGTTTCTTATGCTGCTACAATTTGTAAAAACTATGGATGCCTGCATTTGTATTCTTATAAAAATAGGAATAAGTTAAAAATTAAGGATATAACAAACTTTGTGGATGGAGATGAAAGGAGGAGATAGAGGGAGAGAAACTGAGAGACAGAGCAACAGGGACAGGCTGGAGCAATGGCTAAATAGGCAGAAGGACTTGCCATGCAAGTGTGATGACCTGAATTCAAACCCCAATACCCACAAAAATGTTGTGCATGGTTAAGGAGCTTCTGTCATCCCAGTACTCCTATAAAGATGAAAAGCAGGGGCAGAATTCCAAAAGCTCAGGTCAGATGACCTGTACATGTAGTGCTGGTGAGATCTTATCTCAAACAACCTATAAGGCAAGGACAGACACCCCAGGCTGCAGTCTGTGGCAACTGCACACCTACATTCATGAGTACATGCATATGTACATGTATACGTGCATAACACACACACACACACACACACACACACACACACACACACACACACACACACACACACAGAAATTAAAGCAAGATTGGAGACAGAGTGACCATGCATGAGGAAATGCTATTTTAGAAGCTGGGCAGGGGACACTACTCTGTTAAGGTCATTTTTGAACAACATCCTGTTGAAGAAGTTGCTGGTATCTGCCAAAGAATAGTTGTAGAAAAGACAATAATGATACAAAGACCCTGAGTAGAAGAATGCTTCACAGTGCTCAAGAAAGTCTGCATGACTGTTGCTGTATGGGAGACAGGTAGGTAGGAACAAAGAACAGGCAGGAGCTATTAGGCCATGTAGCAACTTTATTACAGAAAACCATTCAGTTTTGCCAAGGATTGGCAGAGTAAGCCTTTACTTGTTAAACTGCTTGAGTACAAAACTACATGAGGCAAAGTTAAAGCCATACTGTAGACTGAACCCAGGGCCTTGCAAATTCTAGGTAAGCACTCTACTATTAAGTTGCATCCCAACCTCTTTAAAAAAAAAAAAAAAAACCAACTTTATGTTTACTTTTACCCCAACTCCTAAGATGCCAGATAAAAACACACTGGTCACATTATGGATAGTCAAGTAGCAACAAATTATCAAAAGGTGCTAGAATAAATTAATACAAAAGCCAACATTAGCTAGTTCAGGAAGTACCAGCATCAACACTACTACTGATTTTTGAGCTAATACTTTGCCTCAGGGCTGTGCTAACCTGACTTTACAGGAATGCTTACAGCATCCCTAGCCTCTGTCCTCCTATGCTTCTCATGCCCTAGTTGTGACAACCAAAACGATTCCAGATATAGACAAAAGTCCCCTGAGGGAGCATTAACTGCCTCTAGCTGAAAACTACCAACTAATGTATAACGCTTTTAAAACCTTGAAATCTCAAAGAATGAAAACAAACCAATCTCACATACATCATAGCATCAGGTTTTCTACCATATGAGTGAGTAAGCCTAGAAGATCTGAATATAAGAATCTGATTAAATTTTTTAAAGGAAGAAAAGAAATTCAAAT
Organism: Dicrostonyx torquatus; assembly: GCA_028555095.1. Taxonomy (NCBI): domain Eukaryota; kingdom Metazoa; phylum Chordata; class Mammalia; order Rodentia; family Cricetidae; genus Dicrostonyx; species Dicrostonyx torquatus. The sequence goes on along the minus strand of JAQHUG010000032.1, from coordinate 9,667,545 downwards.
TCTGCAATGGTTTAGAACCCAATGTTTGGCTTGAAATGACTTTCTTGACAGACTAGTGAACTAGACAGGCTTAAAGCAATTTAAGAATCAAAGAATGGATTAGCTCTTATACAGAGTTGACTTACTAATAAAAGACGTGAATCTAGTAAGTGGTTTATAGGTAATAGTATGAAGTTTACTCCCTCATGCCTCATTCCCCATGGGTAATTAATGGAAGAGAGACAGTTGCAGTGTTCCTGGGCTGCTGGTCCCTATATAACAGTGCCAAATTTCTCCAGGTGAGTGCTTACCGGTAAGGGATTGGATAAGGAATGTTGCGGTGAGGATCGTGCAACTGGTGGAACACTTCTGCCAGGGCTGGTTCCTGGCCCGCTTCCCCCAGCAAACTGGCCAACAGGGAAAAATGGATATGAATAATTCAAAACAGTACCATGCTTCAGAAGGAGAGTAAAAGATTAATATACAAACAGATTTTAATTATACATGGCCCCTTTAAGTCAATACATCTCATTCTAGAGAGAAAATGCCATGTAAGCCAAATCTATCTTTTCAATGAAGTTTTTGAGAAAGAGCTCCCAAAGAAATGTAACAAGATGTACAGAAAACATGGGTAGAAAGCTGAAAGTAAGCATGGTTTTGGACAGACATGAGAGAAGAATGCCTTTACTTTTTTCTTGGTCTCAAAATACATGAAGCAGAAAGAGTAGTGCAGAGGGTGTTAGTCATCTTTAGTAACCACTTAACAATGAGTCGCTGAGCTCATGACATATTCCACTAGGCTAAGAGAAAGACCAAAGGAGATTCACGCCGTTATACCTTAGTCACTGAGACACCAAACCTAGTCTGGCCAAGAGAAAGTGCACTTCACACATGAATTCTTCTATCATCACAGACAAGACATATGATACAAAGTTTACAGCTAGCAAATCAGCAGCAGTTTCTTCATATTACGAGATGGCAGCATTAGTTTGATGAAGATGGAAACAGAAAGGGCAAGATCACAGTAAAGGCAAATATTGCTCTCTAATGCCTTAAATGAACAAGAGGATTATTAAGTTGTTTAAAGTCACTGGAGGTTGTTTATTTACCCCCCAAATTTAACTTACCTCAAAGTAATCACTAATTTTATGTCCCCTAGGAGTGCCTTTCCCTGAAAATGAAACCACAGTTAAGTAGAGTTTTTCCAATGCACACGTAAGCCATCATAACTGAAATGCGTTAAGTAGTAAAAGCTCAGTAACTGATCACAGCACTGTCAACTCCAGAATCAGATTTACTTTTAACAAACATATAAAACCTGTAAACTAAGGTTACTCTACCTTCTCCATATACAAAGTAACTGAATGTGCACTGATGGGAAGAATTTTTCAGCTTGTTTTAAATGCAATAAACTTTCTTTTATACATATTTATCCATAACAAAATCAGGAAACAAAATTCTTCTATAATCCACATTCCAATTTAAGAGACCAATTCAAAACAAATGCATTAGAACTATAGAGCTGATCCCACTTCACATAATTGTGTCACTTTGGGAGGCTTCCCTTACACAAAACAGAAAGACTTACCTATACATTTTTAAAAGGGAAGAAAAAAAATTGGGAATCCTAGTCCTTAGACAGGACAGGGAAAATCTAACATTTTCCTTGATTATATATTTGATGATGGAACTATCACTGTTACAAATTTCATCCCAGTGGGCTCCAATGGAAGAGCAGTCCTGTAGATGAAACCATTTCTAGCTGCTGCTGCTACTACTACCACCAAATTTCATAGTTAAACCCCAATGTACCCTCTTTCCCACATAATTCTTGTTTGGTCTGAGGAAAAACCTATGGTGAGAAAACTATTCAAGTACATAGGGAAAACAAAAGTCCCCAAAGACTTGATTCTGTTTTGTCAGGTGTGTATCAAATGGCAAGTCTGCAATAACCAGATACTCTCTAAGATATAAAAACCTCTGTTGTCGGGGATCCCTCTATAAACACTAATTACTTGCTGGGAGTTAAGACAATTCCAAGTGCACAAGAACCCTGTGTTTCAGTGTGAAACGATTACTACCTTGGCTAGTTTCATATGGTTCAGCTTTTCTTTTCCGATTTCTCTGGTCATTCTGCTTTTTCTCAGGAGTCTGAAATACCATATATATCATAATTAGAATGTTGGCAAATTTTCACATTAGGATAACAGAGTATATACAAAATATCAAAGATACAAAAGAGATATGACTGGCACAGACAAATCTTGAAGCATTGTACTGCTCTTGGAACAGAGAAACAGACAAAGCATGGGGCCTTTAGTCAGACCTAAACAATTCTTGAAAATTATTTAAAATATTAGTTTTTCAATGTACTCAATAATAATTTAGAATTGTCACAAAATTTAAACAATATATTTTGGCAGTACCATAACCCATGCTTGTGATCCCACAAGCAAGAAAGAGTGGCAAGATTTCAAATTCAAGGCCTGTGTGAATATACAAAGGACGCATCTCAAACTGGGCGGTTTGATCCTTTAATTCCAGCACTCAGGAGGTAGAGGCAGGCAGATCTCTGTGAGTTCGAGGCCAGCCTGGTCTAAAGCTAGTTTAAGCTAGTTTCAGGACAGGCTCCAAAGCTACAGAAATAAAACAAGGGGGGAAAAAAAAGGAAAAAAGAAAAATACCTGTCTCAAACAAACAACAAAAAACATTTTTTAAAGGACACATGTCAACCCATACAACAAAAGTAAAATGGACAAAGACAAGACCTATGTATGGTTATGATAATAAACCTGTGACAGGGCCGCATCAAAACTGCACCAAGACAAGAGCACAACTCCACTGACATGCCTGGAATTATATGTGCTACCCCGAGTCCAGAGTAAAGGTATAAAAATGAGAACAGTGTTTAGGTACGGCTCCTTACCTCTACTTCTTTATCACTCAAGGACCCCACGCTGCATAAACTCTGGTTGGAAGACTCACTGTTGAGTGGCCCCTGGAAAGAAAATAATTTTTAAATAGTCAGAAGTTTTCATTTAATATGACAGCAAAAGTATGCAAAAGGCCTGTTGATTATAATGTCTAAGTCAGATTAGGAGTCAAGAGTCAGCTTTACAACCTCTCCAAGCCAGGATGAAAGGGACTCAACTACAGTACTGTGTCCTCCATGTTCGAACTCTCTACTTATTGATAACTTCATGTGCCTTATACATGTACAGATCTTCCCTTCAAGAGCATGCTCATGTGTTCTAAAGTCATTTTTTTATTAAATCTTTTTTTATATTTATTTATTATGTATACGACGACTGCAGGCCAGAAGAGGGCACCAGACCTCATTACAGATGGCTGTGAACCACCATGTGGTTGCTGGGAATTGAACTCAGGGCCTCTGGAAGAGCAGTCAGTGCTCTTAACCGCTGAGCCATCTCTCCAGCCCCCTAAAGTCATTCTTTAAGAACAATGAACACTTAACTGACTTCCCAGGAGAGGTCTGAACCTCTCTGAGGGGCAGATGGGGAATGGGGTAAGGAAAAGAGGGAGGAGCGGGAGGGATAAAAGGGAGGGGGAACTGGAATTGATGGAAGGAAGGAAGGAAGGAAGGAAGGAACGAATGAAAAATTAACAAATGTTGGATGTTGGGTGGTGGTGGTACATGTCTTTAATCCCAGCACTCAGAGAGGCAGAAGTAGTGGTTTGAGTTCAAGGCCAGCCTGGTCTACAGAGTTCCAGAACAGCTGGAGATACACAAAGATACCCTGTCTTGAACAACCAAAAAAAAAAAAGATTTTAAACAAATACTTAGCATTTTTATGAAGGAAGCATAAACCCTGAAAACTACAAGCAAATATTCAAAGACATTTAATGGTGTGGGAGAATGGTCTGTATTCTGTCAATTATATTTTAAATAAAGACTAATTGGCCAGTAGCCAGGCAAGAAGTATAGGCAGGACAACCAGACAGGAAGTAGAGGCGGGTCAAGGAGAACAGGAGTATTCTGGGAAGAAGGAAGCTCTTTCTGCCCTTGTGAGCCTGCCACAGAAGAAGCAAGATGTGACTGCCTCACTGAAAAAGGTTCCGAGCCATGTGGCTAACATATATTAGAATAATGGACTAATATAAGTTATAAAAGTTAATAAGAAGCCTGAGCTAATGGGCCAATCAGTTTATAACTAATGTAGATCTCTGTGTGATTTCTTTGGGACTTAATGATTGTGGGACTGAGCAGGACAGAAAACCTCAGTCAACAATTTAAAATATAAATAAGTGCTAGGTGTGGTAGTGCACACCTTTAATCCTAACACTTGAATGGCAGAGGCAGGCAGCCTTGTCTATGTAGAAAGTTCCAGGCCAGCCAGGCTAGAGGACAGTGTCTCGAAAACCAAAAACAAGGATTTGGAGAGATAGTTCAGCAGTTAATAGCACTGGTTGCTCTTCCATAAGTCCTGAGTTCAATTTCCAGCAACCACATGGGGGCTCACAACCATGTGGTGTCCTCTTCAGGCCTGCAGGCACAAGCATGCAGGCAGAACACTGTATACATAATAAATAAATCTTTTTTAAAAACTTATTAAAAAAAGAAAAACAAACTTTTCTCTGCCCCCCCCAAAACGATTTTGGGTCAGAAGACTTAATTAATATTGCTATGATGCCAACATCTACCTCTAACTGATTCACCAATTCTGAGTTCCTCCCACCTAATATTCTACTCACTTCCTTATATTAACACTTCCTTATATTAATCTGAGGGCAGCAAGATGGCTCAAACCCGACAGCCTAAGTCCAATGCCCAGAGTGCAGGACAGAAAGAGGAAATGAGTCCTAGGGGTTGTCTCCTCAATCCCACACTCATGCATGTCCGTACTCATCATGCTCACGTTCTCACACAGAGATGATTAAGGTGATTCTAAAATGTGTATGGAGGGCTTAGCAGTAAAGGTTGAAGCCCTACATTCAACTTCCAGAACTTGATGTAAATGAAACAATACACACGTTTCACATGAGATCGATCACAAGGGGCCAGACTAGACAAAACAATCTGTGAAGGAACATGGTAAGAGGGATCACATTCCCGGACACCAAGACTTTCCACAAAGCAATGGTAGCAACACGGTAGTACCAGTGTTAGCAGATCAGTGGGTGGAACTGATGACCCTGGGAAACAACTGTAACTGTAACCAAATCATTTTTTAGAAAGGTGTTAGAACCATACAATGAAGACAAATCTTTTTCAAATAACAGTGCCAGGAAGTTGGCTAGGCGAAGGCTGACCAGTTGAACCGGGCCCCGTATGTCACATGTAAAAGCACTCATGTTAGGCAAGTGCTTTAAAACTGAACCACACCCCCTGCATGACGTACCTTTAAAAAAAAATTATATATATATATATATATACTATTGCAAAATCAATTTCCCCCAGGACTGCAATAAAACCATATCTACTTCATCACCAACTATTCCTCATTTTCTTTTTTTTTTTCTTTCTTTCTTTTTTTTTTTTTTTTTTTTTTTTTGAGACAGGGTTTCTCTGTGGCTTTGGAGCCTGTCCTGGAACTAGCTCTTGTAGACCAGGCTGGTCTCGAACTCACAAAGATCCGCCTGCCTCTGCCTCCCGAGTGCTGGGATTAAAGGCATGCATCACCACCGCCCGGCCCTATTCCTCATTTTCTAAAGGAAATAGTAAAACCAGGTGCAGCAACTCCTGCAATCTCAATCTCAAGAAGCAGCCACAGAAAGGCAATGAGTACAAGATGAGCTTGGATTACAATGACTTATAACTAATCTAGGCTTGACTGAACAGATAGGTAAACAAGACTGAAGGGAAGGAAGAAAGGAAGTGTTGTGGTCTGAATAAGAAGCAAAGCTGCAGGACCTCTATGACACATGACAACAACAGGATAGCTGAGAGGAGTCCCAGTGAGGCCTGAAACCAGACCGATGACTCACTACAATACACACTTGCAAGTAAAGACCTATGGACTAAAGGTTGGACTGTGTGACTCGCTGTGTCACAGTATAGCTTCTAAGACAAGATTTTGTCTTGTTTTAGAGGGGAGTTGCAAGGGCAGAAAGCAGATATGGAGGGATGGGGAGATGAGTGGGATTGGGATGCAGGATGTGAAAATTCACAAAGAATCAATAAAAAGTTAAAGAAAAAAAAAAAAGAATGACCCACACACACACAGACACTGACTCATTATTTGACTGCTTAGTCACCAGGGAGTGGTACTATTTGAAAGGATTAAAAGGATTAGGAGGTGTGGTCTTGTTGGAGGAAGTGTGTCATTGGGGGTGGGCTTTTAAAAGCTTATGCCATGCCCAGTACCTCACTCTCTGCTTGCAAGATGCAACTCTTACTTGCTGCTGTTCCAGCACCATACTCGTCACCATTCTCCCCACCATCATGATAATGGACAGACCCTCTAAAACTGTAAGCAAGCCCCCAACTAAATGCTTTCTTATAGAGTTCATGTGGTTATGGTGTCTCTTCCCAGCAACAGAACACTGACTATGATTGGGGAAAGTGCGAGGAGAAGGGGAAACAGTACGAGGACACAACCCTACACAACAACAGCAAAAAGTGGTGAATACAGATTAGAGGACTAAAATTTGTTTTCAGCAATTACAATGAAAATACTGTATATATACAGTGGCAGATACTACTGTTTGAAATAACATTGAAGAGGGACAAGAAGACTTAATGTCCCTTAGGCCTGTGTACATAACCAAAAGTTTAAAAAAGATTAAGAATTAGTTAATCCTTTTCTCATCCTCTTCTCAAGTACATCATCTCATATTATTATAAAGTCACCAGATTAGATTTAATTAACTAGGATCACTGAGTTACACTTCCTGTTCTAAAGCAGCTTACTGTCTAGTAAAAACTAACCAAAGGCTTAGAGGCAAAACATATGTGCTAAGTTTTAAGTGTCTCTGTCGTTAAAACAAACAGTAACAAAAAGGGAAACTGAACTAGATTAAAGGAGTCTAAAGGCAAGCTAAGTTTCAATGCATGGACTTTGTTTTGACCTTGTACAACATTTGCTTAGGCTACAAAAAACCTAAGAGTTTAGTACCCTGTACTGTCTCACCTCCACAAAAGCAAAATTAAACAGTTATAAATGACATTATTAGGGTTGGAGAGATTAGAAGTTATAAGCCCTTGCTGCTCTTACAGAGGATCCAGCTTTATACTAGGTGGCACACAATCTCCTGTAACTTCAGTTCCAGGGAATCTGATGCCCTCTTCTGCCCTCTGCAGACACTGCAGAGTGCGCAGACATACATGCAGGCAAAGGCACATAAAATAAAAATGAAGGGGAAAACAAACAACATTATTGAGGACCAGTGAAATAGCCTGATGGGCTAAGGGACCTGTTGTGCAGGCACGGTGATCTGACTTGGATCCCCCAAACCCACATGTAACGTAGAAAAAACTGACTCCAGAGTTGTCCCCTGACCTATACACAGCAAAAACACAAACTATATATGGACTGTATACAAAGAGATTGCCAGTAAACTTGGTGATGGAAAGAACAGAAAATAAGCATGAATGTTCAATGATACCTAAAGATGAATTCTCTGGAAGCATCCATCCTGGAATATTACTTTGGTACAGTACATCCTCCTATTAAAAGTGTATTCCTGCCAATGAAGAAATGGCTTCATGGTTAAGAGTACTTGTTATTCTTACAGAGGACCCAACTTTGATTCCCAGTGCCCACATGGTATTTTACAGCTATCCATAAACCCAATCTGGGGAATCCAACACACACATCAGGTGCTTACACTGAACCCTGGACTTTATGCATGTTAGGCAAGCATTCTACCAACTGAGCTACAACCCCAGTGCTTAGTCTAAAAAATAAAAAGTGGGGGGGAGTATCGTGGGAATTCTTCCAGCCAATAGCCTTTTGGGTACAGGCTGATTAGGGTGTGGTATGAGGTACTATGTATGGATATTAAGCACAGATGGGACGCATGCTCTCTAATCTTGGGTGATGGTTGGAGTTCTGTTCACACCTTCCAGCACCCACAGAGCTCTACCCTTATTGTGAGATTTTCCCCAAATAAATATTGTTATCCTTTTTTCCAGGGTCTCATGTACTTCCTTCATTACACCTAAATTTTGGCATCCAACATGGCCAGAACCCAAACTTAACCACCTGGTCCCTCAACAATTCTACGTCATATGTCATTGAGCCAATAAATACCACCCAAAGATCAGTTTTGGACTACTAACTGCTCAAGACGATTCCAACTTGGCTAGCTGAGATGGCCCACCTTCTTACAAACTCCAGCCAGAACTCCAAATTAAGAACTTCAGAAAAACCCAACCCACTACTCAGAGACTACAATTGTTACAGACAGTACCCTTTTTAGAACTGTTATAGATAATTTATATTGGTATAGATTCTTGTATACTGATACATATGTAAAATTATTTTTAGTCCTTTCTAAGATAATTCACATATTGATACAAATTCAAATTATATTTGTTACACTGGGTATGCTCCTATTTCTGTTTACAATATTTGTATACAAATGAAAAGTTATTTTGTCAAGTTGTATTACGTATGTATGTTTCTACTTCTGCTTAAGATATTTTGTATATTAATGCAATTTTAGGATATTTTTATCATATTATACATTTCTACCTCTGATCAAAATATTTACATGTATTGTTACAATTAGAGGTCATTGTCCTCATTGCTGTACATCTCTTTAAAGACTTTATTTTTTATAATGTAAAGCCTTAGTCTTTAGGTTATATAGGCATTAAAAATTATGGGTTAATAGTCACATGTCATATTTTTCATTGTTAGTCCGGTTCTCTATGTAATGAGATGTACTCCACATAAATAGGTAATCTTAAAACACTTCAAAGAACTGTAGAATATGGCATTTAAATAACTTAGGATCTTGTTGACATGAGACACGATTACTCCTGACAACACCAATCTATTCCAGAGAGAATGTTAGGCATCAAAGACACTCCACTTGGAGCTTGTCTTCTTGGCAAAACTGGCCTTTTGAGCAAACAACTGCCTTTGTCTCAACTACTGATAATATGCATGCTGTCCAGACTAGACAAGCAGGATACAAGCAAAAACAACTGTCAAACCTTGCCAAGGCAGAATAGGACAATCTTGCAAATTTTCCTGCTTCTGAAAATGGTCAGATATTCTAGGCTTTAGCCAAAGTTGGTTGCCCCAACATTGCAAAAGAAACTCTGGGTGATTGTTTCAGACAGCTAGCTGTCTGTCATTTCTTGCACCTTTTGGAAGTCACTTGCTTGTACTTCCTGCTTACTCAGGTAATATTAATTTCCTTTCCGGGTCTTTGATGGGGTTAAAGAATAGTTGGTCATAGCTACTTTCCTCTCATAACTTAGCCAAGACATTTTTAGTATAAGACTTAGACGTCTCGGGATAAAATATATATTAAAATAATTTCTGTTATTTACTAACTACCTTAGACTGGACATTTAGCATCTATTTCTTGCTTGATGTTGTTCATGTTGGTTGTAGTTCTATTTGTGTGTTTTTGCCCTTTCTCCTAGACAATACTTGATATTTGTTCTTATTGTATATAGTTTTGTATTATGTTTAGAACCCTGTTACTTAGACAAAAGGGAGAAGTGCTGTGGGAATTCTTTCAACCAAGGCTTTTGGATACCGGCCAATTAGGGTATGGTCTAAGGTACTACATCTAGACTGATAAGCATAGATGGGAAGTATGCTCTCTCTCTTGGGTGATGGTTGGAGTTCTGTTCACACCTTCCAGAACCCACAGTGAGCTTTTCCCCAAATAATATTTGTTATCCTTTATTCCAGGCTCTCATGAACTTCTTTAATTATGCCTGGGGTGGGGGAGGAGGGAGTGTACCTGAAGAGATGTCTCAGCTGCTCTTCGAGAGATCCTGAGTTCAAATCCCAGCTATTACATGGTTGACCACAACTATCTATAATGGGAGCTGATGCCCTCTTCTGGTATGCAGGCACACATCCAGAGAGCACTCATAAACATAAAATACATAAATAAATATGTGTGTGTGCACACGCATGCACATGTGTAAGAGAAAGAGGGAGACAGAGAGTGAGAACAAGCTGGAGCACACTAGGTATAGTGGTACATGCCTTTAATTCCATCACTTAGAAGGCAGAAACAAGTAGATCTCTGTGAGTTTGCGACCAGCCTGGCCTACACAGTGAGACCCTGTCTCAAAAGCAAACAATGTTAATGTACTTAAAACTACTGAGATATGCTAGGTGTGGTAATGAACACCTGAAATTGCAGCACTTAGGTGGCTGAAGCATTAGGACTGCCATTCACTCAAGGCTAACTTGGCCTATTTGCGAGTTTCTGAGCAAACAACACTAAATAACAAAACCCTACTTCAGAGAACCAAGAAACAAAATAAATAAAACCAAAGCACAGAATTTTATACTATGTATGTTTTAACTACAATGCTTTTAGAATTACACAGCTGGGCAGTGAGATGGCTCAGTAAGTAAAGGTATCTGCAGTGCAAGTCTGGTGAGCAGAGTAGATTTGATGTAAAGGAAGGAGAAAACTAATTCCAAAACTGCCCTCTTACCTCTACATACGTTCTGTGACACACATACCCATATGCACTAATGGCTACACACAAATAATTTTTAAACTTTTACTTAAAAACTTAAAAGTATAGCCAGGAAGTGGTGGCACATGCCCTTAATCCGAGCACTCAGTTGACAGAAGCAGGATCTCTGTGAGTTCTGTTGTAATCTAGCTGCCCTCACTCCCTCTGACCAAATGGGGAACTTCCTTATGGTCTGTAACTGACAAGGATGTTTGTGTTCTTTCTGGCCAGTGGTTTTCCACAGAAGCAGCAGAGGTATAAAAGACTTTAGCTGAGGCAAAAATAAAGGTTTCTGTTCTTCTACCTGAAAAGAAGCCTCTGTGTCTCAATCCAGGCACCCC
>JAQHUG010000032.1:9544083-9555110 GCA_028555095.1 Dicrostonyx torquatus | reverse complement strand
ACTAGCTGTAAAGCAGAGGATATTGAACCTTATAGTTCATGGTCCTAGAGAAGCTAAGTAACAAGGTGAACCCCAAGAAAAACATACATAGATCCACCTGGAAAGGGTAAATAGACAAGATCTCCTGACAAAATTGGGAGCATAGGGGTGGGGGGGAGGGAGGGTGGAAGGGAAAGATGAGGGGAGAAGGGGAGGGTGGAGGAGAACTTGAGGGAACGGGATAGTTGAGATGGAGGAAGGACAGAGATGAGAGCAAGGAAAGAGATATTTTGATTGAGGGAGCCATTATGGGACTAACAAGAAAGCTGTCATTAGAGAAATTCCCAGGAATCTACAAGAATAACACCAGCTAAGACCCTAAACAATAATGGAGAGGGTGCCCAAACTGGCCTTTCCTGTAGCCAGACTGATGAATATCTTAAATATCACCATAGAACCTTCATCCAGCAACTGATGGAAACAGAGGCAGAGACCTGCATCAGGGCACTGGACTGAGCTCTCAGAGTTCAGTTGAAGAGTGGGAGGAGTGAGAATATGAGCAAAGAGGTCAAGTCCATGATGGGTACACCCACTGAAACAGTCTACCTAAGCTAATGGGCGCTCATCAACTCCAGTTGGACAGGGAAGGAAACAGCATAGGTCCAAGCTAGTTCCTCTGAATGTGGGTAATAGTTGTGTGGCTGGGATGGATTGTGGGGCCACTGGCAGTGGCACCAGGATTTATCCCTACTGCTTGTACAGGCTTTTTGGGAATCTATTCTCTTTGGATAGACACCTTGCTCAGCCTGAATATAGTAGGAAGGGCCTTGGACCTTCCCCAAGGCAATGTGCCTTACTCTATCTGTGGGGGTGGGGGACATGAGGGGTAGGTGGAGAAAATGGGAGGATGGGAGGGAGTGGGAGCTGGGATTGGTGTGTAAAATGAAAAAAGATAAGTTTGTTTTCTTTTATAAAAATAATAAAAAGGTGAAAAAATAAAAAACAAACAAATAAAAAACCACTCCAAATGACTGCTGAAAAGCCAGACTTCCATCTTCATCAGCTACTGATTTGGTCTTTCTAAAGCTATCTAGTATGAATTTTCTTAACTCTTCCCCCCATTTTGAGATTTCTTCATCCCCCCTTTTCCCCTCCATCTTTCAACCCATAGTTTTTTCCTGTGTGAATCTTTTCTGAATACAGGCCAAAAGTCTCCCTGTATTCTTTATATAATCTGTTCTGGGATCTCTCTACATTAATTAATATTAATTGGCTGATTGTGTGATGTCTGTATGTTGTGGAATAATCCTTCCATATACTGTGTCGCTATGATTGGTTTAATAAACAAGCTGACTGTCCAGTAGCTGAACAGGATAAAGTTAGGAGAAAAAGCTAAATAAGAATGATGGGATGAGGGAGAGCAGAGTCTGAGGAAGAACAAGTCAGACATACAAATTGGGATAGAGGTAAAAGCCACAAGCCTCAAGGCAGCACATAGATTAATAGAAATGGGTTAAATTGTAAGAGCTAGTCAGTAATAAGCCTGAGCTATTGGCCAAACATTTGTAATTAATATTAAGTCTCCATATCAGTTATTCAGGAGCTGGTGGATGGGACAGAAACTTCCACCAACACCTGTATGTCTGTGTGTCTGTGTATGGCACTCATGCAGAGGCAGAGGACTATATTGTTAGTTCTCTCCATCTTTATATAGGTTCTGGGAACCAAGCTCAGGGTGGCAAGCTTGTACAGTAGGTGTCTTACTCTCAAAAGGGTTTTGTTTTTACGGTGTAAATTGAATGGCTCAGGTTTTCGATATGTTTATATTTGTGTCTTGTAGACTTTTCTTTTTTTAAATATTTATTTATTTATTATGTATACAATATTCTGTCTGTGTGTGTATGTCTGCAGGCCAGAAGAAGGCACCAGACCTTATTACAGATGGTTGTGAGCCACCATGTGGTTGCCGGGAATTGAACTCAGGACCTTTGGAAGAGCAGGCAATAGCTCTTAACCACTGAGCCATCTCTCCAGCCCTCATGTAGACTTTTCTAAGGTTGAAACTGATTTTTAGGGATGTATGCACAGTTTGGAGACTGTGCATACCCAGGTTTTCTCAAACCTCAGGTTTCACATTCCCAAGGAAAACTTTCTTCTCCACTTAGGGCTCCCAGCAGGTGAATTTGGGCCTTGTACCAAGCAGTACCTTTCCTCTCACAGATTCTGATTTTTCCCAGAGGTATTATTATTATTATTATTATTATAGATTAAGCTGTAGGCATCCACATCTCATCCTGAATTGTCAGGCCAAACCCTGTCCCTAGCCTTCAGGTCTAAGTACCTCCATGAGACCTTCTTGCCTCTTTTTTTGGTCTACCCAACAGTCATTTTATAAGCTTGGTGTTATGGCTTTAAGTTCTCTCTTGCTTTTTTTTTTCTTTAAAGAGAGGGTCTCACTAGGTAGACCAGCTTGGTCCTGAACTTGTAAAGATCTGTCTGGTTGTCTTGCTTTTTGAAACATGGGCATTTTGCTGGCTTTTGAGGACATTTTTGAATATCACTATCTTTTAAGACAGGCTCTCTCACTGTTTTCAGCTAGATAGGTTGGTTCCAGGGTCTGCTTGTCTCAGCACGTGGTTATAGGAGTGTGCCACCAGGACAGCTTTTTCATGGGTGTTGGGGATCTGGACTCAGGTCTTCATGCTTGTGTGGCACTTGGCTCACTGAGCCATCTCCACAGCTATATACACATTATATATTAATATAGATTAATATTAAATATGGTACATTATCATATTTATAAATGTACATATGATGTAGTAGGTATAAATGATAATGTAATATATCTTTACATATAATAAATGTAAATATGATATCTGAGGTATAAAAATAGATACCAATATATGTTATGGAAAAATTAAGGAGGGGGACAGGGTACTGGTTGGTATGTTATTAAGATATATTTTAAAAATTATGTTTAATTGTGTGTGTGTGGTTATGTATAACTTGGGTGCAGATGTCTGTGGAGTTCGGAGGCATCGGATCCTCTGGAGCTGGAATTACAGCTATGAGCCACTTGATGTAGGTGCTGGGAACCAAAGTCAGGTCCTTTGTAAGAGTAGCATTAAGAAATGAGTATGACCTTTAATTACAGCACTCAGGAGGCAGAGGCAGGTGATATCTGTGAGTTCGAGGCCAGCCTGGTCTACAGAGTGAGTTCCAGGACAACCAGGGCTGTTAAACAGAGAAACCTGGTGTCGAAAAACCAAACCAATCAACCAACCAACCAAACAAAGAGTATGGTAGAACAGTAAGTGCTCTTAACCACTGAATCACCTCTCCAGCCTCTAAAGTATATATTCAGTAGCTAATTTACTGTTGGCTTCACAGAAAATTGAGTCAGTCAGGTTACAATGGACCTTGTCTCTAAAAATCCAATCCAAAACCAAACAAACATCTCAAAACAACAGCTACAACCTCCTAAGACACTGCACATTATCTGTAAAGAAAACATGCTTTTAGCCTTGAGTTAGGTTTTTACAGACGGAGTATTTAAAATAGCTAGTATGACAGATTAAACCCACCTGTGTTTTCCAATCTCTTTTATGGAAAAAATAGTCCTCGAAGAAACTCAGAGGTTCCTTTTTCCTTAGCATCTCTAACTTCTGTATGTCTTTGAATGGCTTTCCCATCACCACCCCGTCCACATCCGGGAACAATGGAAAGACAGGTATTTTTGAGTACGGGCTACCTGTAGGGAGATCACACCCTAAAAAGACAAAAACAAAAATGGCATTATACATGATGTAAAAAGTTCCTGGAATGACAAGCAAGCAGAACCCAGTGCACTTCCATCTGCTCCCCTTGTGGCCTTGGCTCCTCTGCCTGAGTCTCATGTTCCCATTGCACACCCATCCTGCAGACTTCACTCAGGTGTCTGAGGGCTCAGGACTTCTGCTTCCAAGTTTGTGTGACAGAGAGCAGCTACTCCAAGAGCCCCGGGCCCTGTTCTTGGCGTCTGGTATCTATTTCTGACCAGCTTCCTGGAAGTCGATGTATCACAGTGAAGAGGGAAAATGGCTCTTACGTTTGAGTGCTTCAAGAAACTTATACAAGTCTTTTTCTTTCATTATTGAGATCCTGGCAGAATTGGCAAAGGCAGCAGTGCTTGAGCGTGGAGGAGTGCATATATCTGCCCTAAATCCTCTTCTCCCATACGGACTCCATGGCATTTCCGAGTGGCTTTCCTGGAATTTTTTTCGGAAATAGCTTAAAGAGAAAACACAGGTAATTCAGAAATAGAATAAAGAATTGTTAGGACAAAAAAAATATCAAACTACAAGTTACAGATGTTGATTAGTATTTATTTTAAATCTATTTAAAGCTTATTAGCATATGTTGATCATACATAATAGTAATGGTTTCATTATGGCATCTTCGTACATTATACATATTTCTCTTACATTCACTTCATTAATCCTCTCCTGTTCCCCAGCTTCTCTTTCTCTTTCCACTTCAGTCTCTCTTGTCATGCCTTTGTATTCTCATTCTCGCTCTTCCTCCCTCCCCACTCCTTTCCTTCCTCTCTATCTTCCTTTGTATTCTCATTTTCTCTCTCTCCTCTCTTCCCTCCCCTCATTCTTACCTTTTTCTTTTTTTCTGGCTTGAAAACTCAATGTGTATTTTTGGGGCTGCTTACAGGGTCCTGGGTGAAGGATTATTTACAAGAGCATGGGCTCCTTCCTAGTAGCTACACCACTGAAGAAGGTGCCATATCTGTAGTACTTTGTATTGGGTTTTATTTTTTAAAGATTTATTTACTTATTATGTATACATATACAGTGTTCTGCCTGCATGTGTGCCTACATGCCATAAAAGGGCACCAGATCTCATTATAGATGGCTGTGAGCCACTATGTGGTTGCTGGGAATTGAACTCAGGACCTCTGGAAGAGCAGCCAGTGCTTTTAACCTCTGAGCCATCTCTCCAGCTCTGTACTGGGTTTTGAAATGCAGTTTTCTTCTTTTTTGAGGCAGGGTCGCACTTTGTAGCCCAGGCTGGCATTGTACTCATGGTGTCCCTTCTGCTTCGGATTCCAGAGTGATGGGATCACATCATGAGTCCGGGATCAAACCCAGGTCGCTGTGCATTTTAGGTTAGGATTCTACTACCCAGCTACACAGCTATCTCTACTCTTTTAAGTTTTTTTTTTTTAAAGTTTATGAGTAGCTTTTCCAATGCGGGGAATGAACTCGTGACCTTGCACATGCAGCCAAGTACTCTATATGATGAGCTTCAGCCTCAGCTGTTATTTCCTTTGGCTAAACTGATTCCCTCATCATTTCTATAAGGACCATCTTGGTATCTTTTCATAATTTTTGACATTGCTACATTTGTTAATTTTTTTTTTTCGAGACAGGGTTTCTCTGTGTAACAGTCCTGTCTGTCCTGGAACACTCTGTAGGTCAGGCTGGCCTTGAACTCAAGAGATCTGTGGCCTCTGCCTCCCAAATGCTGGGATTAAAGGTGTGCACCACCACCACCTGGCACATTTATCAATTTAACGTGTGTGTGCATGCAGTTGTATACATGTGCATTCATGTACTCGAGTGTGCTTGTGTGTATAGTCAGAGGTCAACTTGCAGGAGTTATTTCCTTCTCCCATGTGGGTCCCAGGGATTGGACATAGTTGCCAGGCTGGGTGGCAATGCATTCTTGCAGTGTCTGTCTTGGGAAGCCTTTATTTCTGTTTAATTTCTGAAGGGCAGCTTTGCTAGGTGAAGAATTCCTGATTGTTGAGTATTCTCTTTCAACGTTTTGACCAACTCATTCCATTCTCTCTTGGCTTGGGAGATTTCTGGAGAGAAGTCTGCCACTACTGCAACAGGGATTTCTTCACAGCTTGATGCTTTTCTTTGTTTTTGTTTTTCTTTAGAATTTCCCTTTGTCTTATACTTCTTTTTTTGATATGTTTATTTATTTATTTTGGAGACAGGGTCTCACTGTGTCGTCCTGACTGTCCTGGAACTTGCTATGTAGACCAGGCTAGTTTTGAACTCAGAAATCTACCTGCCTCTGCCTCCTGTGTGCTGGGATAAAGACGTGCACCACCTTGCCTAGTTATCTGTATTTTCATGCCCTGGAGATGATTTTTCCCCCTACTGTTTCTAGGAAGGCTCTTAACGGCTTCCTGGATCTTGGGTCTCTAGTTCCCAGATTTTGGAAAATTTTCAGCAGGTAAAAAGCAACCTCAAAAGATAACCAAATAAACAAAAACACAATTCACTTTCAATAACAACAGCAGTGTTAGGGAAGGTGTCCTGTCCACTTAGTAGGAGTGAGACACAGTGCAGGAGGCCACTGTGCTAACATCAGCACAACACTCTTGGGAAAGCATTTGATCTGCTTTCCAGATTTTTTTGCTTGCTAACTGCGCGCGATCGTGTGCACTTTTTTAGTGAGGACTCTATTAAGTGCTGTGCATGTCCTCCTTATGCTACATATTCCAAGTGTAAGAAGTAACGCTGTGCTGGATAACGCGCTGAGCCTCTGTTGCTCTGCGTCCCACAGCTGCCCTTCAGGCAGGCGTCGTTCGCGCTTGCACTCTGTAGGCGAGGAAAGGAAGGCCGAGGTGTAAAGACAAGGCCAGCTGTGCAGCAGCAGCTCTGTCTCGGGACGGCGGAGCTGATTTTCCTATGTTTTATGCCCACGTGGAGCTTCAGCACAGTGTGAGCGCAGTCTTACGATTTCAGAGCCAGGAGAGAGTGTTGTGACATTAGCCTTTTGCCCCGACCCTTTCTTCGGTTTCAGACTGAACTCTGTGGAGTAGGACGATGGTGACACATCTCGGTAAGCTGCCTTCCCCTGTTCTGTGGCCACTTACCTTACTAGCTCTATCACATCCTTTCTGTGCAGGGATGAAGTCTCTACAAGTTTTGATAGGATTTCAAATAATAAGATCCCAGGGTTGTTAGCTAAATCTAAACACAGTTTCTTTTCGGGAACTATAGAGGAAACAGAAAAGAGAAATTTCAAAATGTCTTCTGAGAAAACCATCTATTAAAAATTTACTGAAAATTTGTAGCAATATTAAACCAGGGACTAGAAATATGGCAAAACATTAAAAATGTTTTATTTAGAGAAAGGTCATTTGATTACTGAGTAGACAGAACAATCATAGTTCAATGATGTCTAAGTAAATACGGTAGTAAATACGGTAGTACTTTTAACATCTGCATGTGTAATATGTTAAAGAGAATTGTCTCGATCTTCTATGAAAGGGAATTAATAAATATCTCTAGTTTGCAGAGAAACTCTTCATTTGTCACAGTTTTTGAGAGCACTGATTTTTCTTTATCTTAGGGACAGTCTGTAGCTTAAGTTTGGGTATGTTTTCAAAGCTACTTGCGGGGTTTGGAATCTGGAATCCCAGAGCATGCGATATATGAAGAGTGCAGGCAGCCTGTTAGGTCCGGAAACAGCATGAGAGACTGAGGGCAGCTTCCAGTTTGAGCAGATCAATCACCATAGGTGAGCACATGGTCTCTAACCTCTCCAGCCTCTCACTGAGAGCCGAGGCTTCATCAGGGTGTAGAGACAGTAAGCCACCCAAACTCTAGAAAATTATTATTATTTTTTTAAAAAAGGAATGCTTTTGGAAGTAGTGCATGTGCTTGGGTAAGAACTAAAATATTATAAAGAGAAAACAAGGGGCTGGAGAGATGGCTCAGTGGTTACGAGCACTGACTATTCTTCCAAAGGACCTGTGTTCAATTCCTAGCACCCACCTGGCTGCTAACAACTGTCTGCAATTCTAGTTCCAGGCCACCTGATACAGACATACAAGGCAAGATACCCATACACATAAAATAAAAATAAATTAAAATAAAAGAAAGGCTAAACTTTATGCACCTTCTACTTCCTTAGTGTTCTCATTAGAGACAAAGCAACGTCTCTCCTGCAGGAGCCAGTAGCTGCTTGATGTATGTAAGTTGCAATTCTGATGTTATCAGTCTGTTTGACATTATTTTGTAGGGAAAAGAAGAATCACATCCTAGACGCTCCCTAGATCCTAGAATCACATCCTAGATGTCTCCTAACTGGAGGCCTAAGGGGTTGTGTTTTCTGTGCAGTGGGAGGGGCTGTCCAGAGACATCTACTCACCCACAGCCTTGAGGAAGAGTTTCTTATCTGTCAGCACCCCTACAAAGTCTGAGAAGTTGATCTTACCGTCTCCTGCAACAGGAATCTCAGCTCAGAACATATTGCTAAAAGCTTATATAAACGCACAATTTGTATATAAGGGAGAGAGAGAGAGAGAGAGAGAGAGAGAGAGAGAGAGAGAGAGAGAGATGTAGAGAGAGAGAGAGAGAGAGAGAGAGAGAGAGAGAGAGAGAGAGAGAGAGAGAGAGAGCGAGCGCACACTTGTTTTACCTAGGACTGGCTTCACATTTGCAATCCTTTGGCCTCAGCCTCCAGTTTGCTGAGATTACAGGTGTCTGCTACCACACCCAGCTGAGATGTATTTTATTTATTGAATGTGAGGTATAAAAGCTAAAGTAGTCTGAGCCACTTTACACTTAAAATCAGCATATTCAGGGCTGAAAAGAGGCTCAGGTACACCTTGGATTCCTTTCCCTCCTCCTTAAAGAGATTATTTTTGGTAGTGCCTCTCTATGTAGCCCATGCTGGTCTTGAACTTAAAGTCCTTGTGTTTACATCAGTCTTTATGACCTGATCCATATTTACACTAGTCTGCTGTAGCCAGCATAAACAATGGCACTGTGTAAGCATCCAGTAAAAGCTCTTAGCTACTGTTGTCCTTTGCCAGAGAATGTCATTTCATGAGGAATTTCTCTACATGTCCCTGTCGCACCCCATTGCCTCTAAAGTTGCCAAGCAGTGACAGAGCACGCCTTTAGTCCCAGCACCCAGGAGGCAGAGGCAGGTCTACAGAGTAAGTTCCAGGACAGTCAGGGCTACACAGAGAAACCCTATCTCGAAAAAAACAAAAAGCAAAAAGCAAAACGAAAGCCAAACCAAGCACAAACAAAAAGATGGGAAGTATGACTAGAGGGATGTGCAGGCACTTGAAGGACTAGAACAACTGGGTGGAGCTAGTGGAAAGGAGTGGTAGCTCCAATTATCTGGTGACCTTGATTCCCTGGCCCCTGGCTCACGAGGGGCCAGAGAAAATAATATGCTGCAAACATTTTCCACACAATATATAGGCTGGACTCTGGGCACAGGCCAGAGCACTTAAGAGGGAGAGGCAGAAGCATCAGTGGTTCAAGGCCACCCTCAGCTGCGTAGCAAATTAGAGGTCAGATTGGAATATATGAAGACCCTGCTTCAAAAAAACCAAACCAAATACTAACAATAAGAAGTCCCAAAGAGGAAAACAAATTCCATGACTTGTATGCGCTAAAATACTATCAAAATTTCTCTGGCATTTAAATTTCAGTGGGCTCTCAGGATAGGAGATTCATATCATTATGGTTCAGATGGAAATGGTGGGCTTGGATTTTATGACTTCATGTCTCTCAGTTACTTCAAGACATCCTCTAAAGCGAGCATCATGACAAAGACTTCAATTCAGTAAAGAGAAGGCTAAGGGACATTCACTCTTAGATTCTACACAGGAATTTTTTTTTTTAGCTCATACATGTGCCCCACTGATATCCTTAAAGAGAAACACATACAAATATAGTAGTTCCTTGTCCACGGGGGACATAGAAGTTACATTTCAAAGCCTCCAAGTCTTAAAACTTGGTTAGTCCTTATTGTGGTGGTTCATGCCTACAATCCTAACCTTCGGCAGGACAATAGGCAGTAAGTTTGTGTTTCTCTTTAAATATATCAATGGGGTATATGTATGAGCTAGGAAAAAACCCTAATTTTTAAAGAAAATTCCTGTGTGGAAACTGAGTGACTGTCCCGTCTCAATACCAAGTTCAAGTCTTTGTTATGATGCTCACTTTAGAGGATGTCTTGATGTAACAGAGGGAGCTTATTGGTTTCATTTTGGTTGATTTGTGGACTGTTCTGATCCCTGCATCTCCTATGCTTTATCACATGTACATATTTGCAATAAACTTTATATGATAGATTAGGAATTAGCAATAATAAAATAATTAAAACAATATATATATATATTTTGTGTGTGTGTGCATGCTTGAGACAGGGTCTCTTTATGTAGTCCTGGCTGTCCTGGGACTCACTATGTAGAACAGGCTGGCCTGGAACTCACAGAGATCATCCTGTCTCTGCCTTCTGAGTGATTGGGTTAAAGGTGTGTGCCACCACCCCAGGCTCCACAGTATATTATTGTAAAAATTACATTACTGTGGTCTTTTTCTCTTGAAAGAGTTTAGACAAATATTAATACTTTTGGACCACCATTGACCCAGTTAATTGAAACCACGGAAAGTAAGATGCAGGTCATGGAAGATAACCTTACCTTTGTTTAGAGGTATACTTTTGGTAGATAAGGGAGAGGTATTCCTTGCACTTATAGGATAAATGATAACACAGATATATACAAAAAGTATATTATGGTAAAATAATAAGTCAAAATACTCACTGTCAAGATCAGCACATTTTAATTCATTGTAGATATCATATGTGTTTAGACTCATCCCGAGTTTAGCTAAGGTGTACATCAATCCATGTGAATCAATACAGCCAGTTTTATCCTTGGTGAAGAAGTTGTAAGCATTTTGGAAGGCTGAGGAAAAGGGTATATGTTAGTCAGGACAATTATTTAAGAAGAGACACAGTCAGGCATGGTAACTTCTGTCTCTAACCCCAGTACTTGGAAGCTGTGATGGGAAGATTAATGACTCGAGGCCCGCTTAGGGTAAACAGTGATGTCTAGGTCATCCCAGGCCATAGGAGTGGGGAAGGGCGGGAGAAATGTGTGTGGTAACAGGACAGGAGATGTCGTACAGCCAGCTGAAGATTGTGTTCTGGAAACATGTGGAGAGAAAAAGGAAGATGAATAATAATTTTTTAAAAAGACAGAATGCCGTCTTTTCTTGGGATTTGAA
>JAQHUG010000032.1:9517813-9530771 GCA_028555095.1 Dicrostonyx torquatus | reverse complement strand
TAAGAGTTAGTTAATAACAAGCCTGAGCTAATAGGCTGAGCAGTGTTGTAATTAATAAAGTTTCTGCGTGATTATTCAGGTCTGGGTGGCTGGGAAATGCATGAGCAGTCTCTAGTTACACACATACTTGGTATCTAAGGAGGTGGTGAGCCTCCATGTGGGTGCTGGGAATCGAACCTGGGTCCTTTGCAACACACGAGTGCTCATAATGGAGTTAACTCTCCATCCCTTTATTTTATTATTTTTAAAATAACAAGAAATTATTTTATGTGTCTGGGTGGTTTTCCTGCCTGTGTGTCTGTATACGTGTGTGTGCTTAGTGCTCAGAGAGGCCAGAAGGGGGCATCGGATTCCCTGGAACTGGATTTATAGATGGCTGTGGGCTACCATATGGTTCTGGGAATCAAACAGTACCTTCCAGAAGAACAGCATGAGTTTTTATCCGCTGGGCCATCACTCTAGCCCTAAACTGTGGTTTCTTTAGAGAGAGAACCTCATTACGTTTTCCTAAGCTGGCTTCAATTTCCTGAGCTCAAATTTCTCCTGCCCCAGCCTCACAAGCATGTAGGACTACAGGCATAGGCCAGGTGCCTAATAGAAGTAAAAGCTCCAGATTGTCATTTATCAATAGTGGTAAGATCTGTATTATATAGAAGCAACTCCCTCACTTCTATTTTTGTGTGTGCTGGACTATTTTGTGTGTGGTGTGGGAACTAACACCAGGGTCTCCTGTAGGCCACAGAGCCACGCCCCTGCTCCAGATCAACAGTTCTTAAGTATATGGTTCATTGCTGTTAACTGTACCAGCTATTGAATCTCCCCTCCTTCAACTCCTCATGACCACCCTACATTCTACATCTGTGAACCTGACCACTCTAGACATCTCCTATATGTAGAATAATATAGTAGTTTGTGTGCGTGTGTGTATGTGAGTGATTGGCTTATTTCATTCATAATATCCTTGAGGTTCATCTGTGTTGTGTTGTGGCTCGCAATTTCCTTCTTCTAAAAAGCTGAATGGTAACCCCCGTGAGCACTACATTTCGTTTCCCCGTTCATCCACTGATGGACACTTGCACTGCCTTCCCTTCTGACTGCTATGGATGCATGGACCACCACCCACTCCTCATGATTTTACTCTATCTAAATTTAACCCTGGCTGCCCTGGAACTCACTCTGTAGACCAGGCTGACCTCAAAGAGAGCTTTGCCTGTCTCTTCCTCCCAAGTGCTTGATTTATTCTTGAAAAAATGATCAAAAAAATGCCAGGGGGCTGGAGAGATGGCTCAGTGGTTAAGAGTGCTGGCTGCTCTCCCAGACGATCCAGGTGTGATTCCTAGCACCCACATATTGGCTTACAATCATCTGTAACTCCAGTCCTACGGGAGATCTGACACCCTCTTCTGGCCTCTGGGAACATTGCACACTCATGGTGCACATGCAGGAAAACATCTTTACACAAATAATTCTTTAAAACAAAGAAAATGGCTGGGCAGTGGTGGCGCACGCCTCTAATCCCAGCACTCAGGAGGCAGAGGCAGGTGGATTTCTGTGAGTTCGAGGCCAGCCTGGTCTACAAGAGCTAGTTCCAGGACAGGCTCCAAAGCTACAGAGAAACTCTGTCTCGAAAAACCAAAAAAAAAAAAACCAAAAAAAAAAACCATAAAATGTTTCTAGCATCAATTTTATAGCAAATCATAATATTAAATAATCTAGCCTATGTTCTACAACCTACTAAATATTGTGATTTTAGATTTTTTTTTATTTTTGAGAGTATAATATAATCATAATTTCCCCCTCCTTGTCCTCTTTCAAATTCATGGCCTCCTTTTCCATCCATTACTGTTATATGCATATGTGATTTTAGTATTTTTCTTTTGGTAATATTTGAGCATATATACTTTAATTAGTTCAACAAGGGAAACAATCCAGCTGCCCAATTTCTCAATTACCTCACCAGTTTAGTGAGGGCCCCATTCTCTTCATTCTCTCAGCATCTTCACCACTTGTTATCTTTTAAAAAGCTTTAAAATTTTGTTACATTTACTTGTGTGTGTGTGTGTGCTCACATGTGCCACAGCGGGTGTGTGGAAGGTAGAGGACAAACATCATTTGTTTGTTTAATTTTAAGTAGATGGGTGTTTTGACTGCATGTATATCTGTGCACCACATGCATGCCCTCAGAGTCCAGAAGAGGCTTCAGAGCCCCTGCACTGGAGTTACAGACAGTTGTGCCATGAGGGTGCTGGGAGTGAACCCGGCCCTGTGGAAGAGCAGCCAGTGCTCCAGCCCACATTGCCCCACATTGTGGAGTCAGTGCTCCCCTTCCAGCACGTGGGTCCTGGAGATAAACACAGGCTTGGTGGCAAGTGCCTTTACCCACTAAACCATCTTACTGCTCATGTCTTTCTCTCTCTCTCTCTCTCTCTCTCTCTCTCTCTCTCTCTCTCTCTCTCTCTTTCCCTCATGATAGGGATTTCTCTGTGTAGTCTTGGCCATCCTGGAACTCATTTTGCAGACCAGACTGGCCTCTAACTTAGAGATCCTCCTGCTGTTGTCTCCTGAGTGCTAGGATTAAAGGTTGTGCTACCCTGGCCAGCTTTCTTCTTTTTATTAAATGCATCTACATTAGAGGGTGTAAAGTTATAATTCACTGTTATTTTGTGTTACCTTAGTGAATAAAAATGTTTAACATCTTTTCACCTGTTTCTTTGTCATTTTAATATAATTTTTGAAGCAAGGTCTATTCATATTCTTTGGCCATTCAAAAACACTGGGTACAGCAGTCTCATCTTCAGGATATATATTTAAAGATCCACAGCAGATGCCTAAAACCATGAAGGATACAGAACCTTATACAGTATCTTTTTTTTCTACGCATATGTGGCAATGGCAAAATACTATTTTGTTAAGTAAGAACAGTAAGGGGTTAAAATGAGGAGATAATGTTTTCTTGCCCTGAGCTCAATGAGGTCTTTCATCTTCTCATTTGCCAGAAGCATTTTCTGGTTTCTCTTGGCAAAGCCGGATAGTCTCCATCACTATTCTTGTGTTTTGGTGTCATTATTAAGAAAATTGAAGACTACACAAGAAGAACAATGTAGTAGTTATAACTGTGATGGTTTATTAGCAACTAATGGGGTGACGTGTATAAAGTCCACATTCTGGACAAAGGATTGGTTGTTGTCCTTAGCACGGTGGGGGCAGGGGCAGCGCTAAATGTTATCACATTACTGAGAATAGCATACAATCTAAACTGTATGAACTGTTTGTTTCTGGAACTTTCCATTGAATGTATTTGGCCAGCAGGTGACTGCAAGCGGAGCGATAGAAACTGTCTACCAGAGAGAATGATTGTATCTGCTTGTCCTGCCTGCAGACTGGGAAGTGAACCTAGGGTCTCACACCTGCCAGACAAGAGCTCTACCACTAAGCTATAGTCCAAGCCCTATATTTACACATTTCATTATTGAATTATAAGGTCTCTTTATATATTTTAGATATTCAACCCTTATTAGTATGTCATTTACAAATATTTTCTCTTATTCTGGACTTTTCTTTTCCACCTTAATAGTGTCCTTTCACCCTTAACAGTTAAAACTAGAATTTGGAAGTCAAAAGAGAACAAAAAGATTATTATCTAAATTCACCTCTTTTGCTGTACTGATATGGAAACAAAAGCCCAACGAACTACTGAATTGCTTCCCTTAAGACTAGAGCCAGGACCAGCTACATTATAAACTATACGGTGATACTGAAGATGTAATAATATAATTAGAATATCACTGAATACATGAGAAAGCAATTTGAGATGTCTGATATGCAGTGTGATACAGTGTAATATGGACTACCGTGGCCAAACGAACTTAGAGAAATAGTTGGAGGGATAATGCAGAGGCATCTTACTGACTAGCGGATGGAAAGAAACGGACAAGACAGGAATGGAAAACACCGACGGCTAAAGCTATAACTTACCGTTGACGCTGCTGGCAGTTCTTAACAGCTTGTGCAGACTCATCATTCCTTTGGCTGAAAGACAAGGTTAAGAGTCAAAGTTGTATACAGCCCTGAAAGTGACTAGGAGAGGGGAAATTTCTTTACAACCAAGAAAACACATATGAAAATTAATATATGCCATCAAATTATCAATTTTAAATTGTGCTTAAGTAAGTTTTCACTCACGTTTAAACTTCCTCAGGCCCTCCATTATTGATCGGATGGTAACCTTCCCGTTTCCTGTAAAACATTTGATTCAGACACAGAGGCAGCCACATAAAAACAGTAAGGCTAATCGAAGTTGTGAAATTATTCAAAACAACATATTACATGATTTCCTGTCACCTCAAGAGCACCCAGCCTCCCACAGAAAGTACTAGGCTGAACTTGTATGCATTTGCTTTGGAATCTGAGGCTGGTGAGACCGATAATGACTTCTGCAGGAGACGCGTAGTTCTCCTTCTTCAGTGTGGCTCCTCTTTCACCGTCGAAGGAATGGGGTTCAAAATTACAGGTTGTAAGTGGGAAAGCAGCACTGCCCAGAGAGTCTGGCCTCAAATCTATGAGTATCTTTTCCTGACAGATGACTATATATAATCTTTATAACATTTGTTTGTGTGTGTGCATGCGCATGCACACTCACGTGTGCACATGCATGCATTAATGCATGCCCGCACACATGCATGAGTACCATAGCATGCATGTGGACATCAGAGGACAACTTGTAGGAGTTGGTTCTCTTCTTCTACCATGTGTGTTCTGGGGATCAAACTCAGGTTGCTAGGCTTGGCAGCAAACGCCCTTATGGCTGAGCCATCTCACTGGAATGCATACACATAATATGTATATTATATATGTTACCTATGATATAGGTAAAAGTGAAGATATAAAGAAAAATATGTTGGCATATGCTCAAATGTTACAATAGGGAGGGAAGGACCTGCTCTTTGTTCTGACAGGTACTTTTAAAAAGACCAGGTTGGCCTCGAACTCAGAGAGATCTGCCTGCCTCTGCTTCTCGAGGGTTGGGATTAAAGGCATACACCTTTAATTAACCTTTATTAGCATATATTAGTTACACCTGACAGTGGGTTCCATCATATCATCGTCCTCCATGTATGGCTCTATTTGATCATTATTATAATCTTTTCTCCCATCTACCTCCTGCTAATCTTTTCCTTTTCTCAACTACCTCTTCTACCTCCACATCTTATTCATTTTTGGTGACCTGGAAGTCTTTTTTGAGAACCATCAGAAATGTGCTTTGCTATAGTGAGGACACAGTCTGTCTCTGACTGGAAAGGTGCCCTGCAACTTGGTAAGCCAGTCTTTCCCCAGAAAACTTCAATCTTGGCCATATGTTCCTCTGCATATATTTATCACATTATTTTATGTGCTTCCTCCTTTACTGGACCCAAAGCTCTTTGAGAACAAGTCTGTGAGTCATTCCTTTTTGTGTTCTGAGCATTTGGCACTGGACTTTTTCTTTTAAGAACTTTAAAATCTATTGGGAGATGCCAGAAGTGTATAAAAAGTATAAAAAGGGATATATTCTGTCTCTAATAAAATCCTATCAGAATTTAGAGAAGAAATGGTGCTGTTTTGGTTGAGGGGTGAATGGTGATATAGGAATCAGAGAATGCAAAAGGGATCATGGGTCAGTCAAGCAGGATTTCGTGAGTGCATCGTGGGATGGGGATGGAGTAGAGGAACATTCCAGACAAAGTGGTAGTTAAGCTAAATCATGGTTCAGTGGTTTGCAGCATAACAGGACGGAGGCAGTGGAGAAGAAGGCTGGAAGGCTGAGGAGTACATGTGGGCTTTGCTGTATGTGTGTGTATGTATGTGTATATTATATATATAATCACAGGGTTTCTCTGTGTAGCCCTGGGTGTCCTGGAGCTCATTCTGTAGTCAGGCTAGCCTCGAACTCACAGAAATCCACCTGCCTCTGTTTCCTGAGTACTGGGATTAAAGATGCGCACCACCACACCTGGCTTTTGTTTGTTTATTTTGATGGTGCTAGAATTCAAACCCAGGGCCTTATGCATGATGCTAGGTGAGTGCCCCATCACTGACCTGCATCTCAGACAGTAAATGATCAATCAGCCCAAATCCTGCTTCTCCTGAGCCTCTGCCTCCTGTTCACTTTTATTTCCTAATTTCAATCACTCATATTTTTGTACTTCCCTTTTGGGTTAGAATTGTGCCCCCCCCACAGACTTATTGGTTTTACTTGGGGATTTCAAAAGGAAAACACAGGCATAGTATCTTCTCTTTCCTTTTTAGATCCTTGGTAGTCAAGATGTGGCCCATGGACCAGGAACACTGGTGCCACATTGGAGCTTGTTAGAAATGCAAGGCTTCACCCTAGACCTGAAACCAAGCCTGCATTTAAACAAGATCTGTAGATGTGCTGGCTGGTCTCATGTCAACTTGACACACAAGCTAGAGTTATCTGAAAAGAGAGAGTCTTAATTGAGAAAATGCCTCCATAAGATCTGGCTGTAGGCATTTTCTTAACTGGTGAATGATGAGGGAGGACCCAGACCACTGGGTGATGCCATCACTGAGCTCCTGCTCTTGCTATAAGAAAGTGGACTGAGCAATCATGGGAGCAAGTCAGTAAGCAGCACGCCTCCATGGCTGCTGTATCAGTTCCTGCCTCCAGGTTCCCACCCTGTTTGAGCTCCTGTTCTGACTTCCTTCAGTGATGAACAGTGATGTGGAAGTGGGAGCTGAATAAACCCTCTCCTCCCAACTTGCCTTTCGGTCACGGTGTTTTGTCACAGTGATAGAATCCTAACTAAGACAGAAGGTCATTCACACACACACTCAAGTTCTTTAGGTGTTACAGAAAAGATCATTTCTGAGGATCATCTTTACTGGCCGCGAACGTGCGCTTTCAGGGAGACCCCACCTCCCAGGCAGAACCCTCACCGTTAAATTCCAGGTAAGGCATCAGGTCCTTCATCTCGTCCTCTGTGAGCTCGATCCCCTCATTTGCCAGGAACTTGTCCAAGTTCTGGCTGTCAATTGTTTCTCCTTAGGAAGGATGAGAGATGGGGTGCAGTTATAGAAACAATTCTCACAGAGGACGGTAAATGCTGTCTGTGCGTAGGTAGACTGTTGCCCTGCACACCTGGAGTGACAAGGAGCACTGGGAAATCTTGTGTCTATAGTTCCTCTTTGCAGGAGTAGACAAAGGACAGACTCCAGGATTTGAAACCACGAGAACTGTGCAGAACCTGCACCAGACCAGCTATAAGCAAGGCTTTGTTAACATTTCCTTTCTCTTCTGCCTCACTTGAATATTGTTTTCTCTATATAACAGCCTCCCTTCTTGACAAGGCCTCCTTGTGTTGCTCATGCTGCCTATGTTGCCCAGGCTGGCGTCAAACATGCAGTTTTCCTGCTTCAGCTTCCTAAGAAGATTGGGACTAGAGGTATATATCATTGTACCTGGGAATACACACCAGTGGAAACTTTAATTTTTATTTAGTAATTATATTTGCCTGTAATTTATTTCTTTGGTTGCTATGCAATCCCAACAACTCATCTCATTTCAACAGAAAGAATAAAGCTTTTCTTTTCTTTTTTTTTTTTTTGGTTTTTCGAGACAGGGTTTCTCTGTAGCTTTGGAGCCTCTCCTGGAACTAGCTCTTGTAAACCAGGCTGGTCTCGAACTCACAGAGATCCGCCTGCCTCTGCCTCCTGAGTGCTGGGATTAAAGGCGTGCGCCACCACCGCCCGGCTAAACTTTTCTTATTAATTGTAAGAGATTTCACCACCCTAAAGGCTATTATAAAGGTGTGAGAGGGGCAAAATTCCCATTACCCTACCACAAAACATTTCTCAGTTTTTCTTTTTAGTCTTTGATAACGACAAATAGTCAATATAATTTATCTTACTATGAGGACCAGGCTGATCTCAAGTTTGGGATTTCCTGCCTCAGTTTCCTGAGTGCTGAAATTATAGATGTGTGTCACCATGCTTAAATATTTTTTAAGGTGCTATTGTAATCTGCTGGCCTGGTCTGTCACCTGGGTACCCTGTTCCTTTAAGAGACAAGCCCCATTCCCAACTCCCACTTCCACCACACTACCTCCTCTCCAGTCATATCTCTTTCTCTCTCTCTGCCCTTTTTCTGGAGAGGCAGCTTCTGTCTGTCTCTCTTCTCTCTCCCTCCTCTTCCCCCCTTCTCCCCCTCCTTTCCTTCTCCATAACCCACTAAGTAAACTCCATACCCAAACTCTCTCTGCATGGTGCATCTATCTGTCTCCTGCTGAGGCCTCGGGTGGCCTGCTGCCGTCCCTCATGTGACTGGTCCCCCACCACCTCTTTATAAATGATAACAGGTACTACAAAATTTTTAAAAATGTTAAAACTTTTTGAAATTAATTTTTTAAGTCAGCATACAAAATAACAGATTCCATTGCAGCATCTTCATCATATGCCATTTTACTCTGGTCTGCCTTTCCCCATCACTTCTCCTCTCCAACTGGTTCCCTTCTCCCCAGTCAGTATCCCCTGTATTCTATTATCCCTTGTTCCCCTCCATGATCCCCTTTCTAGTTTTATTAGCTACAAATATACACTTATAACACACACACACACACACACACACACAGCATGCATGCAGTATTAAATCTAGGTTTCATGAATGAGAGAATATGTATTGTCTTTCTGAGTCTGGCTTAATTCATTTTACCATAATGATTTGCAGTTTCCATTTTTTTTTCTGAAAATTTTATGATTTTACTTTGCTTTATGACTGATTAAGATTCTGTATTCTCCACTCACCTGTGGATGGACATATAGGTTGGTTCCATTTCCTGGCTACTGTGGACAGCGCATGGGTATGCAAGCAGTCTGTGGTAACTGACTAGAGTCTCCAGTATTTAGATAAGCGTCATATGGAAGTTCTGTTTTCAGCTTTTGGAGGGTGGACGTCAACACTGACTGAACAGGTCTGCATTCCCATCAGCAGTGCGGGAGTCTCCTCTTTCCACAGCCTCCAGCATATGTTTTTGGGTTTTTGGATGCGGTCACTCTGACAGATGTGAGATGGAGTCTCACAGCACTTTGGTTTGACTTAGCTAGCCTAGTTAAGGATGCTGAGGACCTTTTAAAGCATGCATTGGCTGTTTGCATTTCCTTTTTGAGAACTGTTTATTCAATGTATTATTTATTAACTGGGTAAATTGTATTTTAGGTGCTTGTTTACTGTTTTGGTTTTTTGAGCGGGGTTTCTCTGTGTGGGTCTAGTTGTCCTGTAACTCGCTCTGTAGACCAGGCTGGCCTTGAACTCAGAGATCCACCTGCCTCAGCCTCCCCTGTGCTGGGGCCAAAGGCATGCATCACCATACCTAGCTTATGTGTTTATTTGCAGTTCTTTATATATCTTGAAAAGTATGGTCTACTTCATGAATTTGTGTATCATCATTGTGTAGGGGCCACACTAACCTGTGTAGTCTTCCAGTTTTAGTATAAATGCAGTAAAGAGAATACTCTATATAATCTTTATAGTTAGTGTTTTAATTCATGCTATCCCACTTAACTAATGTATTTTTTTTTTTTTGGTTTTTAGAGACAGGGTTTCTCTGTAGCTTTGGAGCCTGTCCTGGAACTAGCTCTTGTAGACCAGGCTGGCCTCGAACTCATAGAGATCCGCCTGCCTCTGCCTCCCGAGTGCTGGGATTAAAGGCGTGCGCCACCACCGCCCGGCTGAAAATAGAAAAAGTCTTGATGAAGCTCAGGCTGATCTCAAGTTTGTGATTCTCTTACTACATAATGGTTTGCTTCTCTTATATACACTTAGATATTTCTAACTTATTATAGTTTCCTTACTACTTAGTATGAGAACAAAAATCTTGAAACAGGATTTTAAATTTTATCCAGTAAAGTACTCCTGTAGGATACTTTTCTAGGAGGGGTTCTCTGGGGTAAAGGGTGTGACTGGTTCTTTGTATTTTGATATCTGAGCTGACTAGTCTTATGCCAACTTGACATACAACTAGAGTTATCTGAAGGGAGGGAATATAAATTTAGAAAATACCTCCATAAGATCCAGCTGCAAGGCATTTTTAAAATTAGTGATTGATAGGGGGAGGGGCCAGCCCATTGTGGATGGTGCCATCCCTGGGCTGGTGGTCTTGGGTTCTATAAGAAAACAGGCTGAGCAAGCCATGAGGAGCGAGCCAGTAAGCAGCACTCCTCCATGGCATCTGCATCAGCTCCTGCCTCCAGGTTCCTGCCCTATTTGAGTTCCTGTCCTGACTTCCTTTGATGATGAACATCTGATTCTACATTGGGAATTTTCAGTGAAAATTTCACACGATACTGTAAGTATCAGTATAAATACATGTTATGGTTTACCTGAGTTCAGTGAATCCAAAGAAATGAAAAGATGCCATATAAAAGACTGTAAACTTGCCAGGCGGTGGTGCAGCAACCTTTGTGAATGGGAAAGATACTTGCCCAGTATTAATTGTTAAGTACTTAACATGTTATTTATAATTGTTTCCTATCATGGCTTGAAACTTACCCTTGATGTAACTGACGATATCTATCAGTTCATTTAGATCCACTGTTCTGTTACCTGTAAATTAAGGGAAGATGATTCCATGTTTCTAATATTCATAAAAGTTACATTCCATTACCTTCTGAAATTATGAAGAACCTAAGAATCCAGTGACTTTTTTTCTAGTTTTCCTTAGAATTTTATGGATTTATCCAAGATAGTGCTATCTTGGAAACACAGACAGCTTATACTGTGAAATGAATAATTATAGTATCTTCTTTTTTTCCTTTGCTTTAGAGACCACCAGAAACATCTCAGCTAAGAAATGACTTAGCATAGTTAAGTATAAGGAGAATATGACCTTAACAGATTTTTATTTTGTCAGTCAATCAGCAAATACGGAGTACCTTCCTTGTGCTGGGTACTTTGTGAGGACCTGTGGGTGCTAAAGGAAGCATCCTCAAGGAAGAGGATGAGTTCTGAGTGTACAATCTAGTGAGGAAGACAAATAATGAACATACAAAAAAGGGATAATTTTTCACTATCAAAAATGAAACAGGACCCTGTAATAAAAATTTATGGAAGCTAGAAATACTTTAGACAAGGAGGTCAGGAAAGGCCTCTCTGCAGAGTCTGTTGGGTTTGGACTGCATGATGATTTTTCCTAATTAACAGTGTCACTCTCCAGCTCAGAGCTCTGTTTTCATCTACATCATTTCAGGCAGATTTTTATCTCACATGGGTCTGCATGTGTATACAGGTTTTGATTGTGTGTGCTGTGTCTGTGTGTGGATATGTGCACATAAGCAGGTGTCCACAGACATCAGAGGTGTTTGGTGCCCTCGGAGTTGGAATTATGGACTGTCGTGAGCTGCCCTACATGGGTGCCGGGAATCAAACTTGGATCCCCTGCAAGAGCAGCAGGCATTAACTGCTGGCCCACCTCTCCAGCCACTGAGTTATTTCCCTGTTTAACTTGCTCCACACAGTCTCCGTTGTTGCTCTGTTAGAGCTCTGCTTACAGAGAAGTCAGGGAACAGGAGGGCAGGATGGCTAGCAGGGGTTCTTGGCTTGGTTTTCATGTACTGATAGAATTGAGGGATTTTTTTGAACTTCAATGAGAAAAAATATATACGTAGTACTACCTACTAACTGAAACTTAGCATTTTATTGTTATTCTGCACAGCAAACCACAGAGAGCAGAATCTGTAACTTTGTCACTAATGTAAGTCACCCAAGGCTCGTGCCAGTGTTACTGTTGCAAATAAGTTGAAATGTTGTTTATGCCCACCTCTATCCTAAAGTGACAACAATTTGACCTGCTAGAACTTAAGTGCTTTAAAAGTATTAACCATTTGTAATTTGAATGTTTTGATAAACTGTATTTTAGTATGACTTGTTTCTTTGTAATCCCCTGCTTCAAAAACTTTACTTAGAAGGGTACTGTTATAGAAGATGTAGAAACAGGTCCAGGGCACAGTAAGGTTAAAACCTCTGACCTATATGAAGACATTGAAATGGCCAAGAGTAGAAACAGGAGCAGAGAATCAGTGTTCACTGAAGGGCTGTATTTCTCTGACGAACAGGGTGATGTCTGCAATACTCACCATCAGATGGTAGCAGGGCCATTAGTTCTTCAAGTTCCTCATCTTTCATCTTAATTCCCAGGTTTTCCAAGAAAGATTCCACTTTCTTTATTTTGACTCGTGGCCCTTAGGAAAGAAGGGCATGG
The DNA here is from genome assembly GCA_028555095.1 of Dicrostonyx torquatus. Taxonomy (NCBI): domain Eukaryota; kingdom Metazoa; phylum Chordata; class Mammalia; order Rodentia; family Cricetidae; genus Dicrostonyx; species Dicrostonyx torquatus. The sequence continues at coordinate 9,518,520 of JAQHUG010000032.1, read as the reverse complement.
GATATGATTGTGGGAATTGATTCTTATGGGTGAAAAGAACTGATCGTGCTCACGCATCAAAAAATCCTACAGGGAAGTTAAACACTAGAGTCCAAGGAAACTGTTACAGCATACATGTCCAAGAGTCAGATACGCCTGTTAACAGTAGAAAAAGCAGGGAAACAAGCATTCACGTGTACACAGATTTGTCTTTAATAGAAGGGTTCCATTTGTGGAGGACAAAGAGACTTTTGCCCTTTTTTTAGTGTGAGTGCTGGGAATCAAGCAGGCACTGCCTGACATTTTACAAACTTTAAGAATATTAAAAAATTAAAATATAGTTATATAAATTCCTCTATCCTCTTTCTCCTTACAACCCCTTCCATGTTCCTCTCTCAAATTCATGGTCACTTATTCTTTAACTATTTTTACATATATATGAATAAATATAGAAATACAAACTACTGAGTTCATTTAGTATTGTGCGTATGCACGCATGCGCGCGCACACACACACACACACACACACACACACACAGTTTTGAGGGACTGACCACTTGGTATTGGATAACTAGTTAGGGAACTCATGCCTAGGAAAGACAAAGTCTCTTCCAGTAGTCATTAACTGTATGTAGCTTTCCACCTCAGGTTAGGACCCCATCGGATTTCCCTCAACCACACTGGCATGTCAATTAGATTGATTTATTTTAGGTATATTTATGTACACCA
>JAQHUG010000032.1:9495902-9517275 GCA_028555095.1 Dicrostonyx torquatus | reverse complement strand
AAAATGAAAAGAAAAACCAAACAACAACACACACAAAATTTAAAACGACAGTGGTTTGCATAGAGTATATAAAATAGAAATAGGACATTCCCTTTCAACCGAGCCAGGGGTCTCCAGTCTCCCTGAGTAATCAACAGAGGAGAAGGCCAGTCTAATGTCTTATGGTTGAAACTGCCAGCCTATACAAACCTAACCAGAAAGCTGGCAGGATTTTCAACAGTAGTAGGATACTTAACCCACGTCTCTCAACGCTCAAGCATTCGAACATTGAGAAGTAAGTTACAAGTCGTATTGATGGGTCAATAAATTGGCAGGAAGCAAAGCTGGACCATCTGAAGAGCTAATACTATACATGAACTTTCCTCCCCTTGATACAGGGACTTGCTACGTAGTACACGCAGGATTTGAATCACAATCCTCCTGCCTCAGCTTCCCAAGGAGGATTATAGGCATGCACCACTACACCTGGCCAAGGACTTATTACTTGCTTTTCCACCCTGCGTCTCACTAACCTTTGAGATCCTTTACACGCTTGAGCAGTCGTCTCTTATATATCTTCCCACCATCTGGAAGGTAAGATAGCATTCAGAATATAACAGGATATAATTATAGGATAACTATATAACAGAGTTAATTGCTGGGAAGACTGACAAAGACAGCACAAACACAAGACAACATCCTTGATTTTAGGAAAACTCTCAACTAACCTTCTGATCTGTTTGGAGGTTTACTTTTACCATAATGTAAGAGTGAACCCAGATATGAAGATGTGAGTTATAAGTATATACGTTGGTTGAATTAAAAAGTCTTAACTTTCTCTTTCTCCCTTTTCCTTTCTCTTATTTTCCTCTTTGTTTTGGAAACTGTGTGGTTGTTTTGTGCACTATATGTGTGTAGAGCCTGCAGAGTCCAGAAGAGGGCATCAGATCCACTGGAATTGGAATTACAGATGGGTTTGAACTGTTTTGTGGGCGCTGAGAACCAAACCCTGGTCGTCTGCAAGAGCAACAAGTACTCAGAATCACTGAGCCATCTCTCCACTCCTCTTTTTGCTCATCATTTCGAGTTGACAGTGTGCCCAGGGCAGTGGGAACATTTAAGTTTGGTGGTAGAGGCTTGTGAGAGATACTGTCAGCCTTCAAGAACAGACAACCAGATTTCCCCTACCATCAGCATTGTTTTGTTAAAGGGTTCTCCTGGAGAGCTCACCATCTACGCCCCAATCCAAGCCTGAAGGAGTGACCTGGGTACCCACCATAAACTGCCAGGAATTTCTGCAGATCCTTGTACGCTTTGTCGGGGAGCACCAGCCCCACTTTTCTCAGCACATGCTTTAGATTATCAACTTCAACCTTCTTCCCTTTAGAAAGATGCAGATTGTTAACAGGTAAGAATTTTAGCAATGAATGAACGATTTTATTTACTTATTGTGCATATGGCTATGCAAGCACTTCCGCGGCGTGTGGAGGCCAGAGGACAGCCTTTGATTCTTAGGAGGTGTCCACCTTTGTTTTTTGGAGACAGGGTTTCTCACTGGGAGGTGGGGCTTGCTGAGCAGGTGATGCTGACTGTCAGTGAACTCCAGGGATTTGCCTGGCTCTCTATTCTTAGCACTTGGATTACAAGTTGATGCCACCATGTCCAGTTTTTTCTGTGGGTTCTGGGATTAACTCTCAGGTCCTCCTGTAAGTGCTCTCTGGACTAAGCTATGCCCCAAGCTTGGATGGTTTTAGATAATGGAAAAATTATTTAAATTGCTTATGTGGCACAATCCTCTTATAGGAGCGAAATTTCAAGGGAAGTCGTTAAGCTACGTAAGTTCAAGGGCTGTGCGAATGTGTCGTTTATTAAGAAGGAGAACTTATCCTTTAATTCAAGAGAAGGGAAGGCTCACATTCCAGATACAAATCAAACCCCACCTTGAGACTGAATAGTACTCATTTATGTTTTGGCTGTTTAGACAGCAGGTCTAGTTTCCCAGTAATGTTTCCCGAATCCTTCTCCCCCCCTCCCCCGAGAGAAAGAGAGAGAGAGAGAGAGAGAGAGAGAGAGAGAGAGATTCACATCCTATACAAGCAAAGCCCAAATCAAATATAAGATTGTGAAACAAATATTTAATTTTGTAGGAGAGTTTATTTAGCATGTCAATAGTAGCCTCAAGAGAAAACTAAGTTTGAAAACAGTATTTTTTCTATAAAATATTAAGGCCTTAGTTAATAATGAATGCCTTTTAACTAGAACTACTTACCGGTAAAAGTTTTTGCTTCTTCCATTAACACATTTAAATCAACCATTTCATTTTCTGTAAGAAAATATAATCCGGTTCGAAAAATTACAATGCATACTTGTTGTAAAGAGTTGGATTTACCCATCTTTCATGATTTCCATTATTAACTATTTTAGCTCAAGAAGAAGCAAAAAGGAGAAGTTGGGCATTTAAGACATCAACCATCACTGCACACCATCCCGAGACAGGCTGCCATTCTGTCCCTCTAGTCATTGGTTCTGGGACTGAATTACAGAACACTCCCATGAAGATGCTGGGCTCATCTCTCATTTTCTTCCTAATGGATTTTGCCTCTTTGACAATTCCTGTCCAGCAGAATTGATCTTATAAAATCATTAATGAACTATTTCATTAGAAGTAGGTCCCAGCATTCGGGAGGACTGCCATGCATTCAAAGCATGTGGACTATAGCATAAGACAAAGCAAACAGAAACAGGTAAACATGAGAAGGAAGAGATGAAGTAGGAGTGAAGCGTGTTTGTTCACTGGCTGCATAGACTACGCTGACACAGTGAAATGTTTCGTAAACTTTCTAAAGAGACTGTCTTTGTTTTTCTTTCTTTCTTTCTTTTTTTTTTAAATGCTTATAAGGCCTTACACAGAAGCCCTGGTGACAGTGGTGGTGTGGGAGGTCCTTCTGTCTGTGTGTTGCTTTTTATTGGCTAATGAATAAAGAACTACTTTGAGCCTATGGCAGGGAAGAACAGAACTAGGCGGGGAAAGCTAGGCTGTATGCTGGGAGAAAGAAGGCCAGTGTTAGAGGAGAGAAGCCATGGAGCTGCTGCCAGAGTCAGACATGCCAAAACTTTGCCAGTAAGCCACTGCCACGTGGCAATACACAGATTAATAGAAATGGGTTAAATTAATATAAGTGTTAGCCAATAAGAAGCTACAGCCCATGGGCCAAGCAGTGATTTAATTAATACAGTTTCTGTGTGATTATTTCGGGTCTAAGCTAGCTGGGCGGCCGCAACCAACAAGCAGCATTTCCTCCAACACAGTGGTGTGTGAAATACCAGTGGTGTGTGAAATACCAGTGGTGTGTGAAATACTCACCATCGAAAGGCAGATGATTTATCAGGTCCTCATAGTCTTGTTTCTCAAGTTCAAATTCTGCAGTTTCCAAAATGAGTGGTAGCTTAGAGAAGTGGATTTTTTTCCCTTAAGAAATAAGGAGAGGGAAGTAAATGCAAGGGATTCCCTGAGTGGAAGATGATAGCTTTAAGGATATTGAGAGTGGGGCTCAGTAGTTAATAGCACATTCTGCTCTCCCAGAAGACTGCAGTTTGGTTCCCAGCACACACACATGCAGCTCACAGTCACTTGTAACTCTAGTTCCAGGGGAGGTGACTCTCTTCTGGACTCTATGGGCTCCTGCACACACGTGATATACCCACATACACAGCACATAATTTAAAATATAAATCCTTAAAAAAGGCTATGGATTATAAAGACCATGGATCCAATCCCAGGGGGACAGTGAGATGTTGGCTATTTTACAACCCAGATTGGTTACCGTTGGAGCTGTGGAGAGAAAAGGATCCTCACTAAAGGTCCAACTCTCAGTGATCACAGCTGAAGATAAACTGTAATAGAGAGAACCTTGTAACTGAAAGATCCTCAGGTCTGCTACAGTGACACAGGATTAACAACACCTTCCTCAGCTACAGCAAACCAAAGGAGGAAGGCCATGCTGTAAGCCAAAAGAGGGATGCCATGCTGTAAGCCAAAGGAAGAATGTGCTGTAAGCCGTAGGTGAGTTCTGAGGCTGGAGTCAGAATCATCAAACTCGTGGGATCATGGAACAGCAAGACTCCGATCAGTGAGACCTTTAAACAAAGTAAATGTGAAGGGTAGGAGGGACTCTTACCTTTGATGGGCACCACACTGTTCAGTAATCTTTTCTTATAAACGGTTCCATCCTCTGTAAGACACAGTGAGACACAAGGAAAGGGATGAGAAACTGTAATATTCTCTCTCTCTGCCTTGTACAAATGAGGTGAGCAGCTTACATCTCTAGCCATGAACATATGATTTACCTAGAAATCTGTTTCACCCTCAAATAACAGCAGAAGGACTGTTCTCAACGTGCTGAGTCTGAAACTTTAGTTGGCACACATGGCAACTGGTAAGGCATGCTATACACACATTTTTCTCTTCAGCTTTCTTTTTGTTTTCTTTTATTATTGTACTATAGCCTCCCCCTTTTTCTGCCCATGAGGCAGACCTATATGTTTAACCAAGTGGCAGGCCATATAAAAGGATAATATTAAAAATATTTACCAGCCAGGCATGATGCTACATGCCTCCTCTCAGCAGTTGGGAAGCTGAGACAGGAGAATTACAATTTGAGGCAAGCTTGGGCTACATAGTGAGTTCAAGGCCAATTTGAGCTATGTAATGAGTCTCTCTCAAAAAAAGTTGTCAATTTGAGTAGTAATAAAAACAAATATTTTAAATGACTTGCTAGATCAACTCCATAAGCAAAGGTGAAGATTGTATCTATCAGTACAACATATCCTCATGGCTGTATCTGTCCCTACAGAGCTCCAGACTGTGGGCCCTCCACATCTGGCAGTTTCTGATGCGCTCTCCAGTAGAGGCCCTCTGTCTCTCCTTGCTACTTTCCCAGAGCCAAAGTGCTAAGAAAGCTGCAGGGTGGTAGAGGGCTGGCTTAGCACTCAGAAGATCACCAGCAGTACCAAAGGGAAGGAGGGAGGCAAGGAAGGCAAGAAGGCAGGGCTGAAGGGAGGGAAGGAGAAGGCACTTTTCAGACTGTTCCTTGAGAGAACAATGAGGAGGCGAGTTGGGGAGGTGGCAGACACGGAATGGGCAGCCTTACATGCACGAATTCAGATGGGTACTGAGCCTTGGCTGCTCAGGATGCTGCTGCTGCTCCCTCCAGGGGGCACTAGTACCCCAGCCAATGTGCAAGCTTGCCCTCGTTTGGGGGACAATTGGGATAGAAACAAGAGGGGGCAGAGAAGAATGGCTCTGTTGGGGTTCTTGGAAATGGGCGGGATGCATAGGTAAAAGGTTAGCCTCTAGGTCTCCTCACAGCCCACCCCACGAGCCTTGCAGGTGATCCGGAGGCAGAACTTTGGAGGGGCTTGTGGGCTATCCACTGACAGATGGGTACTGTCTGCACAGGCAAGTGATGCTGAAGGGACCCTGCTCACAGGAATTTATCTTTTAGCTGGATTGTGGGGAGAGGGGAGGTTTCCCAGGGGACAGACAGACGTGAGGTACATTGTGGGAGTAGGGGGCGGGGTACAGAATTTAGCCAGGGCTCACTGGCTGAATATAAGGGAGAAGTTTCTCACTGTCAAATTAAAACACAAACAAGACAAGGGCTTCTTATTCACGGCCATTCTCACCCAGGACGCCCACAGTACCCCATTCATCCCTCTGAACCCCAGCGGCATGCTAAATACTCACTAGCGATGGGCAGAGATTTTAACAGCCTCAACTCTTCTCTTTCAGTGAGTGCAATTCCCATGCTTCCCAGAACGTTTCTTATGTCTTTGGCGTCAACTTTTTCTCCTTTAAGTAAATGGAATTATTTCAGGTTAAGAGATAATGATTTTAACTTAAGAACAATATAATGAAATCCAGCATTCCCTTTAACAGCAAGGCAAGCCAGTACAAGTATGTGAGCCGAAGTCACTAATTTGGAGTTACTTGAAAGCGTTTTTTTAAAAAGATGGGTAAGAGGACAGCACTTGTCTCCTGTGCTGGGGTCAGTACAGCATGGAGCAGCCCTGTGTAACAGCCAGTGACTGAGGCGCCACTACCGTTTGAATTCTCTCCAAAATTCACATTGAAACTTCATCTTCAGTATAGTGGCAACAAGAGGCAGGAGGTCATGGCGCTCTGCCTGCATGGGATTATGGCGTTATGAAGGGGCCTCAGGAGCAGGAGGTCCTTTGTTTTCCCTTTCCATCCTCCACAACGTGAGGACACAGTGTGGAGGCACCGCCTAAAGCAGGAAGTGGCCCGAAACTCAGCAGATGCTGGGTAGGCATGTGTGTTGGTGTTGGATTTTCCAGTCCCCTCAGTGATGAAAAGCAAACATAAATTTATAAATTATAATTACTCAGACCATGGTATTTTGTTATATATGCAGGAGAACATTAAGATTAAGAACAGATGGCATAAGACTTACATAATTCTACTTGTATGCAAAACCTCTCATTTCTACTTAATGGCCCGAATTATGGTACTGACTGTTCATACTGATCATATTCCTGATGCAAAAATTTTGTATTCAAATTCATTATGGTAATCTATATTTTGTTTCTTCTAACACTAGTGAAATGAATTCTGTACTGGCACACATGTTGAAGTTAATCTCTCTCTCTCTGAAGGGGTCTATGCTTCTAAATTTCTAATGTTCAAAATTGTGGTCAAAGAGACGATATTATCTCTGCCTAGGTAAGAAGCTGAGTGATGTCAGTGAGCACTGGAGAGTAGACCCTCTAAAGAAAAGCAGTTCCCACCCAGACCCGGGTCTCAAGCTTCCAGGGACTACCTCTTACATGAATTCTCACCTGTGAAAGATTTTGCTGCATCCATCAACACATCCAAATCTACCTTTTTATGTTCTGCAAGAAAATTCAAAATTTAGATTCGATGATGAAGACAGATTTTTTAAAAAAATCATATAAAATTCTTTCTTTTGTTCAAAATTTTTATTTTATTGGCTTTTTGAGACAAGGTTTTTCTGTGTAACAGCTCTGCCTGTCCTAGAACTCTCTTTGCCAACCAGGCTGGCCTTGAACTCACAGAGATCCGCTTGCCTCTGCTGAGTGCTGGAATTAAAGGTGTGTGCCACCACACCGGCTCAGAATTTTTATCTTTTAAATGAACAAAAACATATACTAGAGAAAAGACTCAAGCTGTGCGTGTGTGTCCATTCAGTGACTACTATTTCTCTCTTCTGCCTTACTGCATTCTGGGAGAGGGGTTTTGCTGGTGTCAGCAGACCTAGTCCTCACATGCTGTGTGGATGACACGGAGAACAGCACTTCTCAAAGAGTGGTCCACCCGCCTCCTGAGTCTCCTACACCCTGGATCTTTACCATAGCATCACTGTTGGCACTGGCGACTGGGAAAACTACTTCCATCTTTGAAATAAGGACATCTGAAGGCACTAGCCGTCTTTCTGTCCTGCACTATGTGTACTAGTAGTAAGATGTCAGTTTCACTTAAGAATGGCCTTAATAAGGTTTTTATTTTTTTGTGTGTGTGTGCATGTGTGCGTGTGTGTGCATGTGTGTGTGTGTGTGTGTGTGTGTGTGTGTGTGTGTGTGTGTGTAGGCCAGAGTTCAACCTTGGGTGTCATTCCTCAGGAGTCCTCTACCATATTTTTCGAGACGAAGTCTCTCAACTGAGACCTGGGACCAAATGTGTCAGGATTGCTGGCCAGCAAATCCCTTCTCCATTTCCTCCTTGCTTACAAGTGTGTGCGCGCGATGTCCAGCTTTTTATGTGGGTTCTGGGATTGAACTCCGGTCCTCACACTTGTGCAGAAAGTGCTTTACAGACTGAGCCATCTCCTCAGCCATAAATCTGATTTGAGAAAATACTGAGTGTTATGAAGCCATGCATGGGTAAAGATAAATGGCTCAGGCAGACTACTACACTTTGGTGTAACCAAGTATATAGAAGGTAGCTACGTTTTAAGAAGCTGCTTGCTCAGTTTTGAGTGAATAGCCAGGAAGAATGTATGGAAAGGCTATCAGATGCTTCTCCTGCCAATTATTTGCATGTGTATGAAGTCAGGTTATCTTTATATATTTTTATCAAAACTAAATTAGTCCAACAAGACCTGGGGCGGCAACTCAGTGGCTGAGTGCATACCTACCATGTGTGAAGCCCTATGTTTAGTACCCAGTATTACTTCAAACCAGAATAAAATAAAACAGCCAAAATATTCCAGCAGATTGCATGAGAAAGTATATAAAAGGGCATCTAGCTATGCATTAAAATGATTAATAAAAATGTTAAGACAATTATTTTCACCTTTTGGCTTTGTTTTGGGAAAACATTTCCATAAAATTTATTTTATCCAGTATAAATTTATTGTTTTTTTTTTTCAAAAAATGTAATGAGTCAGGCTTTGTGGTACACACTTGTAACCCCCTAGCACTGAGGACTGAGGAGGGAGAATCAGGAGTATGAAGCCAGCCTGGGGCTTCATAGAAATTTCCTCATCAGGCTATGCAATGAGAGCCTGTCTCAAAAAATAGCAACAATAAGTTTAATGAATTAATATATAAACATTATTAAAATGTGTTTCAGTTTCTCACACAATAAATATTAATAACTAATAATTTACAAAACAGCATAAAGGAGTTCTGAGTCAAAAAAGAGCCCCTAGTGAGGCACTGACATCTTTGGTGGTTGGTTTAATAGTTTTTAGATACATTTCTTAAAGGTTTAATAGCATTAATAATCAGGAAATGCATTTTCAATTTTTTTAAAAAATAGGGTCTCATTACGTCGTCCTGGCTAACCCAGATCGCATTATGTAGACCATTATAAAACACACAGAGGTCCTCCTGAGTGCTGTGTCACTATGGCCCACACATTTTAAATTGCTGAACAGTATTTTTCCCCTTTGTTTTGTATCACTGCCCCCCTTCCCTCTGAAGTCTCCACGTTCTGCATAGTTCCACTTAGCCCGCCTCCTGCATTTGCCACCCACATGGTTCTGCAGGAAAAGCCTGAAATCTTCTCTGCCTCAGTTTTTGTCTTCATCTTGTTTCTTTCCTTGCTGCTCTCAGGCCCGACAGGACAGGGTCTCTGGGATAACAAGATGTTGAGAGCACTCACCAGTCACTGGCAGGTGAGCCTGCAGGTCCTTCAGTTCTTTTGCTTCCAGCTTGAAACCAGTGTTTTGAAGAACATTTTTCACATCATGGACATTAACCTTCCCTCCTTAAAGAAAACAAGAAACAGTAAAGTTGTTACAAAATGAAAAATTTGAACTGTCAGCTCCTAACCAGAAGTGAAAGCACAAAGGTGCTAATATAGCAAGTCACGTGGCAGGCAGGCAAGTCACGTGGCAGGCAGGCAAGTCACGTGGCAGGCAGGCACCTGCTTCCATAATTAAACTTCTGAGAGAAGCATGTGAGGAACAGTGCACTTTGACAATGCTGGTGAGCTAGGCGAAGAGAATAATCGAGTTCTGGGTAAAGAGTAAGGTTTGAGACTTAGTACAATAACAAAAAATAGCCTCCCAAATATACTTTTTCATAAAAGGAAAACTACAGTTAATGAGAAAGAATTATTTAAAACTACTGGCATGGTTTTTATTGATGCAATCTGAAATATGACTTATTTATAAAGTGTCAATATGTATATTATATAACATGTGACATATATTATATGTGTAATATATGTATAATAATACAATTTATTGTATTTTAGATGAGTTAAAAATTAAATGTTAAAAACTGAAACCACAGGAAAATAAGGGGAAGCCAAAAAAGAAGTGGTTGAAATGAAGAAATGAAAAATACCCATATAACAAAGTTGATCATAGTTCCCTAGGGCTGAAGGACTATGGGTATGTGAGTCACTGCTAATGGCTGGGCAGAGCTGCATTTCGGGGTGATGAAGTGGTGATATTGTACAACTCTATTAGTGTACTAAAGTTGTAAACTTTAAGGGGATGAACTAGAGAGCATGTGAGCTGTCTTCCCATTTTATTTCAATACAGTATATGAAAATAAAAAGCAAGCAAATAACCAGCCAGGAAAATATTCACTATGTATGTGACAATGTGCTTATAGTTAATATATAAAGGGGTCATTTTAATTATTATCAATACATGTTTATACTGCAGTAGGTAATGGATAAATGGCCCTGATAAGAATCTCAGAGTTTGGAAGCAATAATGATATATGTCCTAGTTAGAGTTTCTATTGGTGTGATAAAACACCGTGACCGAAAGCAAGTTGGGGAGGAAAGGGTTTATTTGGTTTACACTTCCCCATCACTGCTCATCACTGAAGGAAGTCAGGGCAGGGACTCAAGCAGGGCAGGAGCTGATGGAGAAGCCATGGACCAGTGCTGCTTACTGGCTTGCTCCTCATGGGTTGCTCAACCCAGCCCTCCCACAATAGGCTGGGCTCTCCTCACCAATCATTAATTGAGAAAATGCCCTATAGGCTTGCCTCTAGTGATCTTATGGAGGCATTTTTTTTTAAAAAAAGATTTATTTATTTATTTATACATACAGTATCCTGCCTGTAGGCCAGAAGAGGGCGCCAGATCTCATTACAGATGGTTGTGAGCCACCATGTGGTTGCTGGGAATTGAACTCAGGACCTCTGGAAGAGCAGTCAGTGCTCTTAACCTCTGAGCCATCTCTCCAGCCCCCTGGAGGCATTTTCTTAACTGAGGTCCCTTCTCTCAAATTATTTCAGTTTGTGACAAGTTGACATAAAACCAGTCAGCACAATATAAAATAACCTTTCATTTTTCAGGATAAGAAAAAATTAAAAATAACATTTTTATTTTTAATAATGAATGAAAATATTCATTTTCATTGAATCAAATTAACAAGAATCCAAAATTCTGAAAATGATACCTGAGTACTAAATGTAAAATGAACAAAACACCAAGTGAGAGTTGAATTAAAAATAGACTTGTACAAGGAAAAACAGAGGTAAGTGCAGTAACAATGCATGAGTCCATGTTTCCTATATATTATTTTATATTCCAGATGATTCTTTAATACCTAGTAGACAGCAAACAATTACTGAATGAAACATAGTTTTGTTATTTTATACTTTAAGGAAGGTCTCAAATTTTATTGTTCTTGTCTTTTTCTCACTCACCTTTGAATGACTTCACACCAGACAGTAATTCTTTCTTAAACAGAGTTTTGTCGGCTGTAGGATAAAACACAATGGTGTTTTTGAAGGATGATAAAGTCTATGTTCATACATACAGAAAGGAAAGACTTAGACACATCACATTTCACTCTCAATGAGATGAGAGGTTAGACCCCACCTCTGGGAGAAGCCTCAGCAAAGGGGATCTAATCCATGGGGGCTGAGTACAAAAGCAGTTAGCTGTACCCAGGTGCACTGAAGGACAAAACTTGTTTTATCTTTTTTAATTTGGCTTCATCTTTTTCTTTTTTCTATCATTTGGTTCTTTCATTTTCTTTCTGATTCATAAGTCTTTTATGTCTCCCAAAGGAACAACAACGAGAACAGGTCTTAAGATAGGACTTCTGCCTTAGGGGACCTTTTCCTAAACCTAATCAAAATGAGCACAGGAACTTTACAAGTGTTAGCTGGAAGCTTGGCATAGGGTCCTTGTACTGATCTCTCTAAGAGACAGCCACACCCACTCCCTCCCCATCTGCTGAGACAAGCTGATCTTCAGCTTCCTGCCTGAGGTCTCTCTCTAGGAGAGGCAGCTTCCCCCCCACCCCCGTCTTTCTCTCTGTTCTTCTCTCTTCTCCCCCTTCCCTTCCATACTTCCATAACCCACTTAAAAAAATTCCAGTTTCACTCTGCATGTCTTGCCTATCCATGTCTCTGTCTTTTGCCCACCTGCCGCGTGTCTCCCTGCTGGGGACCGGCAGCTGTCTCTGCTAGGGACTGGCTGCACTCAGGGCCCACTGCCTGCTGTCGCCGGGGATCCTGCAGCATTTTTAATTTTTCCATTACAGTCCTGCCTGTAATCTCAACAGCCAGAGGAATTCAGAGTTCCAGGTCAATTCTGGCTACATAATGAAAGACTTAAAAAAAAAACAGGACTGTTTTCTCTCACATGTAGAATCTATTTTAAAATATATGTGTGCACACACATATTTACATATCATACATACATGTGGCATGAAAGCAGAAGGGAATTACTTGGGAGAAAGAAGGGGATCAGGGAGAAAGGGGAAAATGGGATGAGGGAGGGTACTGAGGTCAATATGAGCAAGGTAGAATGATGTATATGCATGAAAATGTCAGTGAAGTGCAGCATCATATATGTCAACAAAAAGAAATAATAAGTTATTAAAAAAATAGGAGAAACGCTTGGGTAGGGTTGGATCATTTTTTCCAGGAACTCACGTGTAGACCAGGACGGCTTTGAACTTGCAGTGATCATCCTACCTCTACCTCTGAAGAGCTGGCTCAGCAGGTCAGTGAACTTGCCTCCCCCCTCCCCGCACAGGACAAATACTGTGGAAGAGAGAACCCATCCCACACTAGCTGCCCTTTGACTTCCACATGTGTACATGAGCACATGCTTGCCCACATGTGCACACAGACACAACTAAATGTAGAACAAACAAAGAAGTTCAGGGATTACATGCCTAGAATTAATATGAAACCTTCAAAAATACCAAATTTAAAAACAATCTGACTTTCTTTTTGACAGCAGGAACGTGGGGCAATGGAAACAGTCCGTTCTGTGTTTCGGGATGGAGTGTGCAGATATTGGTCAATGTTTGCTGAAGGAGCACATTTTTACGTGTCATTATTAGGTATGGGTGAAGCTTACCAGACATGGGCAGAGCTTTGAGCAGCTTTCTCTTTTCTTTATCTGTCATTTCTATCCCCATGTTCTCCAGAACACTTTTGACGTCTTCTACATGAATCTTTTCTCCTTTAGGAAAAAGAAAACAGTTACAGGTGAGACTATCGAATTATGTATTTTATAACATTACATAAACAAAATGTGTACATGTAACACACATGAGAGACGCATCCTTTTTGACTTTACAGGGAAGAGCAAGTGACCCAGGGAGAATGTGTCAGTCCTTCGGGGTCAAGAAGGGGAGGAAGGACGGGGTGGTGGTGGCACGTGCGGATTTCTGTGAGTTCGGGGCCAGCCTGGTCTACAAAGTGAGTTCCAGGACAGCCAGGGCTACACAGAGAAACCCTGCCTCAAAACACAAAACAAAACAAAAAGACGGGGAGGAAGAGTTTTTCTGTCAGCTGGGTGTGGTAGCACACACCAGAAATACCAGCACTTGGGAGGCTTTGGCAGGAGGATGGGAAGTTTGGTCAATCTGGGCTATATATATGAAGATCTTGTCTCCAAACATATATACATACAATAATAAAAAACACAAGAAATTTTAACAAGTAAAAGGGGACTCTCTTGAAGACTATACTGTCATATAACAAGTATAACAGGGATCATATAACCTCTCAGTAATTTAGTACTGTTTATGATNTCTTTTTTAAAAAGATTTTATTTTTAATGATATTTAAGAAGATGTAATTTTTTAATTATGTGTGTGGTTTGTGCACCCGAGTCCAAAGACGAAGAAGCTTGCCGAGGCCATCTGACCCCCTGGAGCTGAAGTTGCTGAGGCTGCAGTAGTCTGGCTGGGTGCTGGGAGCCAGCACAGGCATTGTTAGCTGCGCGCCGACTCTCAGATGTAATAGTTCTCTTCCTAGCTTCCTTTTGCTTGCGTGTTTGTTTTATACTCTTTCCCTCTAGCCTCTCTACTGCCTTCAGTCTCTTCTTTTGTTTCTGTTATGTCATGGTTGTAAAATGACAACATAAGAGAATTTATAGTATACAATTACATTAAGTTTGAATGGACAAGAATCGTATCTCCCCCAAATACAAATCTCAAATTTTTATGTTAGCATACTGAGTAATGGGTATCATTATAGCATTTCCTCCTCCATTTCCCCTTCCCTTATCTTCCTTTTTTCTAAGTAGCACAAGCTGGCCTTACTTAAACTTGCTGTGTGTGGAGGATGACCTTGAACTCCGCATCTTCCTGCTTCTACAGCCAAGTGGTGGGATTTCAGGCCTGTGTCTCCTTCAGTCAATGTGGAGGACTTTGGCCTTCTTGGTTAGGTCTGTCCCTTTGCATTAATCTGTATATTTAAAAGCTGTCATGAATGAGCTTCCTCCATGCCCCGGTTTCTTTCCTAGCAAGTTTGTTACTAGTATATGGAAAGGGTACTTATTTTGCCTGCTGATTTTGTATTTTACTACGTCACTGAAAATGTCTTATCAGCTCCAAGGGCTTCTGGAAGAGACTTTAATGTCCTTTATAGGATCGTGTGATCTGGAAGCAAGGATGTTTTGAAAATTCCATTTTCTCTCATCTTAATTACCAGACTCAAGCTCTATATTGATTAAGAAATGTGAGCGTGGATGCCTTGTCTTGCTCCTTGTTCTATTTGGTGTCATGTCAAGTCCAGGTTTGCATGCAGTCTCCATTGTCTGAAGCACGCTCTGCCCATTCCTACTTTTATTCAGGCCTTTTACCCTGAAGGATAAAAAGCTCCTTGTTGGGCTGGAGAGATGGCTCAGTGGTTAAGAGCATTGCTTGCTCTTCCAAAGGTTCTGAGTTCAATTCCCAGCAACCACATGGTGGCTCACAACCATCTGTAATGAGGTCTGGTGCCCTCTTCTGGCCTGCAGACATACACACAGACAAAATATTGTATACATAATAAATAAATAAATTTTAAAAAAAGCTCCTTGTTAAAGGCTTTTATTTGCAGCTGCTGAGCTGATCACATGATTTCTGCTCTTTAGGGTAAAGTGGTGTAGTACACCTACTGATTTGCAGGACAAGTCTAGTATCCCTGAGCCTAGACCAAGTTGATCATAACCTATGATCTTAGTGTGTTCCTGAATTTGACTTGTAGGTATTTTGTTGAGAGTTTTGCATCTGTGCTCATCAGGGAAATTGGTCTATAGTTTCCTTGTTGTTGTGTCCTTATCCTGTTTTGGAATCAGAGAAACACTGGCTTTGTAGAGTGAGTCTATACAGTGAGCATCTTCCCTGTACCCTTTGTAGAACAGTTTGAGGGGTGGTGGTGTTAGCTAAAAGTCAGCAGAGAAGCCATCTTTATTTTGTGGGGAGTTTGTTTGTTTTTGTTTTTGTTTTCTGAGGCAGGGTTTCTCTGTGTAACAGCACTGACTGGAACTCACTCTATATGCTGACCTCTAACTCACAGAAATCCATCCACCTGCCTCTGCCTCCCAAGTGCTGGGATTAAAGGCGTGCGCCACCACCGCCCGGCTTTGAGGCAGTGTCTTACTGAACCTGGGATTCACCGACTGGCTAGACTTACTGGTCAATATGCTCCAGGGATCTGTCTGTCCTTACTCCTGGGTCACAGACATACATGTACATACATACATATATATATGTTCTGGGGCTCTGAACTCAGGCATTCATGCACATGTTGCAGACACCTTATTGACTGAGGCACTTCTCCAACCCTCTCTATTTTGTTTCTTGTTATGCATCTGTTTAAACTGTTTAGTCTTTTGATTTGATTTTGGCATGTCATCTCTAAATATGTATCACTTAGAAAAACAGGTTTTTTTATATTTTGGAATGTGAGTTTTCAAAGCCTTCTCTAACGATGCTCTGGATTTTACTGGAATCTGTTGTAACACACATTTTCCTTCTACTTTTACTAGTTTGGTTCTTTCCTTTTTTTTAGTCAGTTTGGCAAAGAGCTTGCCTTTTCTTTTTCTTTTTTGGTTTTTCGAGACAGGCTTTTTCTTTTCTTTTTTTTGGTTTTTCGAGACAGGGTTTCTCTGTGGCTTTGGAGCCTGTCCTGGAACTAGCTCTGTAGACCAGGCTGGCCTCGAACTCACAGAGATCCGCCTGCCTCTGCCTCCCGAGTGCTGGGATTAAAGGTGTGCGCCACCACCGCCCACCAAGCTTGCCTTTTCAAAGACCTGTTTGTGCACTAGATTTGGTGGTATACTTTCAGTATTCACTCATTCCTACCCCAGTCTTTATTGACATCCACCGCTCTTGGTCTGTGCCTGCTCTAGCTTTTGTATGACCCTGAGCTGTATCACTGTGTTGTTAAATTGAAATCTCTGACTTTTTTCAGTAGAAACTTTGTTGCTATAAACTTCCCTCTGGGAACTGCCTTGGCTGTGTTCCAATGGTTCTGTAAGCTGTGCTTTCATTTCCATCTGATTCTAGGAATTTAAAATTTCCCTTCTTGATTTCTTCACGGACTCACTGGTCATTCAAAAACACACTGCCAGTCACAGTATTTATGTATTTTTGTCTTTCTACTGGTTTCTAGTTTTATTCCGTTATGATCTAATGGGTCCCAAGACATCATTTCAGCTCTTCTCTATAAGATTTCTTCTGTGAAGTTCTCTGTTATGGAAAGGACACTGGGCTGCTGAGAAGAGAATGGGCTTTCTGTACCTTTTGCATGGAATATCCTGGAGACAGATGTCAAGTCTGTTTACTCTATGGTACAGTTTAAGCCTGAAATTTCTTTGATTTTTATGTAATATTAAAAACCTACTTGCATATTAATGTAAAGACCATACAATATAATACTCATGTTAATAGCTTACTCACCTGTAATCTTTTTAATTTCATTCATCAACACACGGCAATCAGCCTTTCCGTTACCTTTAGGACAAAAAAAGCATAAAATAAATTTATAAGAAAATGATATGAAATCATTAAATTGTGAATGATAAAACAGAAACCTAGATTCACTCACTTGAGAACATTTTATGAAATTTATATCTTTCATGTCTGATCCTTATCACTTTAATTAATATAACTACTCCTATTTTCACGACAAGCATCCACATAGCACAATGCACGACAAAACACTCTCCTTCGGTCTGGCCTCAAATCTGTCGTTAGTCTTTTCTGCTAACTGAGAGCATTGGTCTACTCTGACTGCTCTTGGAACTTCACCATGATAACTGCTGTATGGACATGTTCAGTATTGCTCACTTAAAATGACAGATCTCTGTTTCCCAGTGACCATTCTCAGACACCATAGAGTTACTTGACTCAGTATTTCTCAAATTAAACTGGAAAGCCACTGAATACATTTAAAGCGTTTGTAAAACTGCAAGTTTGAAAGCACTAGATGGGAGGTGCGGCTTTTGAGACAGGCAAGACAAGGCTGCCACAGACAGTCTCTTCCACTGGGACTGGGTCAAGGGGACATATTTTGTTTGTACTGTTTGTTATTTGTAATACTCCAATGCTGTGTGCGACTCTGAGGGCTGAAGTTTATAGTCTTACTATTCACGGGTCATCATTAGTGTACAGATGTTTGCTAAACAACAGTTATAGCAAAATGCAAACACACTGCAGCTAATGAATTGACTTTAAAACCAATACATATTCACCTTAGATACAAAATTTATTCTTGCTTTTAAAAATACTTTTTCAGTTATGACAATCTTTTGTTAGCGTCTTACTAATGTGATCAGTGTAAGAACCTTCCTTAACTGTATGTCCCCCCCTCCCGAGACCCAGAATTATCATCCTTTCTAAGATGATTAAACAGATGTATAAGTTATTACATGAATATCATCGTATTTTAAATCACTGTGATGACCGTGTTCCTCAATACCAAGAAAACAGGGCAATGGTCAGGGTCTGCAGGACGTTTATTGCAGTGGTAGATTAAAATAGCTATCAAAGTGGTTTAAAAAACAAAATAGTTTTTGGAAAAACTGCTTACCTCTTATTAAAAGGCCAGCTGCCTAATCCATTAGAAACACTACAGCCAACTGAATGAAGGGCTGATATTTTTCGCTGATTTAGAAAAACACATTATCAGTGGACTTGAATGAATCTTACTGTTTTTACTACATCCTTTGGGTCTGGCATCCTCCCAGATTTCCTGAATTTTCCTCAGGTCTATTACTGTGAGACTACCGAATGTGTGCCACAGCTAACTAATTCTAGTTTCTTCTTTTCAAAAGTTATTTCTAATTGTCATGTGTCTGACGTGTGCATGTGTGGGGTGTATGTGTGACATGGCATGTGTGTGGAGGTGACGTGACAACTCTGTGGAGTCTGCTACCTCTTTCCGCCTTCCGTGGGCTCTGGAGGTTGGTTTAGGTCATCAGGCTTGAGTGGCAAGTGCTTTTACCAGCTGAAACACCTTGTTGCCCCCCTTTCTTTTTTGAGATAAAGTCTCACTATGTAGCTCAGATTGGCTTTGAACTTTCTGCCCTTTGGCTTCAGCTTCCCATGTTCTGGGATTGTAGGCCTGTCACCACACCCAGCTCTGATTAATTTTGTTCCCACTGCTGCTATATGACTACAGCACCTTTTCTTTGGAAATGCTAAGACCTCACGGCAGCGTAGCATAATGGTTAATTTCTAGAGGCCACGTGAGGTGGCTTACACTTATAATCTTCGCATGTGCGAAGCTAAGACAGGAGAATCACAAGTTTGAGGCGAGCCTGGGCTACATAAAGAGATCTTGTCTCAAAAATCCAAAAAGGAAAAAAAAATTCTGGGACCAAGACTACCAGAGCTTTCTTGGCTCCACCACTTTTCTAGCTCCCTAATTTTTGACATTAACTAGTATTCTCTGCATCTTCGTCTCACTGAATATAAAACAGAGACACAACAAGAACCTAAGTTGTAGAATTACTTGGAAGATGCAATAAGCTAATTATCTACACAGTACTTAGAACAATTCCTCCCATCTGTTAGAATTACGTAATGCTACTCAATGCTATTTCCTATTGGATTAGCACTATAAACCAAAAAATATTCTCAGTATTTTTGTTTGAGCTTGGCATTGCCTATGATGTTAAGTAGATACTAGATGCTTGTCATCTGTGTTGGTGCTCTTGGTGTCTCTTCCTGAGTAGTGGCCACTGGGCTCAGTTTGGTAGCTATGTGTGAAGACTACATTTTATCCCCCTTCTTTTCATGTACATCCTCTCCTTAGCCCAGATCCACCTCTAGGGTCAATGTTGCAAGGTATATTAGGAGGTAAACTCACGATCAACTGGCAAACGATCCATCAGTATCTGGATGTCTTCATCATCAAGATTAATTTCTGCATTTTTAATGAAATCTTTCACCTTATTTGAAGGTATCTTTATCCCTTAGAAAAGAAGGATTTGAGAAATATAATGAGGCCTCAGTAGGTCATTCGAGATCATGCCTACGTACCGGCTTTGTTCAGACAATGGGGACAAAGGGCATTTAAACTATTCCAGTAACAATGTGTTTGATATCGTAATTGTAAACTTTTCACACTTGTTCTTGAGATTCTATTAGAGCTGTGTGTGAGTGTGTTGCATGTACTGATTGCTGACTTCAGGGCGTGTGCACGCTACTCAAACACTCCCCTTGATTAATACCTTGATCCTAGCTTTTAGAAGGAATTTTAAGAGAAGGAAGTAAGGAGTTTGGAATTTCTATTAAAGGCTCAAATCAGTATTTGTCAATATACCTGTAAAATAGGATTCAAAACTTGAAATTAATGGAGAAAAATAAATTCTATGGATTTATTATATCACAGCTCTCTAGGAAATTTGTTTAAAAGTTAAATTTATTTATTTTAAATTGATTAGTGTGTGTGTATGTGTAGAACGCTCCTGTGTTACAGTGTGTATGTGGAGGCCAGAGGATGACTCCCAAGAGTCAATTCTCTCCTTTCACTAGGTTCCAGGAATCAGACTCACACCCTCGGTCTTGGTGGCAAGCACCTTTATCCAATGAACCACTCTGCTGGCCCAAAGTAATACATGAAAACAAACAAAAACATCCATATGGATATGCTATTCCAACACATGCATACATGTTCAAATCAGGTTGAAACTATCTATTTTTCCAAACATTTGTCATTTCTTCATGGCTAAAACCTTCCAAATTCTTTTCTTTTTTTCTAACTTTCTGAAATGGTGCCATCGTCTGTAGCCAGCAGGGCTTCTTGATCTCAACTAAATGTCCCCTTCTGTTCTGTACTTTCTCTGAACCATCATTCAACTCTAAACTCCTAGATCAATGCTTTTAGATTACGTTCGTGAGATCATCTGGTGTCTGTATTGTGTGTGTGTATGTGCCAGGCTTATTTCACTTCATACAATGGTCTCCACTTCCATTCATGTTGTTGCCAATGATGAGATTTTATTTAGTTTTAAATGACCAATCATTATTCTATTGTATAAGGCAGTAATTTTTCTTTATTCACTGTTTACATTTCTTATCTATTATAATATCATGGGAAACTTTTTAATAACTTCCCCCCTAAACACTATCATCTGGAAATTCAAGATCAATATTGTTGGAAAAGTGCCTAGTGTTCTATGTGTTATTACTTCCTGATGTTTCTAATATCTGAGTTTATAGAGGAGCCACTGTTTCTAGGTCAACTTCAGGGCAACTATTTTGGTGACCATCATCTGTCTAAAGAATCCAACAGTAGGGATGGCAAGATGAATAATCCAAAAAGTGCAAACAACAGTATGGTTCAAGGACCTCAATGTCACCTTCAGAGAACTAAACCATCACACGTCTTACCTTCAATATTCTCCAATTCTTTTATCAACCTTTTCTTGTACAGTTTCCCACCAGCTGCAAGATAGAAATTTCAAGTCTCAGGCAATAATGCAGTTATTCAGAAGTGGAATAAATGTCTATTGTTGAAGAAGCAGAAACTTTGAAAATGCTTTATTCTAGTAATTTATATTTTCACTCTAATAATAAAAGTTCAGTGATATGCTGGTGATGGGTATCACGGCGACATCTTTGTCGCACAGGCTCATATGCTCACTACTTCTCCAAAGCTACTGTGGTGTCTTTTCACGCTCACCGTCAGCTGGCAGTTTGCCCAGCAGTTTCATCATCTTATCTTCTGTGAGCTTTATCCCCATGCTTTCCAGGTAATCGTCCAGCTCAACAAGGTCAATCTTCTCACCTTTAAAAAAATCAAAAGTACCAATAGTTGAAAAGTTCAAGAATGATGATTCTATTTTGTGGGGAAAATGCTTATTCTTTGTTAAGTAAACATTAATGGACACAAGCTGGCAAGAATGTAAGAAATTATGGACAAAACTGTAGAGGCTTTGACCAAAACCATTATGATCAACATTAGGCTGAATAATTAGATGCAAACATATACCCATAAATAGAGTGAGGGCACGTGCCAACAAGGGAAACAGTATTGATTATAATATAACTTTAAGAAAAAATTAGAATCTGATTTTTCAATTTTTTTTTGGTGTGGTGTGTGTGTGTGTGTGTGCATGCAGTGTATGGATTGTGTGCATGTGTGCAGTGTATGGATTGTGTGTGTGTGCAGCGTATGGATTGTGTGTGTGTGTAGTGTA
>JAQHUG010000032.1:9454564-9464583 GCA_028555095.1 Dicrostonyx torquatus | reverse complement strand
AGCCGTCAGAAGGACAGTACAAAGCTGCTGGCTCAGCTGGGCGCTTTTCAGTGATTTGCCTTATAAATAGTTTGATATTTTGGATCCCAAGAGTTCAAAAGCAAGGAATGGAGAAAAATTTCAGAGCATACATGTAACTGGATGGAAATAACTGTCTAATAACCTGCTGCCACATCATACAGGAATACAAACACATCTTTCCTCTGCTTCTCTTACTTTCCTCTCACCCACTTCCCTGCTCCCGCCAGCCTCACTTCCTCCTTACACCTACAAAGTTAACTTTCATTGGAAGGGAGAATGGAACATAATAATGGCTTCCGTCCCCAATCATAGGAAATTGAGAAAATTAGAGTTGCTGACTCTCAATGAAAGGACGAAATTATTCTTTCTGGGGCAAGAACAGGTCATATTAAAAACCGCTGACAGCTCTTAAAAACAACAGCAACAACAACCAGGATGCAGTCAGTTATCCCAGCAGATAAAAGTTTGTTTTAAAGTGTCTCAACACCCGACCTGACTTTCCCTAATATTCTAACAGTGTTTGGAAAACTCACCATCAAGTGGTAGACTGCTCATCAGTTCTAAGTATTCTTTAGGTGTCAGTGTTATTCCAGCGGCTTCTACAAAATTTTTCACATCTTTGACATCAACCTTCCCTCCTTCAAAAAGCAGAAATGATAAGTGTAGTCTGCAGTATTGACAGGTATTGAAATAGCAGAAGAAGGAAGGAAACTGTGTTCTCCTATCACATCATGTAACTGTGAGAACTCAGAGGCACAGAAAGGCTCCAAAGCAGAATAAACAAACGGAGAGAATCAGAACACGTTCCTTTCTTTCTGGGGAGGGAAGCTCTTTTATTACACTTACACAAATGATTTCTCTGTTGCACATGCCTTTGGGGGCGTGTTCATGGGCACATGTGTATATGCTGGTGCATGTGGGCATGGAGGCCAGAGGTCAGCCTCAGCTGTGGGGTCAGACACCTTGTGTGTTGAGACAGTGCCTCTCAGTGGTTTGGAGCTCATCCATTATGCGAGGCTGGCTGACCAGCAAGCCCCAGGGATCCACCCATCTTCACCTCCCCAGTGCTGGGATCAAAAGGGCTTGCCAACACAACTTGTTATTTATGTAGGTGCTGGGGATTGAACTCAGGTCCTCATGCTTGTGTGTCAACAGCACCCTTGGGACATCTGGATGAGAAGCAGAACACCGACAGAGTTCTGCTTATATGAACAGAGTTCTGTTTATATGCCCCCTGAGTTCATGAGTTTATTTACATAGTAATGAAAAGATACGAGGATAGCATTAAGATGTAGGGTTTTAAACTTCACATAATTTTTAACTTGCCTACAACTGAGTTCACATCCACTAATACTTTTTTCAGAGGGATACTTCGATTAGCTGTAATACAGAACATAAACAATTAAGACGACATACAACTTAGAAATATTACAAATTAGGAGATGATAAAAGGCTATAAATTTTACTAATCTATTTGTGTTTACCTTAAATTTATAGTTCCTGCTTTGAATGCTGGAGCCCTCATTAGTAAGAAAGACCTTGGACTGTGGCCATTCTCTTGAGCACAGGGTCTGGCTATAATAAGTATTGTGTCTTTGTGGTACTTATGTAGCAAGTCCTTGGACTTTTAAATGCCTTCTAAGAATGGTAATGATCCCCCTTCCTGAGTGCGTGTATGTTTGTTTATACCTTACACTTACTGTAGATGTTGGGCTAGGTGCTTCCTATAGCCCATCTGTTCCTGATCTGCTGTCCCCTAATGTTTCCCGCATCTGTATTTATCTCATGCATGGACACCTTAGGGAATATTAATGGGGCTCCACTACTTCCCACTGTAGATTTTTCTCTCCTGATTATTTCTGGCTATCTTTGCAGTTCATTCTCTTTTATTCCCGCTCCCATTTTCTTTCTTCCCTAGAAGCCCCTGGCCTGTCGGCTACTCTCAGCACTGGGGGAATGGCATGATGACTTCAGATTACTAAAAAATGACAAAAGACAGTATTCCTTATTTTCAGACCAAATTCTTCTCCATAAATAGTATCTAAAATTGTCAGATCAATCTAATTGTAGAAGCCAGAGAGAGTGTGTATGTGTGTGTGGGCCCTGGAATTTACTACACAGAGAGGCCTTGGACTTCCAGCGATTCTCCTGCCTCTGTCTCCCAAGTGCTGAGGTTATGGGTGCACATCAGCAAGCCCGTTTAACCTTAGAAGTTCTTATACCTAATCTCAAGATTCTGTCCCCGACAGCCAAAGGCAGCATGGTCCCCTTGCTTACCACTAGCAGGCTGCTTCTGTATCACGTTTCTCAATTCCTTGCTTTTGAGTTTGAGCCCCATGTTCAAGAGGAGTGTCTTCAGCTTGTTGGGATCAACCCTTCCACCTGGAAAAAATGTCAGAAACATGAGAAAACCCCCATCCAGACAGAAAGACTTGCTAAATTAGAGTAACTTCCAACACGTCTTTACTCCCAGCATTTTGGAGGCAGAGGCAAGGTGGAGCTCTATGCGTTTGAAGCCAGCCTGGTCTTCATAGAATGTTCTAGGCCAGTCAGCACTTCACGGTGAGACTCTGTCTCAAGAAACAAAGGCAAATAAATATACAAAAAATCAGAAAGTTATTTGAAGGTGGTTTAGCAATCATGCTCTTGTGAAGTTTTAATAACTGTTGGGCTATGAATTCCACTTCTCACAGAAAAAGGTCATGCCAATGGGAGAAGGGTAAATGTACATCATGGTTTTTATTATAATCGATAAACCCAAACACCAAATAGCATCTCTGGAGCTTAAACATCCACTTAAGTGGGTGCTAATGAGCAAACTTTTGTTCCCCAGAAAAATTTAGCTACATGTAATCATTATTAAAGATGATCACAGTAAGAAAAACTGCCTTTGAGTTGGGTGGAGCTGTGGCATCATTTAACCTTAGAGAAGTAGGGACAGCAAGTGCATAAGAAGCAGTGATCTCAAACAGACACGTTCATTCCTTGGTCAGGTGGAAGGTATTCCGGACGCCCATCACACTGGGGACATCTTAACTCCATGTAATTCAATATTAAGTATCTTTTTTAAAATTGTAACTCTTATCCAAGTCAGTTCCTTCATCTACAGGCACAATCATTTCCTCCAGCACTGGAAGAAAGTGACCGTTAGACAAGACGACCAAGACTCTGGTGTCATTAATGCAAACTTCCAATAGGATTGGAACAGCTGTGACTTATGTTGATCTTTTAATTAGATGTGGCTTGAAAACATGGAGTGGTTATGACCAGATAACTGGAATCTGAGTTGTAGTAGTTTCTAAACTGGTCATTTAGATAAATGGCAGCTCAAATGCCGGGCACTGTGTTGGTCAAGCTCTCATGAGGTCTGTCCAAGGCACCCAGAAATAAAGCTGTGCATTCAAGGCTGATTCCTCTGAGTTTGCTGCTGACCTGACTTACACACCATCTATGAAACAAAGACCAAAGTGGTCAATACATAGAACAGGTTCCCGAAGAATCGTGACCGTAAACCAGGAGGAAATCTCTAACAGGTCTTCATACGACTTCCTCACATTTGCTACTCACCTCTGAAAGCCCTCAGGCTTGACAGGAGTCGATTTCGGAAAACTCTGCTATTTTCTGTAGTAAAGAAAAGAAGTTATAGTTCAGGTCTGAGAATGCCTCGGTGAATACAGGGTTAGACTTTTTGTTCTGTGACTGACCTTAGGGAGTGGATCCTTTTCCACCGTCAAGTCACGATGAGGTTAAGGAACGGGCGTTGTGATGGCACAGAGCGAGTGTCTGGGGTAGGGCTGGGAGCTCGAGTGCAAATGCCCGGACTTTGCCACACACTGGCTTTGTGGCCTTAAGCAGATCTGGGCCTCTGTTTCCTTCACTGTAACACCGGGGTCAGGCGCCACTGCTGTGTGTGGTGAGGGTGGCTCCTGAACACCATTAGGACTAAGCAAATGCCATGTGTTGTTGACTGGTCACATCCACCTCCAAGACAAATACCACCTTATACATGAGAGCTGGGATTCACACACTCATTGTTCTTACCTGTTTTCTTTTCCATCTTCAAATATTATTCTTAAAAAAGATTTATTTAACTTTACCTTTTATGTGTATGAGTGTTAGCCTGCATATATGTCTGATGTGGGTTCTGAGAACCATACCTGGATCCTCTACAAGAGCAGCAAGTGTTCTTAACCATAGAGTCATCTCTTCAGCCCTTTTAATTAGTCTTAAAATATATTTATTTATTCTTTGAGAATTTAATATATGTATATATTATGTTTCAAATATATTTATCCTCCAGGTTTTTCCTATGTTTTCTTCCCAACTTCATGTCTTCTTAAAAGACATTTAATTTTTGTGTGTGCACAAGCGCACATACACACATGTGCATGAACACACATACATACATGTGTGCATGCACATGCTTTGTGGGTGCCCATAAAGGGCAGAAGATGGGGCAGAATCCTTTGGACTTGGAGTTACAGGAGCTGTGGGCTGTGTGACGTGATGCTGGGAACCAAATTCAAGTCTTCTGAAAGAGCAGCAATTACTCTTAACTGCCGAGCCAGTTCCCAAACCCACCCCCTCTTAAAATTTCCCACTGACTCCAATTAGTGCTACCCATATATGAATGGACACAGGGTCCCCTCTGGAGCAACCTACCAGGGATCACATTCCTAAAGAAAACAGAATCTCCCTTAGCAGCAATCAAGTGTCCATAGCTTCTCAACCAGGGGAGGGGACTGCTGTGTCCCTTCCTCATCCATCCTGGAACTTTGCCCTCATGCAGGTAACCACAGCTGCTGTGGGCTCCTGAGTGCAATGGTCCTGACATGTTCACTGCAGCCCTCCCCAGCCTCTGGCTCACACAATCTTTCCATCCCTGCTTCCTTGACGTTCTTAGCCCTTTTCCCTTTTCTTTAAGCTAGGGTCTTGCTGTGCATCTCAGATATGCCTTGGACTCTGCTGGAGTCTTCTACTTGTCCATGTGCTGGGACAGTTCCTATTTTGAAGTCTCCCATCCCTCTTTCTACCACATAGTCTGTCTTTTGCTTTCACTTATTTCACTACTAAAGTGTAACATGTCCATGGCCTAAGAGGCAGCAGCAAGTATTTTCTCAGCCCTTGATGGCAAGGCTCATACTTGGAGGCTTTACTGACTTCCAAACTGGTGTGAATATATGCAAAAAGTTAATTTCTTAGCACCTGACACAAGAATTACTTACAGAAGTAGGCATTTATTGAGAAGGCTCTTAAAAAGAAATTTGTTTTTTTAATTTTATGTATATGAGTATTGCTTGCATGTGCTATGTACCAAGTGTGTGCCTGTGTGCCTAGCATCTGTAGAGGCCTGAAGAGGCCACTGGATCTCTGGAACTAGAGTAAGAGATGGCTAAAAGCTACCATGTGGGTGCTGGGAATGGAACACAGGTCCTCTGCAAGGGCAATATTGATGTAAAAGGGAGGGAAATTTGGCCTACTCTCAAACAGTGAGAATAAAAACAGGAATTTTGAGGGTTTAGTGTGTGGGGTGTGTGTGCCTGCACACACTGAAAAACCAATGCCTGCCACACATGCACACCCACACACCGTGCCTACACACACTAAGAAACCAATGCCCGCCACACATGCACACCCACACACCGTGCCTACACACACTAAGAAACCAATGCCCGCCACACATGCACACCCACACACTGTNGTGCCTACACACACTAAGAAACCAATGCCCGCCACACATGCACACCCACACACTGTAAGTTCCAAAGAGCAGAACCATAAGACCAGTTAGTCTCTGGAGGTCACAGCAACGCTAACTCACCATCAAATGGCAGCATCTCTAGCAGGTTCACATACTCTCTGTCGTTGAGATCGATCCCTATTTCTCCAACAGAGCTCTTCAGGCCACCCACACTAATCTTCTCTCCTTTGAGAAGACAGAATGTTTACAGGCAAAATTTTAAGACTTGGTTAACTTATTTAAAAATATTTATTCTGTGTGTGTGCGTGCACGTGTGTGCACACGCATGTACTCATGCATATGGAGGTCTGAGGATAGCTCTTGTATGTCAGTTCTTTCCTTCAACAGTAGGTCCTGAAATAAAGTCATCAGGCTTGCTTGACACATAGCTTTCCCCACTGGGCTGGTCTGATAATTTAATTTAAAAAAAGGTATTTGTAAGAACATGTTATTAACCAATATGACCTATGATATGTCTTTTAAAAATAATAGCCATATGGTTGTAATTTCAGTTTGGAGTTAAGGAAAAGAGACAAAATGGGACACGCAAATGCAAAGTGACAAAGTGACAGCAGAATCCGAAGCAAACCTTCTCTTGTAATAGTAACATAACAAAGGCATTCTCAGTGTTAGGGGTTGGTCTGCAGAATGCAGTCTAGGCTACAAATGGGATACTGAGTTGCCAGCAGAAATACTGACATGTAAAACTGATCACACAGAAAAACATCTTGAGCTTTCCAAAACTTTATCTATTTTATTAACATGATTATTTGAAATTTAGCTATTTACATGTAGCAAAGAAATACTTATAAATGAAAAAGGACTTGCTCTAGCCATAGTGGCTCACATCTTTAGCCCCAGCATGCAGGAGGCAGAGGCAGGCAGATCTCTGTAAGCTCTAGGCCAGCCTGCTCTACACAGTGAATTCCAGGACAGCTAGGATGACACAGAGAGACCCTTTCTTACAAAACAAAGACAACAATAAAAAAGAATAAGTCTTGTGGCTTATTTTGAATACATAAATCATTGAAAAACTTGATCTGACAAATAATTGAGTAAAATGACTATGCTGATATCAACAATATATTGGGGGAAATATTTAAGATACACATTTATAGCATTTGCATATCAGTATTAGAGAAACTCACCCTTAAAATCTTTCAATTTTGGCACAATATTTTTCACATCAACCTTTCCATCTGCAAGAAAATCACAGAGCAACAAGTGAGGATCTTTCCCCCTTTCCCAACTAGGACACTGGCGTCATCTAAAATTTAGTTCTAGCCAGGTGGTGGTGGCGCACGCCTTTAATTCCAGCACTTGGGAAGCAGAGGCAGGTGGATCTCTGTGAGTTCGAGGCCAGCCTGGTCTACAAGAGCTAGTTCCAGGACAGGCTCCAAAGCTACAGAGAAACCCTGTCTCGAAAAACCAAAAATAAATAAATAAATAAATAAATGAAATAAATTTAGTTCTAGATGCTTACATTAGATTTTAAGGTATTTAGCACCAAGTCGATGAAACATCCCCCCATCCCTTTTATTCTATTTGGTTTTGTACATGGTGGTGGTTTAAATGAGATTGGCTCCCATTGGTTCATATGTGTGACTGCTTGGTCCCCAGTTGGTGAAATTGTTTGGGAAGGGTTAGGAGGTATGGCCCTGTTGGAGGAGATATGTCACTGGAGGTAGGCATCGAGGTTTCAGGAGACTGCCACAATTTCCAGTGTGCTTTCTGGATCCATTTAGATAGCATTCGAACAAAGTTACTGGAAGATTTTAAAGAAGTTATTCTGAAAATTATCTGGGCTGGCACTGGCGACACAACCCAGTGGTAAAGAGAACCCAACCAGCATGTGCCAGGCCCTGGGTCCAATCTCCAGCACTACAAAATATAAAAACAAAATGGAAGAACTGTTTTAGCCTGCTGTTCCTTGTTGGAATTGACTATTTTTTTTCAGTTACCATTATCTGTCTAGTTATATTTTTCATATCTTCAATCAATATTGGCAAATTATTTTCCTTTGGGAAAAATTCTCATTTTATTATTGTATTTAAAATCCAAAGCTTATGATACACACAATACCTCATTGTAGTGGTATAATTATTCTCAGTAGCCACAGTTATATTTATTCTAAAATTCCCGGGCTTCTCTCTAGCCATTGCTTTTCTACTTCAGGACAGATAACGCATTCACAGCAGACAAGTCCCTTTGCAGTCATGTGATACCCAGTGTGGCCACCACCATGGTGGAGGACACTTGCTAGGCTTGAACTGATGAAGACAGTATATGTTTTTATCTGGATTCTGTTGCAAACCTTTCAAAACATCCTCTTGACATCAAATCAATGCCACCTAGGGACACTGTTAAACCTACGGTGTCCCCAAAGGGACATGCTTTAGCCTATAAGCGTACCATCAACTGGCAGGTTTTCTACAAAGTCTTCATATTCGTTCTGTGAGAGATCAAGTCCCATGGTTTCCAGAAATGAACTTAAGTTATTCGCATCAACTTTTCCTCCTTAGGAGAGACAAAACATTAAAAAGATATCAAACTGTGGAAAGGCCTTATTAATTAATTTAGGTGGGCTATGGTCATCATTTTTATTCATGAGTGCAGCAGAAATAATAAAAACCCAGAGACAGATACTGGAGTTCAACCCGAAAACTAGAAAAGGAAAGCAGTTAAGCCACTATAGAAGTCTACCTCTACCAAGGCTGGGCGGCTGCAGACCGAGCCCTGAGCCTCTGTCTCCTCCCATTTTATATTCCCTTTTAGTGTTGGGATTAAAGGCATGCGACTTCTTAGTACTGGGATTAAAGGTTGTGAGCCGCCACCACCTGGATCTGTTTCTGCATTGATCTTGTGTAGCCCAGGGTGGCCTTGAACTCACAGAGATCCATCTGCCTCTGTTTCCCAGATCCTGGGATTAAAGGTGTGTGACACCACTGCCTGGCCTCTAGTGTCTTAGTTTTACTTTCTGATCTTTAGGCAAGCTTTATTTATTAAAACATAAATAAAATATCACTATACATCAGAACCTAAGATTCAGGAAGACTTAGTCACAGATGTAAAACAACATTGAAACTAGATGTAGTATCTCATTCTCTGATGGTGGCATCTTTTGCTCATATTGAATACTTTGCAGTTCTAAATGGGTCTAGATAAATTCCCAGGGAATTGCAGCATAATAACCCAACATGTTATGTTGGGAAATATAATCTAAAATATAATCCTGAGAAAATACATTCATGACATTTCTATTTAATAGAGATGAACTTGTGTACACAGACAGTTTTGGAATCATGTATATTTATCTGCTCCCATGATGCTTTGCACTCACTTTTAAGATGCTTTATACCATCCAATAGCCTTTTCTTATATACTTTTCCTGAAGCTGTAAGAAGAAAGCACAAAACATTAATAAGGAGGATTTGCTTAAATCAATGGCCAATGAACTATAATTCTTACAGTCCTGTGACTTCAAAAAGATCAGTTTCTAATGGTTTCCTTCTATATTTATTTGTATTATCTCATTGTAATGGAGTTTGTTTAGAGAAAGATTTTATTTCTTTTTTAATTTGAAAACACCCCTGCATTTTATGTATGTGGGTGTTTTGGGGGCACATATGTATAGTATTGTGTGCCTGTGATTGGGGAAGTCAAAAAAAGGCATTGGAGCCCCTGGGACTGGAGTCACAGGCAGTTGTGAGCCATCCTGTAGGCATTGGGAATTGTGGGCTCTGATTTTCCTCAGACAAGCTGGCAACAGCCATGCTTGCTTTTTCCTTTGGTAGCTGAAAAGCTAGCAGCTAGAAAGACAAAAGATGGAAGGCTTGGCTCTGGCCTTCATTGACTTGTAGATTGCCGGGGAAGAGGTGCTTTTGACTCTAAAGCTGATAAGATGGAATGCAGGTGTGGGTGACAGAATGTCCCCCAGAAAAGGAATATCAATAGGGAATTCCTCCAGAGTTAGGGGAGGAATTCAGAGTTTTTTGGGAGACAATAAACATGGGTAATGCTGGTGGACAGAGAAGTCCTGAGTCGCCCTTAAACCATGATGTTGTGAAGTATCTGATTCTTCCATGCGCCTCCAAAACACACTTAGGACAAAGTACCAGGTTCTATGTTGGGATGACGGTCCCCGACAGGGAATTGCACTCAGGTCCTCTGCAAGAGAGGCAAGTTCTCTTAACCCCTGAGCCATCTCTCCAGCCGCTGGAGAAAGACTTTCATGAGGCAAATCGATTCAGTTGTGCAC
>JAQHUG010000032.1:9437290-9453425 GCA_028555095.1 Dicrostonyx torquatus | reverse complement strand
AGATGTGAGAGCTAGCCAAGGAAAGGCTAGAGATAATGGGCCAGGCAGAGTTTAAATGAATACAGTTCTCATGTGATTATTTCGGGCATAAACAAGCAACCAGCGGCTGAGCGGACCAGCGGCTGGGGGCTGGGAGCTAGGTGCCAGGAACACAACACGCACTCCTCTCCCCATTTACAACAGGTAAATGCTTGTGAGAAAGTGTTCCAAAAGTAGACTTGGGTTCTGTTATCCTAATAGCAAAGCTAGAAAAACATGCAACAAGAAAAAAAACTACAAGTTGCTATCTCTGACAAACACAGACACAAAATTTAACAAACCAAATTTTAACTAAATATTAAAAAACCAAATTTAAACTTAAGAAACAAATTTTCACCATAATAAGGTGATGATGATTCAACTTGCAAAAGCAATACATAAGTTATGCCATATGAGAATGAAGGACAAAGATCATATGCTAATTTAATAGATGCAGAACAATCATTCAGTTCAATGACTTTTCATATTAAAACATACATGAGTATGTACAAGATTAGGAAAAGCAATCTAAAATTCATGTGATAGTTTGAATATGTCTTACGAAAGTTCCTATATCAGAAACATAATCCAGAAAATTCTGATGTTAATGGTACTTACAGAAGATTTTAGGAAGCAAGACTAGATGGGATCATGAGTGAGACGACAGAGTCCCAAGGTGTGTGAGGGATTTCATTAGAATTCTGGTAGGAAGGGGCTGGGAATACGGCTCAGTGGGTAAAGTGCTGGCTGTGCAAGATGAGGATCTGAGTTCAGATCCCCGGCACCAACAAGGATCAGCACTAGAGAAGGAGAGATGGGCAACCCTGACAGCGTCTTCTGTGACTTTGGTTGGAGAGGAACCAAAAGACAGAATTAGGACTCAAAAGTTCTCACACTGTTAAAAAAAACTTGCTGTTGCTGCTGCGGAACACCATCAAATGAATCCGAATCAGGAAAAACTAAACATGGCTAGACAAACAATCAACATGTGAGGACACGTGTTGTCATGAAGAATAAGCAATGGATTTAGAAATATAAAAATTATAACATAATCTTATCTATAACAAAGGTTATGTACTTAAAAGGAACATACTTCGAATAACCCAATGCTCATACAACTTCCCAGAAAATCTTAATGTTGTTGATGACCCACCCCCCAAATTTCATCTGTAAATAGTATCTTAGTCACTGTTTAATTTTTGAAATATCTGAAGTTTTGACATATGTCTGTTGTAAAAACATAGGTCATTCAAAGGAAAAATGTTTAATTAACAAAAGGCTAAGGTGGTAAAAATAGCAAGAAGAGGAGTACACAGTGGGAGATAGCACTAAAGCAGCATAGGAAATTAAGCACTTTCATACTTACCTAGAACAGCTTTCAGCTCTTCCATTAAATTATTCAGTTTCACTTTCCCTTCAGCTATAAGACAGGAAAAGTTCAGATATTGATAAAACCAAACTGAGAAAAAGTTAAAAACATCCAGTCCTTAAATGAAGCACAGCCGTGATGAAGTCTTTAATGGAACTGTCCCTCTATAATGCGCAAGTTTGGACTTACTGGATAGTTCCGCTAACAGGAGTAAGAACTAAGATCGTTGGGACCGTATTCTCTTGTAGATAAGATCTCTCAAGTTTTTTGGATGCATTTGGTTTCTAATTCCACATTTCTTTTGGAAATGCTGATCATACATTCTGACATTCACTGAAAACCACTGCTAATAGCATGATGTCACTTTTTATGATTAGAGATGACAGTGAATAAACTCAGAAAAGAAACTACCAAGAACATGGTGTGTGATAAACCGAAGCGTTTCTGTCTGGCCTGAATGAAGACTGCCGTAGGGGTCAGAAAGATGAGTCACTGTGCAGCAGCTTGGAGGGGGGGGATCCCGAGTCCATGAAGCTTACATTAATTTGTTTTCTTCATGGCTTTACCACTAAGACAGAAATGCAGACTGGGATACATTCTGGCATTCAATAGACACTTGAGACAAAGAAACCTATATCAATATATATATATATATATATATATATATATATATGCATTCATGGATAACATGAATAAATTAATTTAATAATTCATAAAAATGTTTTCCACTGTGCCTGGAATACTGTTAAACTAAATGTCTATAAGCTATGAGAGGGTCTTTGAAAGTTTTAAACTTTAAATGAGCATATATTAACTTTACAAAATAGGATTCATTTTGACATTTTTATATGTATATAATATACTTTGATCCCTCCATTACTCTCTTATTTAAAAGGAGTTTAATTTTTTTTTAAAAAAATTTCGAGTATGGGTATTTTGCCTGCATGCATGTCTGTGCACCACACTGCATGCCCAGGGCCTGCAGAGGACAGAAGAGGGCACAGCATGGCCTGGAACTGGAGTTACAAATAGCTGTCAATCAACATGTCAGTGTGAGAATAGAACCTGTGTCCTTTTCAGTCCCTTGAAGAGGTTCTGAGGAATAAAAAGGCCATATTTATGTCTAAACTAAATTGTCCTGGTTATTTTATGCTGGATGATTTAAGGCAACAATGTAGTTATTAGATCATTCTGGAGGTTGTGCTCATAGTTTCAGTCAATTGACAAGGGTCTGGATTAAGGGTAGAATAATAAAGCAGAAATTTGTTCTTGTAGACAACACGAAGGGGCACGAACAGCTAAATGTGTTGATTACTGAGTGTTTGTGGGAGGTTATGGTGGCATGAAAGTAGAAAAAAGAATCAAGAATTAAGGGTGAATAATTTTACTTTTTAATGCTCTTTAGATTTCTAATTAAAACTCTGTATTAAAGGGATTTGCTTATATAGGAGAAGATCTCTTATCAGCCCGATGATCTCACCTTTATTTTTAATTCCGTGTGTGTGTGTGGCATGTGGGCATGAATTCACATAGTTGCTTGTGTGTGTGCAAGTGACATGCATGTGTGCATAAGTAGTGATCAGAGGTCATCCTCCAGTGGCGTTCCTTAGAAGATGCTTACCTTGCTCTTTTGTGGACAGGGTCTTTCACTGAACACAAGGCTTGCAAATTAGGATAGGGTGGTTGACCCGAGAGCCCCAGACACCCTATCTGTCTGTCTCTCTGCTGCTTGTGTACTACAGTGCCTATTTGCTTTTTTTTTTTAATGTGGATTATGGAGATTGAATTTAGATCCTCATTCTTGTATGGGAAGAAAGTCATGACTGAACTATCTATCCCCATTTTTTTTTTTTTAAATTTTACACTCAGATTGTTGCTCACTGCATGGTGAGCTCTCATGGCCTGTAAGCTATAGTTTTCTAATACAGTATTTTTTATAAATTCTTTGAGGATTTTATATTGATACAATACATGTAGAGCATATTAACCCCTTACTTGTTTGTCCAACTTCTCTGAATTCACCCCCACCCCTTTCAAGTTCATACCCTTAAAAAAATAACTCACTGAGGCTAATCTGTGCTGCCCATCCATGAATGGTTGGCCCAGCATGGTTGGCCACACCCTTACAACGGACTCTTCTTTCCCTAGAATCCATCCACTATCAATAGATCCTTAGCTCCAAGCCCACCCCTCGATGCTGGAGTAAACTAGAGCTGACTGTCTTGATCTTGAGCAGGAGCCGGGGCTGCTGTGAGTTCATGAATAAATGCCGCACTTGTAATAAACTAGTGCCTTTGTGTGTGTGATGGCCATCGCGTCTGGAATGAAATGACTGGACGCACTTGTGAGGGATGTCTTTTCTTAATTACATCATTTGAAGTGGGAAGACCCACTTCTAATCTGGATCTTTGAGGTGGGAAGATCCACCTTTAATCAGGGTCACACCTTCTGCTGGCACCCATATAAAGAACATGGAAGAAGGAAACTTGCTTTCTTTGCCTGCTTTCTCTCTCTAACCAGTCCTTTCCTTCACTAACATTAGAGTCTACTTTTTCAGGATTCTAGCATACATTGAAGATCATCTGAGACATCCAGCCTCATGCACTGAACAACTACTGGATTCTTGGACAACTACTGGATTCATTGGTAGACAGCTAGGACCAACTCCACAGTCTGCGAACCATTCATATATACGTCTAGATACATATGTCTTTACATACATATAGTCATTCTATAAATTCTGTTTCTTTAAAGAACCCTGACTAATACATATTTGTACAGATTGAACTGTTGAGTTCGTTTCTAGACTTGATGGTCATTAGTTCTACGTGTCACTAAATTGACATTTTTAACCATTATATAAACTGACAAACTGAAAAATGGAAAAGGGAATTTTTCTACGGAAAAATTGAAGGTTTATAAAGTTTGGTTAAAGGTAAATTGCTGCCAGGCGGTGGTGGCGCACGCCTTTAATCCCAGCACTCGGGAGGCAGAGGCCAGTTCAAGACCAGCCTGGTCTACAAGAGCTAGTTCCAAGACAGGCTCCAAAACTATAGAGAAACCCTGTCTCGAAAAACCAAAAAAAAAAAATAAATAAAAGGTAAATTGCTAAAAAAGTTGTATTGAATTTGGAATGGATAATTCTAAGGAAACGGGAGAAGGAAAACCCATGCAGATACTGATTGCAAGTTTCTGGCAAAAAGTACATTGTTCTTAAAAGTAAGGGAAATTTGGAATGATAAATAAGTATAACTATGTAAGAGGTC
This sequence comes from Dicrostonyx torquatus, assembly GCA_028555095.1. Taxonomy (NCBI): domain Eukaryota; kingdom Metazoa; phylum Chordata; class Mammalia; order Rodentia; family Cricetidae; genus Dicrostonyx; species Dicrostonyx torquatus. The sequence continues at coordinate 9,448,772 of JAQHUG010000032.1, read as the reverse complement.
CTCCAAAGAATATTTATGCATTAAATTAATGTGACCTTGGATCCATTTATTTTCACTGAAATAAAATTTTATGAGATTATCAGATCAACTATTTGTCTCAGTCACTAATAAAAATTTTATTCTCCTAGACTGAAACCCATAAGTCCAGGTTTGAGGTAAAAGAGGTGACATTTTAAGCCTAATGCAATAAGTAAGTGATTTCATCCAGGAGAAACAAGGTTGTGGAAAAGCAGTAGACTAGGCTTAGAACCGTTCATTACTGTAACTTAGGACAGTGTTGAAACTGTCTTTATGATAAGCAACACTAAGAACTCTGAACACACCAATTTATGTAACACTCTGTGGTACAGCTCTGAAATTTTCTATTCTGTTCTGTACAATTCTGTTAAGAACACTTAACCCGCTGGTCTCGGGGAAGAAATAGCTGAACCTAGGCAAAGGCAGAAAGGGAGACCATTCTGGGAATTTACACACCTGGGAATACAGGGTGGCAATAAAAGCAAGAAGCATTAAAGGTGCCAGAGTCGTGCATTTGGATTTGGCTACGGGGACCCTGCAGTGCGCTGGGGAGCAGAAGCTTTCAACAGAGTGGCTGTTTGTTGGGACATGTTGGGAAAAGCAGTCGGACTGATGATCTTGCCAACCCTTTGCTCTGGTTTCTACTCCCTGATCATTCTCTGGCTTAAAGTCTCGGTTTTGTCTTGTGCAGCGTTTGGTATTCATGTGGAAGAAACTGGATTTTAGATTACTGGCAATAAAGTTAAAGTCTGGCTGAAGAAATTCTTGTTTTCAAGACTAGGGAATGCACGCTCTCCCCTGCCCGCAGAGACCCACAGCACTCACTGTTCTCTGGTAGTCGTTTTGTTAGCTCTGTGAATTCTTCCTCTGTGATCTCGATCTCCATGTTCTCTAAAAACACATCGAGGCTGTCGACACCAACATTGCCTTCTGAGTTGGGGACAGGAAGCAAGTAAAACAGAATAATTCTAACTGGACTACTCAGCTACGTTCTTCTAGTGTATCTTCTCTTTAATGATGGTCACCCATTTTATTATAATTTTTAAAAAAACCCACTTATTTCTTGATATTATTGTTATGATTTCAAGATAAACACCAAACTTTCAGTGTCGCTCAGTAAGTGGGAGGGTAAAATTCTCCCAATTCTCCTGCTGGGCATGAGCCTACAAAGCAAAACCACCTTAAAGGATCTATGAAGAGTCAGAGGTAAAGCTGACTGACATTTTGTAGAACAAGATTTATTTTTGTTGCACAAGCCTGCAAATGATTGCTCTCTAGTTTTGACTTAAGTCTTTAGGCAAGAGACCACACCCTTCATTTCTTTCATTTTCTAGTTAAAACAACAATTCCCACTTAAGGCCCAAAAAGGGAAAATTCACGGAAGCCTAACACTTGTAGCACGGGAAGTACTTGGTAGGTGCAGACTACGCTGGCAGAAGCGAGGATATAGTGGTACAAGAAAGAAGGGTGCCTCTTCTCACATGCAAAGAATGGCCTTACCTTCAAGAGACTTCACACCCTTTGCCAGCCTTTTCTGAAAAACTTTTCCATCATCTATAAAATAAAAAAAAAGGTTTTTTTTTTTTTTTTTGGAAAAAGATAGAATATAACTCCTACCTCAGAGAAAAGGGAATTCAAAAATCTTTGCCTAAAGTGTATTTCAAATACATATAGATAATACATGAACAAAAATGCTGGTGTCTCTGTGGCACATGAGTGAAATTCAAATAATAATGAGATGTCTAAAATCTCCCTTTTCCCTATACTGCAAAGTGAGCTACTGTGCATGGGCGTTCAAATTACAACAGCTTCTCTGGAAGGAAACTCAGTCCATAAACAAAATACCTTCCATGCTACAGCTAAGTCTCCAGAGACTCCAGGCTGCTTGTGCAGATTTATCTGTAAGAGTATGAAGTTAATGGAAGACACATTTAGAGACAGGGCGCAGGAGTCCATATATCATAATTCTGACAGCAGGCCCAGCTATGAAGAAGGACTAGACATAGTCTTCCTTTGGCTTATTTGTATCACCAAGGATTTCTATGGTCAGCACACATATTAACACCATGAAAAGAGTTATAGGTAAGTTAATTCAGTCACAAATATTATCCATCAAATAATCAGTCACTTCATGTCTGAAAAGCATGAACCCGACCCGCGGGTCCAGTTATTCACGGTCCGAAGAGGCTCCTACCTGAAAATCATGGGCGAGAGAAAAGAACGAGACCAAGCAAAATCTCTCTTGTCAAGGTCTCACTTTACTAGGGAACAAAGCCAAGTATATATAGCCCAGAAATGTGGAGCTGGTTCTTGAGGTGGGGGTTGAGTTAGAGAGCGGGAACTGGGGGTAATAAACACCTAGTTAGCTAACTAGCACACCTGTGTAAACAGAAACATTCTTTTGTGGATAGCTAACTAAGGAAGAGGGGAATCTCTGTAAACGTCCTTGAGGCAATGGCTTTCTTATCTTTGTAAGCTTTCTAGAGTCAAAACTCCTAGCTGGCTCTGTTAAACATTCTAAGTCAAAGGCCTTTGATGACCTTCTGTAATTATTAGGGCGAATGGTCCCTGACAAAAGCATGAAGAGCGAATCAGTGAAAACTAGAGGCCTTGTCTTTGAGTTATGGAATTGAATGTATTTTTTTGTTTCCATGATTTGTTTTTAGTTTTATTTTATATCCAAATCCATCTTTTTTTTTTTTTTTTTTGGCCTGGGGTAGGGGTGGGTCTGTCGGTAAAGTGCTTGCCTTGCAAGCAATAGAGTGAATTGCATCTCCAGAAACTGTATGGTAGCGTGGTGGGCTTGTAATTCCAGGCTAGGTGGAGACCAGGAGGGTCAGAAGGCTCATTGGCCAGCCCTGCTAGCCATGTGGGTAAACTCAGACCAGCGAGAGTCTGAGGATGACATCTGAGATTGTCCTCTGGTTTCCACACATGCATGTACCCATATGTATCTGGCACACATATGATTTTAAAAATTCAGCCTTTTATCATATATAAAATCACCTTTTTGGTAAAGTATATATTTTACTCCTGCAAAACCATGCAGCTATATTATTTAGCTCTTCTTGTCCCTCTGATCTCATTCCTTCCTTGTCCATCTCTACTTTCTTGCCCTCCCTCCTCCGGTCCTCCCTTCCCTCCCCCTGTTCCTCTGTAAAAAACAAATCCAGTATAGCACCTTGGTGCAAACATATAGCTGAAAGAGTGATGATTTTTAGAATAAAATCTAAGTGATGAGATTTTATTTGCATCATCATTGGGTTTTAATAGTTTTTAAGCACTTTTAGTTTGTTTGGGAATTTCTTTACATAGACACAAAACCAAACTATCTAACAAGCCCAGGTGGGGTTAGATGGGGTAAGATGACACTTACCATCAACTGGCAACATATTCAGCAGACTTGAGTGTTGGTAAGGATTGAGTTCAATACCGAAGTTTTCTAAAACATCTTGAAGTCTATTTACATCAACTTTCTTTCCTTTGAAGGAAAAAAAAAACTTGTTGGTGTATGATCATTTTAGGGTCTGAAATGATGAAAATGTTGGTCCACACAATGTTACCCTTACAGTCACCTTCTCACACATTTCCTAGTAAGGCAAACATATATCTTGATTTTTGATAAAAAAGGAGCATGGTCTCCTAAGCCTGTTGGCAAAAAGACACCTCAACCCTGAAGAAAATCAGAATCTACAAAGGGCCACTGAGTCAGGCTTACCTAGTCACCCCCAACGCTGCAAGATGTGATTATGGCTAAAGCAGCTCAATTCATTTCAATCCTCTGAAGTATTGCTATTGCCATTATTATTATTATTATTTTCGGTATTTGCCTGGACTCTAAAGAAGAGCCATTAACTTAAAAGCTCACAAAGCCTAGAGGTGGGCAAGGCAATGAGTAGATGAGGTGTGAGAAGGTGGCGAGTACAAGCCTTGGCAAAGAGGGTCAGATGGGAGGGGTGAAAAGAATAAAGAAGGGGTATGGATACTCGCGCCTGTAATTCCAGCATGTGGGAGGAAGGGGCGCTAAAGTTCGGGACCGCCCTACTACTACACAGTAAGTTCAAGGTCATCCTGGGTTATACAGCTGGGTCTTGTCTCAAAACAATTATAAAGGAGGGAGGGAGGAAAGGAGGGAGAAAGGGAGGGAGGAAGGTAGGTAGGGAGGAAGGGAATGACCTTTCAACTAATGAATAGCTGATCTAAGGACCTCCCCTCATTAAAACACTAGTGAAGTATGGCTGAACTCTAATTCAAGATCAAAGGCAGAAGAAGTAAAGTTGGATGCAAAAATTCATTATAAATATTTAAAATAATTATAAACTTATGATGTAATATTGGGGAAGTCCAAGCAAAACGCAACAGCATAATAAAATAAAAACGTCTTTGTAATGTCCTACCTGTGAAAACTTTCGCTTCATTTATTAACCTTTGCAATTCAGTTTTATGGTTTTCTGTAAGACACAAAACACATTGGACAGAAACATGACAACAAAGACTATGAAGATGGTGTCGAGCTAAAGAGCTAGTTGTATTGATTTGCTCAAGAGAAAAAATGGAAGTCCAGATAGTAACACTGAAGAAACACCTGCCTGAGGTGGGCCTGGTGTGCCAAGCATAAGGAAATCTTAAGGGCAGTATAAGATAAATAATCTAAAGTAAGCAAAAAAAAAAAGTTTAACCAGAACCTTATTAAATGAAGTATACACAGAGAATTTCAGATTTTGAATGAAACTGTAATAATTACTATTACTTACCAACTAAGCATACATACATAGAAATGATCATACCCTAAATGTACTTTGCAACCTGATGTAGTTTTCTGGTGTTTATGAATAGGACCATTGAGAAAACCTCTTTATTTTTATTTAATTTATTTTTAATAATTTTATGCATGAATACCGTGTATTCTAACAATAGTTAGTTCTACATATCTTAGTTAAAAACCTTAATTTTAAGTTCATTTTAAAATGAGACCAAGTAAAGCAAAGTTGTCTCTCACCTACAGGAAGAAAAGAGGCACAGACTTTCTAATAAGCACTTTTAGAAGTACTCAGTATCCTTATTAATCAGGGAATTTCAAATTAAAGCCATTTGTGGGTAGGATGATTAGGAGTCCACATCTGAAAGCAGGGGCAGGGGAGGTCAGATCGGCAGTGAGGTCTTCACCTAGTGCAGGTGTGGGCCTGCACTTGCTCCCCAGTATTATTGCTCCCTCAAACTGAAAACACCAAATGCTGACAATGAGTGAAGACAAACAGAACTCTTAGTACCACGGAGATGGGAAGATGCACTGTCATGTCCTCAGCAGCTTCACTAGTGATAGTAACATGCGTGAGATATTTCTCTCACTCCACATGCCTTTTCTGGGATGTGGCTGACACGTTCCTCACCCAGAAGCTACCTGGAATGTAGCAGGGCCTGGCAACTCCTTAGGCAATAACGTGGTGAAAGCAGTGTGACGTGGCATTCGAGGTTAGGTGACACAAAGGATGCAGTTTTTATTTCCTTGTCTATTAGGATGATTGAACTTGGATCTCACTGCCCATGCTGTGAGGAAGCTCAAACTAGCTGATGCCATGGGACATCCAGGTGGAGAGAAATAGGCTTCCCCAATCTTAATCCAATGTCTTCCATCAACACTGCACATGAGAGATGAGCCTGCCTATGGCTCCAAAGCCAACTTCAGACATCACAGACCAGAAAAGAGTCAAATCCACCAAGTTGCATCTGACTCCCACCTACAGAATTTGTAATTGCACAATATAGTTGCTTTGGGCCACTAATTCTCATTGTGTAGTATTAGAAAGAAGAGAGACAGACTTTATAAAAGAATACACACAGTGGCTTCACTACATGTTATCCTGGATGGGCAGAACTAGTTTGAGAAAAACCAGAGTATCAGCTGCTTTTGGGTTGGGTGGAGATGGTTTAGGATAGGGCACGAAGGAGCTCATGGCGGAGTGGCAATGTTCTGTCTTGGTAGATGTTAAGGTTACAGATGTGAACACTCAGACAAACCCAGCAACCACACTGTATAGGTTTATATCGGTAATCACATTAAATGTAATAAAAGCTCCAATTGAAAAGCAGAGATCATGAATGAGGCTCAGTAAAATCATTCCAATTATATGTTATTCATAAAGCGTGCCCTTTAAACATGGGGAAAAAGGAAGGTAAAGACAGGCTGTGCAAGCAGGAGAGAAGGATCTGCAACATCGGTAACACTGCACAAAGTATTCTGTAAAGCAAGACATATCATTAGAAGTAAAAAAAAATCCCTTCATAATGATAAATGGATGGAAATGAAATATGATATTCTCAACTCACATGTGTTAAAATCGTTTAACACAGAAGATGGAAGTTCATGCACAGGGTGAAGCGGGGAGGCATGTGTCTGAGATCCACGTAGGAGGCTAAGAAACTGAACATACAGAAAACCACTGCAGCCACGCCAACGCATTTCAGGCAACTTTCACTGCTGCTGTGTGGTGTGACCACACACAGGGAGCCGAGTGCCTCTGTGTGCTCACAACCAAGGCTGCTATGAAGCTGCTCAGTGCACTGGGAAGGAGCACTCAAGATACCTCAGATTCCTTCTGCATTTGATTTTGAATTAATTTTTGGCCGTCTAGCTTTCAGGAATCTTTTAATGTTGCCATTTTTTTACAACCCCCCACTCATTTACATCACTTCTAATAGGTTATGACACATAGTTTAGGAAGCTGTAGTTCATGTTGTCTGCCATAGACTTTTCTCTATGAGATCCACATGACAGGAAGAGACAGACACGTGGGCACTGAGTTGGAAGGCCGCTATGTGGAGCAGGTTTACTTTAGTTATACTAAAAGAACAGAAAGACTCAGTGATTCTCCCTTTAAAAAGAAGTGCTAAGGCCATCCACTCAGGAAGACAGCCAAGGGAGTGAATTGAAATTTGAGTAACACCTATCAAATCTCCCTACTTTCTCAAGATAAGGAAAGATTTAAGCCAGCTGTCCTGGTGCACACCTTTAAATCCCAACACCGAGGAGGCAGAGATAGATGGGTCTCTGCGAATTCGAGGCCAGCCTGGTCTACAGAGTGAGACTCTGTCAAAACGAAACAAAATGAAAAAGGTAGAGTAGAAATGAGTTATAATTGGAAGATATGGCAGAGGGGGGTGATGTTGCTTAAAATCTTTCTCTAAAATCTGCATGAAGCTGTCCAGAGACAGGATATGTTCTTTTTTTAGAACCAAGTTTTCAGAACAGCTTTTTTGATGTCAAGTAAGTACTTATTAAAATAGGCTTTTATGATTAGTTTTTTTTTCCTTGAGAGCTCAATAATAGTCAAAATTCTCACCATCAACTTTCAGGTTTTTTATTAGGTCTTCAAGCTCATTTCGAGAGAGTGTCATCCCTTTGTTTCCCAAAACCGTCTCTACTCTACTGGAATCAACCTTTCCTCCTGTCGGGAGAGAAAGAGAAAGAGAGAGAGAGAGAGAGAGAGAGAGAGAGAGAGAGAGAGAGAGAGAGAGAGAGAGAGAGAGAGAGAGAGAAGCAAAAGTTAGTGTTCTTCAAGTGTGGAGAAAACTTAATTCCTGAGGATTCTGTTTGTTATTTTCATTCAGACGAACAGGACCTAATATAGCTTTGCTGCTGGCCCAATCCAACGGAGAATTAGAGCTTGTCACGTCCATCTCTATGGAGAAGATACTCCAGAGAAAGCTGGAGGAGACACAGTGATGCCTCACAAAGTTTCATCAAGGTGACAATACACCCCATGTTTCTAGTTAATTTTATTTTGTTCTTGTTGTATTTATAACCAACTTTTAGTTGGGTTTCAAGTCCAACTTGTAAGCGTTTTACTTAAAAGTTAATTCAAGTAAAAATATTAGCATGTTCAGACATGGAGCTAGTTGATGTGCTGATAGCATGTTCAGATGACGTATGGAGCTGATTGATGTGCTGATAGCATGTTCAGACAGTGTATGGATCTGGTTTATATGCTGACAGCATGTTCAGACGGTGTATGGATCTGGTTGATGTGCTGATAGCATGTTCAGACAGTGTATGGATCTGGTTTATGTGTTGATAGCATGTTCAGATGGTGTATGGATCTGGTTTATGTGCTGATAGCATGTTCAGACAGTGTATGGATCTGGTTGATGTGCTGATAGCATGTTCAGACGGTATATGGATCTGGTTTGTATGCAGATAGCATGTTCAGATGGTGTATGGAGCCGATTGCATGTTCAGACAGTGTATGGAGCTGGTTGATGTGCTGATAGCATGTGCTGGTCTCTGTGTGTAGCTTCCCAGCTGTCTCATTAGTCCCTGTCCTCCCACTTTCACAGAGCCTGTATAACGTGCTTACCTTTGGCACAAATGTCAGATTAACAGTCTCTGCCACTGATTAAATTAACTCCAGATGTGGCAATTCTCCTAATTTTTATCACTGTGAAACCAGGGTTTCATCATTTTCTTCCTCCGTTAAAAGTCTGCACGAGGGCACAGACACTCTTTCCACGTTACATCAGAAGGAACCACTGGGCGAAACAGGTGGGTGATGAAAAGCCCACACATATCTGGCAATCTGAGTACGAGGTGGCAGGAAATGGTACAAATGGCAAACACGGTGGCCTCAGATTCACCCACTTGACCAAGTGTCCCTCTTACCTTTAAGAAACTGCATACCGTCCAGCAACCTTCTCAGATAGACTTTCCCATCTGCAGGAAAAGATATGTTCAGATTGCAGAAGAGCAATGCAGAGCTTCATGAACCAGTGATTTTAGAGACTTTCCTTTAAATTGTCACGGGCCTTTCTGATTTCCCAATAAGTAATGAAATTATACAGAACGTGTGAAATGTCTTAACCTCGCTAACCTGCCACAACACATATTTTCCTCTCTTTTGTCTCCTTACTTTCCTATTAGATCACCCTTTACCTTCTTTTTTCTCATGCATGGTGTGGGAGGTCCTTCTGTCTATGTGATGATATTATTGGTTAATGAATAAAGAAACTGCCTTGGCCTGTTGATAGGGCAGAACTTAGGTAGGCAGGGAAAACCAGACTGAATGCTGGGAGAAGGAAGGTGGAGAGAGAGAGGTGCCATGTAGCCCTGCTGGAGACAGATGCTGGAACTTTACCCAGTAAGCCACAGTCACATGGTGATACATAGATTAATGGAGATGGGCTAAATTAATATGTAAGAGTTAGCCAATAAGAAATTAGAGCTAATGGGCCAAGTAGTGATTTAATTAATACAGTTTCTATGGGATTATTTTGGTATAAGCTAGCCAGGTGGCTGGGAACCAACAAGCAGCCTCCTCCAACACATGTACTCTTGGTTAAATGCTAGATGGTTCAATGGAATAAAATTTAAAAAAATACAATTGAACTTACCTGAAGATGATATAATTATTGATTTTCAAACTAAGGATTAGAAGGAGTTAGTACTCTGAAGACATATAGATTAGCATTCCTTAACCAAATGTTTAGAAGCAGGGGTGCTTTGACTTTTTCTGAATTGTGGATATTTGAATATGCATAATGAGATGCCTTGAGGATGAGATCCAAATTTAAAATAAAATTCATGTTTCATAATTAGTTCATAATCCTATGTTCAGAGAAGTTTTATATGGTATTTCAGTTGTCTAATGTTTGGTTATAATCTATCACATGATACTTGTGGTATCACCTTGCTGCTCAAACAGTCTTATATATCAAGTGTTTGATATCTGGACAGGGCTGTGAGAAGATCATTTAAGATGATATGGCATAGGACAATTACTATTTGGCAGGCAAGCAAGCAAGTAAGCAGAGTCAATTCTAGAGGTTTTTACAGTTTAGCAAGAAGCCTCTCTTGGGGTTTTATTCTGAGCAGAGGAGCTTACCATCCACGGGTACACTGTTCATTATTTTGGAGAGCTCTGAGTCTGTAATTTCTATTCCCATGTCCTCAAGAACTTTATCCACATCATGGACATCAACTTCTTTTCCTGTAGATACATGAAATTTGACAGAACTATTCAATTATTACAGATGATAATGACATATTCCATGACAAAGTCAAATTTAATCAACATCTATTCACAAAACCCCAGTCCAAGGAAATTAACTATACCTAGAAAAACATAGGCAATAATCTCATACCAGCAAAATCCAAAGTAGGAAAACACACACACACACACACACACACACACACACACACACACTGCCACCACCACCACCACCATCAAAATAACAGAAATTAACAATCATTGTTCATTAATATCTCTCAATATCAATGGACTCAATGTGTCGATAAAAAGACACAGGCTAACAGAATGGATATGAAAACAGGATCCATCCTTCTGTAGATTACAAGAAATACATCTCAACACCAAAGACAGACGTTACCTCAGAGTAAAGGCTTGGAAAAAGATTTTCCAAGCAAATGGACCTATGAAGCAAGCTGGTGTTAATATCCATCAAAATAGAGTTCAAATCAAAATTAATTAAAAAGATAGAGAAGGACATTTCATACTCATCAAAGGAAAAAATCTACAAAGATCATGTCTCAATTTTTAACATCTAAGCCCCCAAAGCAAGGGTACCTATATATGTGAAAGTAACATTACTAAAGCTTAAATCACACATTAAATCCCACACACTAATAGTGGGAGACTTCATCACCCCACTCTCACCAATGAATAGGCTGTCCAGACAGAAGCTAAACATAGAAATAATGGAACAGACTTTATGACTCAAATGGACCTAACAGTTATCTACAGAACATTTCACCAAAATACAAAAGAATATACCTTCTCAGCATCCCACGGAACCTTCTCCAAAATTGACCATATTCTCAGTTAGAAAGTAAGTCTCAACAAATACAAGAAAATTAAAATAACCCCCTGTATCTTATCAGACCACCATGGATTAAAACTGGATTTCAGAAATAACAGAAAGCCTACAAACTCATGGGAACTAAACAACTCTCCACTGATTTACCAATGGGTCAAGGAAGAAATAAAGAAATTTAAAGAAACTTCCTAGGAGTCAATGAAAATGAATGCACAATATAGTCAAACTTATGGATCACAATGAAAGTGGTGCTAAGAGGAAAGTTTATGGCTCTAAGTGCCTTTATAAAAAGATCAGAGAGAGCTTTTGACTGCGGCAGACCCTTGGAGAGGGCTTCTGATCCAGCCATCCGACCTGGAGGGTAAGTGGGTCCTAGCCCAGCCCTCTAGGTGTCTGGCCCCAGAGGGGACTAAGGACACCTGTCCATCCCCCAAACCTTCAGGCCATTAAGGGAGCTTCCCACACCTATGGGCTTTTGTGCTTAGTATACCGCAGCTTACATCCAAGCATCCCTCCCCCATCGGTGGCGGGGTCCTCGGTTCCCAAAAGGAACTCAGCCTGTTTCTGGGCTGAGGCCTTGAGGGAAAAGGGGGCGTGTACAAAGCCACAGGGCTTTGTGTGCTGCACAGAGCAGAGA
>JAQHUG010000032.1:9391196-9417724 GCA_028555095.1 Dicrostonyx torquatus | reverse complement strand
ACGTAAAGATGAAAAATACACAGATTGTCTGGATACTGTATGTTATTGTGTTGTCTTTAAGTTGTTTGATGGCTGAGGAAGGAGCAAAATCCACTAAAGATGTTTGATTGTAAATGCTGCTCGATTAATCCAACATATATATTTTGAAAATTCCTTGACTTCAAAATTTAAGTCAAAAGGTACGTTACTTTGGAGAAGAGGTTTTGCTTCTGTTTCCACAGGAAATGAGAGGCTGTGGATTCATTCTGGGTTAAGAAAAATAAGGTTTGATCAAGGAAGACCTCCTGAAGAATCTCCAATATGAGCAGATGGTCCCGATGATCCAACATTTCAGAGGACCTCTGTTGGAGTTTCCTCTGAGTTCTGCATCTAGAACAGTTTCAAGACTGCTGGCTGAGATGATCAAGCCTCACAGAATTTTCCAGTAAGACTTGATCATAATTCTAAATTTTCTTTAGGTCCCTGTAAGATTATCAGCAACCCCAATAAGCAGGAAGTAGCCTGGAAAACTATGTCCACATTCCCAATAAATGGATTATAGATTTTACCTTTGTTTAGAATGTTAGTTACAGTTGTATGGATAATGAATGGTTGGAAAGAAAGCTAAACAAGGGAGATTCTATTCAGAGTTCTTGTTTTTTTTAAAAAAAAAAGGGGGGAGGGGAAGTGGTGTGGGACAATGGTTTTGCCCTGTAAAGATTTGTTTTTTGTACTTGTTTAATAAAATGCTGATTGGCCAGTAGTCAGGCAGGAAGTAGAGGCAGGGAAATGAGAACAGGAGAATTCTGGGAAGAGGAAAGATTCAGTCTGCAGTTTTCACTCAAACGGAGAGGACGCAAGATGTGACTGCCTTGCCGAAAAAGGTACCAAGTCACGTGGCTAACACAGACAAGAATAATGGGTTAATGTAATATGTAAAAATTAATTAATAAGAAGCCTGAGCTAATATGCCAATCAGTTTATGATTAATGTGTGTTTCTTTGGGACTTAACGACTGTGGGACCTGGTGGGACAGAAACCTCGGTCGGCACTAAAGGACAGGTAGTAACAGGAGTTGTGGGAAAAATTAGAGCCCTCATACTCTGCTAGTGGGAGTGTAAAGCAGCACAGCTCCCTTGAAAGATAGTTTGGCTAAAAGGATTTATTTTATTACTTATTTGGTGTGTGTGTGTGTGTGTGTGTGTGTGTGTGTGTGTGTAAATGTGTATGCAGGTAAGAAGGAATCAGATCCCCTGGAGATGGACTTACATGTGGTTTTGAACCACAGGATGTGGGTGCAGGGAACTGAACTCTGGTCTTCTCAAAGAGAAGTGTTAACTACTGTTCATTTCTTCAGCCCTTATCCTGGCTTTCTTTAACCATTAGATAAAAAGTTATTGTATGACCCAGCAATTTTGCTTCTAGATACAGCCTAGAAAAGTTAAAGCATGCATGCATACAAAAACTTGTGTGTGAATGGTTGTGGGGACAGTAATATGAGCCCAAAGGTGGAAATAACTAAATACTCATTTATCCAGAGACAGATAATAAATGGAATGTGATATTTCTAATATGTAAGATTACTCAGTAACAAAAGAAGTGAAGTACTGGTACATTATAGGACATGGGTGTATATTCACAGAAAATCACTTATTAGATAATTCCATTTCTATGAATTGTTAGGAATAGGTAAATTGATGAAGATGGGTTAGTGGCTGTCCAAGTAGTACAGAAGAACTGGGGATAAAGAATGACTGGCAATGGGTGTGCTGTTTCTTTCTGGAGATAACAAAAATATTCTACAATAGTGAGGAAGACAAGTCTGTGACTGTATGAAACATGATTTATTTTTATTTTATGTGTGGGAGTGTTTTGCCTATGTGTATGTCTGTTCACCATATGCATGCCTGGTGTTCCAAGAGGTTTGAAGAGGGTGTTGGGTCCTTTGAAACTGAAGTTCAGACAGTTGTGAGGGGCCATGTGGGTTCTGGGAACTCAACCCAGGTCCTCTGGAAGAGTAACCAGTGTGTTTAACCACTGAGCCATCTCTCCTGCTCCAACATACACTTTCATTGTGTTAATTATATAGCACATGAGTTATTCAATAATCAATAGAGTTTTAAAGCAATATTTCGCCTATATTTTTCATCTTTAACAATGAACTGATCTTTCCCAATGTGCTAAGCGTGTTCCTCTAAAGAATCTTTTATATCAACACATACGTAGCTTTCCTTTCTTTTAAATTCTGATTTTATTTTTCATTTCTTCCATTTCCCCTTAGCCTCTTTTTATATGATGTGAACTTATTACTGGTGTGGTGGCATGAACAGAAAACGTTTATCAAGGGCTGCCTCATTTCTAAAACAAACTCTGATGCTGATAATTTTCTTATGCATCATCAATCTTAGTTTTAAAAATTATCCTTAAATTACTTGAAATAATTAAAAATGCAATGCTAAAAATGCTGTGGGATAATCCTCTTTACACGTTGTGAATATACGTCATTATAACTGGTTTAATAAATAAGCTGATTGGCCAATAGCTGAACAGAATAAATTCAGGTAGGAAAGCCAAACTGAGACTTATGGGATGAGGAAGGGTGGAGTCAGGGGATGCCAGCCAGCTGCCTAGGAAGCAGAATGTATAGAAAATGAGGTATCAGGCCATGAGTCACATGGCGAGGCCCAGATGAGAAATACAGGCTAATTTAAATATGAGTTAGCAAATAACAAGCCTGAGCTATCGGCTGAGCATTTACAAATAATATTAAGCCTCTGTGTCTGTGATCTGGGAACTGGTGGGTGGAAGAGAAATGTCTGCCTACAGGTAAAAGAACCTCAACTTCCCAAGAAGCTCCAATGACTCACCATCTAGGGGCAGCGTTTTTATTAGGTTTTCCAGTTCCTTGTCTGTGAGCTCGATATCAAGGTTTGCCAGGAAACGTTGTACATCACCAGGTTCAAGCTTCTCACCTGTCAAAAGAGACTGGCTGAGCATCACAGTTCAGACCATGCTTGACGTCTAACAAGAGGACTTTCTTCACAATTAAAAGTACCCAAGTTTTCAGGTCAAAGATTCAAGTAAAAAAAAAAATTTACAACTATAGATCAATAACCTTGTTAGGCTAAATTTATCTTCATGATATACATAAGCTTCTTTTACAGTGGGTGAATAATAACTTCCAGATGAAATTGTATGAATTCAATTTATTACATTTAATTTTTAGTGTATGTGCAGGGGTGTGGTGCAGGGGTGGAGGCCAGAGGAGAACCTATAGGAGTCAGTTTTCTCTCTTCCATCATGTGGGTCCTAGGACCTAGACTCAGGTCATCAGACTTGGCAGCCTGTACTTTTACCTACCAAGCCATCTTATCAGGCCCAATTTAATTCATTAAAAGATACTTAGATAAAATTTTATTCCAATATAATTTTATATTCATTTATTTGCTTCTTTATTCTCCTTATGTGTCCCACATTGGCCTCAAAGATATTTTATAGCTGAGACTGGCTGTGAATTCAGGATTCTCTTGCCTCAGTCTCCAGAATTCTGGGTTTCAAGTTATGAGATGCTATGCTTAGCCAAAATATCATTTTGACTTTTAAAAGAAGAATTACAAGCCGGGTGGTGGTGGCGCACACCTTTAATCCCAGCACTCGGGAGGAAGAGGCAGGCGGATCTTTGTGAGTTCGAGACCAGCCTGGTCTACAAGAGCTAGTTCCAGTGCAGGCTCCAAAGCCACAGAGAAACCCTGTCTCGAAAAACCAAAAAAAAAAAAAAAAAGAAGAAGAATTACAATGAAAACAATAAGGACACTGATGGTGTAGAGGGTTCTTCTGTATTTCTGTGCTCTCATTGGTTGAATAAAGGACTGCCTGGCCTGTAGGATAGGACACAGCCCTTAGGTGGGTGGAGTAGACAGAACAGAAGGCAGTGAGAGAGAAGGCACTGGGAGATGCCATGATGCTCCTACCCGAGATGGACGTATGTTAGAATGCCACCACCTTATGGTGACACACAGACTTTTAGAAATGGGCTTAATCAGATGTAAGAGTTAGCCAAGAAAAGGCTAGAGATAATGGGCCAGGCAATAATTTAAATGAATACAGTTTTCGTGTGGTTATTTTGGGCATAAGCTAGCTAGTGGCTGGGAGCTGGGTGGTGGCAGGACACAGCCCGCTCTTCTCAGGTGCTGGGAACACAGCCCGCGCACCTCTTACTACACACTGACTTGATTAGTTGAAAACATATTCAGGTTTGCTATGCCTTTCTCTATGGTGCTTACAAAGCATCATAAACAACAGACTAAATAGAATCTCACTCAAAAACTACAGGGAATTTTAAACATGGAATTTTAGTCAAATATCATTATCAAGTAAATAAAAACACCAGAATTTATAACTCAAGCACTGAGTATTGAGAAATATCAGTATCTATAAAATGTGGTTAACTCAAACTCTAATTTTAAAACTTTTCCACTCACCTGTAAAGTCTTTCAGCTTTTCCAGCAGTGTTTGTAGAGGAATTTTCTCATCAACTATAGGAAAAGATGAGAACCACATTACGACATAGTAGGGACTATGGGACTCTGTGTGCAAGCATGGGGACGGCTCGCAGGGACTATGGGACTTGTGCATGTGTGGGGATGGCTCACAGGGACTATGGGACCCTGTGCATGCATGGGGACAGCTGCAGGGACTATGGGACTCTGTGCATGCATGGGGACAGCTGCAGGAACTATGGGACTCTGTGTGCAAGCATGGGGACGGCTCGCAGGGACTATGGAACTTGTGCATGTGTGGGGATGGCTCACAGGTACTATGGGACTCTGTGCATGCATGGGGACGGCTGCAGGAACTATGGGACTCTGTGCATGCATGGGGACAGCTGCAGGAACTATGGGACTCTGTGTACATGCATGGGGACGGCTCGCAGGGACTATGGGACTCTGTGCATGCGTTGGGACAACCCACAGAGACTATGGAACTCTGTGTGCATGCGTGGGATGGCTTGTAGGGACTATGGGACTCTGTGTACATGCATGGGGACGGCTTGCAGGGACTATGGGACTCTGTGTACATGCATGGGATGGCTCGCAGGGACTATGGGACTCTGTGCATGCATGGGGACGTCTCTCAGGGACAATGGGACTCTGTGCATGCGTGGGGAAGGCTCGCATCATTATCCTTTGGGCACCATCCCCATTGTTCATACACTTCAGAAACAGCGACGGAACAGACTTTCTCGGCTATCACTTCTGTCTTTTCTCCCTTGACAAGCATCAGAAAAGGAAGATTCTAGAGTGACATCAGCAACAACATCAACTTGAAAGGCCTACTACTGTCTCCAGTGTCTTCCTCAAAAAGGACCAAAACTATATTTTGGGTGGTTTCTTGCTATACCCTGGTGTTACAGCATTGGAGTGGTGGGGATCTCAGGCTGGATGGACAGGGAGAGAAGAAAGCATCCCGAATGTCACTCTACCTCCCAGATTGCAATCAGTGCGGAGCTCAGTAGGGACATGACAGTCAGGCCCCATTCGCACCACAGATACCATATATTCCATAGGTGGAGATACAGCCAAGAGGTGTATCTATGCCAATGTCAGGCTCTGACTCGCCACAACTCGTAAGCCACACAGACATCTATTTATTTCATAAGTAACCTGTACCAGTATTTTGTTACTGTGGTGGAAAAATAATGGCCACATTCTTCAACTAACAGACATAGAAAAACTAAATGGATTTAAAAAAATAAACAACCCATGATCCTCAATATATTCAAGGCCACTTATAAAAACCCTACAGTTTAACATTGCAACCAATGGGGGTATGAAAGCTTTTCCACTAAGACTTATCATAAGACAGCTATACTCACTCTCATCCCTTCTATTCAACATAGTACTGGAGTGCTAGTAACAGTGATAAGAAAAAAATTAGAGACATCTACATTGGGAGGGAAGGGGCAAAAGGAGGTGTCAGACACACAGAGAAAAACACTGCATGACTTCATGAATACACACCGAGGGTCACACACCTGAACTTTGGAAATGGGAAGTAGAATACTGGCTGACAGGGGCTGGCCCAGGCGTAAAGTTGGGAAGAAGTGGGCAAAGGATGCAAAGTTCAGCTAGAGAGGATAAATGGCTCAAAAGCGCTGCCGTAGAGCAGCTAATGCAGGTGTATGCCATATCTGAATGCTTAGTAAGAATGGATTTTTTGTGTGCTCATCCCCAAAATGAAGCAGTGAACATCAGCAGGATGCAGCCATTCCACGATGTGCACACACAGTCAAAAGAACCCTCTGCAAGTGATTCACTCAATTTCTTGTCACTTAAAATATTAAAAGTCTTAAAATGCTAAAAATTTCGGGGTCTGGAAAGATGGCTCAGAGGCTAGGAGCACTGGCTGCTCTTTCAGAGGTTCAATCCCCAGCAACCACATGGTGGCTCACAACCATCTATAATGAGGTTTGGTGCCCTCTTCTGGTTTGTAGGTACATATGCCAGAACACTGCATACATAATAAATAAGTCTTTTAAAAAATTTAAAAATTTCAATGAAGCAACTTCTGGCTTTTGGTGGATGAGATTTATTTATACTGAGAGGAAAGGTGATTGAGATGTATATTTGGAGCATTTGAGCTCAGTCAAAATGTGGAAGACTTATGTTATTTGTGAGAGCAAAAATCTCATAAACCAAAGAATAATGTTTTATTTTTTAGATAGGAAACCAGTTGTTCATGTGCTAGAATACAATCATCTGTATTCCATTTGGTTCTTCTTGGCTCTCCCTTCTTTGAAAAGGATATGTAACACAAACAAACAAAAACAAACTTAGATGCACACAAGGTTCTTTGGACTAAACTAATACCATTATTTGAATGTACGTCCTCTTTACAACTCATATAGAATTCACATGCCATTTTAATACTATTAAAAGGTGGGATTAAAAAAGCTTGGTGGTGGTGGTGGTGTGTGTGTGTGTGTGTGTATGTGCACACATGTGTGTGCATGCTTGTGCGCACACTATGGTGCACATGGTGTGGCCAGTGCGCAGCCCCGGGTGTTGGTCCTCACCTACCTTGTTTGAGGCAGGGTCTGTGCTTTAACTGCTGTCTATGCCAGGCTGACTGGCTCTCTAGCCTCTGGGGAGTCTCCTGTCTCTGTCCCCATGTCACTGCAGAGGTGCTGGATTACAGTCATACTCCTGTACCCCTTTATACAGGATCTGGGAATTTGAACCCAGGGCCCCTTGCCTACATGGCAAGGGCTTTACCATAGGGCCATCTCCTTAGCCTTGAAAGTAGGATTTTAACAGGTTAGTCCAGAAGGACTCTAGATGATACAGCAAGAGCACTCGGTGGATTCAGGGGCCTTAATCTAGGACTTCACAATCTCCCCTACTGAGAAAATAAGGTTCTCTTCTTTACAAATTATACAGTCTATGTAAGTATGTTACAGTGGCACGAAGAGTGACATTTGACATCTGATCAGATGCTCACCACCAGCGTGCATGCTTTGGCTCAGATCTCTAAGCTCCATATTTGAAAGCTTGACTCCCATGTTGTTCAGAACTGTGTTCATGTTGTTGACATCGACTTTACCACCTAAAGAATAGAGCACAGAGACGATTAAATGACTACAGAGGACTTCTTAGATCTTCTGATATGCACACCACACTGTGAATTTTTTGAGCAGTATGCCATTACCCACAGAGCTTGGATACTATTTTGGAATCCCTATCTACAGTCTATTATTTAGTTAGAACTAGTCCTTTGAGTCTTGACTCGAGGAACCTACACAGACCAAAGTTTAAAATGGCAACCAATACTCAGGGATTTTGGTTTGTGGACAGAAAACGTTCTTTGCTCTGAATAATACACAGGACTGAATGTTAATGGCTGAAACCCTAATTCTACTTATATTTGCTGCTGATCAAACCCTTTGAGTCACTGGTAATTGTTTCTATAATTTTTGCTTCGTAAACTTGAAATGTGGTATTTCCTTTCCTGTGTGGAACTTCCTCTTGTAAGATGGGACACAGAGGAGACATTCGCCAACTTGTCCAGCGCTCATTGTCATGGTGACTACATCAGTGTGAGGATCGCAACCTTTTTTGTATTCTCATCGCACTTCTCACTCACCTTTGAGAGACTTCACGACTTCTAGTAACCGGTTCTTAAAGACCTTGCCATCATCTACAAAAAGGGGGGGGGCAAGTTTCAGGTAACAGAGAAATAATCTGGTAATTCACTACAACTAGTTCAGCAAAACTAAAATCTTAATACTTGCCTTAAACAGTGCTCCATTAAAATAGAATTTGAGAGTTTAGATCACGATGGAGTTACTGGAAAATTTAGGAGAAGTACAAATGTGTGGGCGTGCATTGTGTGTGTGCACGTGTATCTGTGTGTGCAAGCATGTGTGTATGTGTATGCTCCACCTCTCCTTTTTTACCCCTCTCTAAGTTAACATAATGTTTTCCTTTCTTTAATTCCATAATCCCCTGCAGGTATCTGTGAGTAAGGCTAGCATCGAGTACTCCTTCCTCTGGACAGCATAGTTCAACACGCTGGGCATGCTTATTCCCAAATTAAAAGTTAAGAATTTCATAGGTGTGAATTTCCCTCAAGAATAAGTTAACATTTTACTTTTTTAGAGACAGATTTAAATTTCTTTAGTCTTAGGAAATGGAATAATTTCAGATGTTAAAAACTTTAAGTATTAAAAAGCCAAAAAATGCTCTAAAATCTTATCAGGATTTGAAATACCATCGAAAGGCAGATTTTCCATCAGTTTCAAGAGTTCGTTGTCTGAAAGCTCTATTCCCATTTTTGATAGAACAGTTTTCACATTTTTGTTATCCACTTCTTCTCCTAAAAATAAATATGCATTATTACATATAGGAATCTAATGCTTCATCTAATAATTCTCAATGGGGGAATAAGCTATGACCACATTGCAAGAGAAGGTGCAGAAGGGGAGCAGAGGGTAGGCATTTCTACAAGGGACAGACTATCACAGGCGAAGAAATCTGATCCCTAAGTGCTAATAAAAGAAGGCACACGGGGCTTGAAAGATAGCTCTGCAGTTTCTGCTTTCGCAGAAGCCCAGAGTTCAGTTCTCAGCTCCAGGGGTAACTGATGCTTCTAATTTCCTTGGGTACCTGAACTCAGGAGCACACACCCACATTCAGATCACATACATCCACATGATGTTTTAAAGTCTCAAAGCAACTCTGGATTCAGAGATACCCAGACCATGCATCCCTTTCTTCCACTGTATACATGAGAACAGTTGCATACACTAAAGTGATAGCTGCCAGTCTCATTATTAGACATTATAAGTTATCTGAAGTATTTACCAAAGGTGTGTGGCAGCTATTATCTTACTGCTATAGAGATTGGCTACTGTAAATAAAAAGAGAAACAATATATTGAAATGACAAAAACACACCAGAAAACAAGCAAATTGCCACTGACTTGTTTTAAGCATTTAACAAATGGGCCAAATGCCATAATTCACATGACAATTAAAGGATGATAAAGCATAATTACTATTACTTAATTACTATTAAGTATTACTTAATTACTATTAATTACATAATTACTATTACTATTACTTATACAAGCATTTTGGATTTACAATTGCCCGCTCACCTGCGGCAGCTTTCAGTCTATCCATAACCTTTCCCAGATCAGCCTTCCCATGAGCTATGAGAAAAAAAACAATGGAATTTATAACAAAACACGAAAAAAGATATATTTGTGGTCAAAAATCCAATAAAAATCTCCACCATCTGAATTTTCCATTTACTTTTTAAATTTCTAGACCTCAAGGAATTAACGTGATCTCCATTCACTGACACCTACGTAATTGGGTAAGGACAAGTGTACGCTCCACCATGTCTGGGGAGTCATAAACAGTTTTTGAAAATGCTACTGGATTTGATCTAGGCTTTCAGTAATTAAACTCCATGTATTAACCAACAGCTGAGTCAGGGCTGCTAACCTAGCCTGCTATGCTCTAGGATTCCTTCCTGCAGGAACTAATGTCTGAACTATTTGATGTATTGGTACAGATGGTGAGAAATTCAGAAAGACAGAAGAGATTTTATATGGAAGAGAAATTGAATAAAGAGAAAAATCTAGGAACATAAAGATGTGGAACTACAGAGTTTAAGGAGAAGAAAACAGGACAAGCTGTGCTATCAGAGGAGAAGGAGCTGGAAGGTATCCTGCACCATCATCAGAATCTTGGATTTCACTGACCAGGAACAGGTGGAAGAATGGGTCTGTTGACTTCTCTATTGTTTTCCGTATCATTATAGTGTGTGTGTGTGTGTGTGTGTGTGTGTGTGTGTGTGTGTGTACAGGGTCTCATTATGGAGCTCTGACTGTCCTGGAAGTCACTCTGTAGACCAGGCTGGCTTTGAACTCACAGAGATTTGTCTGCCTCAGCCTCTAGAGTGCTGGGATTAAAGACATTTTAGTAATCCTTTCAGAAACAGATATACAATGGTGATAAAGATCCAAGTTTTACTCTTACTTTAATATTATCTTCTTTTCTAATTTTTCTAACATGTATCATCTGCCATCAGTTACATCTATTTTAAAATACACTAGATATGACACAGAGATAAGAAGATGCCTTAGGGGAGTCTGTAACACTTACCGTCCACTGGTAGGTCTTCTGACAGCTTTGCAAATTCCTCTTCACTGAGTTTGATGCCCAGTCTTTTAAGGACACTGTCCAGGTTATCTACATGAACCTTTCCCTCTTGGGAAAAAATAATATGGTAATAAAAAGATGAATGTTACCAAATCCTTCCACATGCAAACCCCTTACTAGTACCTTTAATGATTTTAACTGGTTTTAATTATACCAACTTACTAAGTTGAAACTATTTCCAAGAATTTCATTTCCTGTACTTTTCCAAAAATTTTTTTCCTTCTGTGTTTTGACTTGGACCCAGGTCCTCACACATGCTAAGCAAGCAGCTCTACCATTAGTCACAGCCACAGCCTTTCTGTATAGTTTTCGGATAGTATTTGTCAAAGAGAACCCTGCATAATAATTGCAAAGCAGAAATGAGGTGGCAGTCACAATAGAGTGTTTGCATGAGGCTATCTGGTGGCTTCCCAGGGCAGTGGGACATCTGGCTTCCAAGCATAATATTCCTGTCATTCTGTTCTTGCAGATCCCTTTCCAGTATAGATCCATGATAAATTCTGTAAGATATTTGGAAGTCACAAGTGAAGTGATTTTGGGCCCATTACCAGGAGCAGAGACAGCAGCCTTCAGAGTCCTTCATCATATCTCACAATTCCATGGCTTAATCTTGGAATAAATCTATTGATCTATGTTGCTCCTAGTAACTATGTTTCCCCAACCAAATTCTAAGTGATACAATGACCATAAATACCATTAAAATAAAATAGTACAAAAGAATGTTTTATGCCTTAAAATTTTTTCAACAAAGCTGAAACCCCAAATAGTCTTGTCCAAGTACACATAGAAAATCAATAAAATAGTTAAAAATAAATTTCATCTCAGTTACAACATCAGGGGGACTTTACAAAGACAAAAACATAAGCACACAAGATGATCTAGAACTCCCTCTAAGACAGTGGTTTTCAGCTCATGGGTTGTCACATATCAGGTATATTGCATATCAGATATTTATGTCATGATTCATAACAGCAAAATTACAGTTATGAAGTAGTAATGAAATAATTTTATGGTTGGTGTCACCACAACATGAGGAACGGTATTAAAGGGTTATTAGAAGGGTTGAGAACCACTGCTCTAAGATAAAATGTGTGCTCTTGGTTACAGTGTAGATAGATATAAAGAATCAGAAATAAGGAGGTATAGCCAAGAAAGGATTCACAATTAACGATTTAATGAATGGTGAATGCCACCAAATGTCTTCTAATTGAGTTACTGCTTACCATTGAAGGATTTCACACCTTTCAGCAGCCTGTTGTAATACACCTCCCCAGAATCTAAGGGAAACATGGTTCATTTAGTGATAGCATAGAACTGCATAATACAAATTATTTAATAACATTTTAAATAGAGTTGTCTCGGGCTGCTGAGATGGCCTGGAGGGTAAAGGAATTTGTTCTACAAGCCTGATGACGAACACCTATGTACAGGTGATGGGAGAGAACTGACTTCACAAGATCATGCTTGACCTCCACACTCATCCATGACACATGCACTAACACACGTGTATCATAAACACAATGAACATAAAAAGTTAAACAAAATGAGGAGAAATGTCCCTACTTTGTATACTATTTAATCTGAGACAGCGAAGCTGTGGAATAAAAACCTTCCTCACTGTGACAAACCTCTCTCCTTTAGGGCCTGAGAGATTCCGCATACTAGACGTTGCTCCTGATCTTTGCCCTTTGCCACAGATACGATATTTATTTCTCCTTTTCCTTTTCTCATTTTATGATATAACTAAATTAGTGGCCTAAAGATGACATGCTTTATGGTTGATGTCAACTTCTGTCTCCAGGCTTCTGGCACTTCAATATAAAGTATCAAAGACAATGGTGCAAAATTATTCTATAACCATTCAATGTCTTTCCTTCCTTCCTTCCTTCCTTCCTTCCTTCCTTCCTTCCTTCCTTCCTTCCTTCCTTCCTTCCTGCCATTTATCCTCTCTCCTTCCCTTCCTTCCTTTACATTTTTTTCTTCTTACCTATTTTTAAAGGAAAAATATACAGAAGTACAGTTATAAAGTTTTAAAAACCTACAGACAAAACAAAACCCCCACAAAAACAAAGAAGATCATGGAAGTCCCATGGATCTTCCCCTGGCTCACCATCAGCTGGCAGTGTTTTCAGCAACCTTTCTTGTTCCTTCTCTGTGAGTTCAATCCCAAGGTTCTTTAAGATGTTCCTCAGGTCACTGGAATCAACCTTTTCTCCTTTCAAAAGAGGGAGTCCCAGGCACATGGGCTTTGAATACAGTGTCCCAGGCACATTGACTTGAATACAGTGTCACAGGCACATTGACTTGAATACAGTGTCACAGGCACATGGACTCTGAATACAGTGTCACGGGCACATGGGCTTTGAATACAGTGTCCCAGGCACATTGACTTGAATACAGTGTCACATGCACATGGACTCTGAATACAGTGTCACAGGCACATGAACTCTGAATACAGTGTCACGGGCACATTGACTTTGAATACAGTGTCGCGGGCACATGGACTTTGAATACAGTGTCGTGGGCACATGGACTTTGAATACAGTGTCGCGGGCACATGGACTTTGAATACAGTGTCAAGGACACATGGACTCTGAATACAGTGTCACGGGCACATGGGCTTTGAATACAGTGTCATGGACTTGAATACTGTGGGATTTTATCTTGAGTTACACAACTTACTTTGTGTGGAGTCAGTTGTTAAGTTGAAGAATCGACTGCAGAGTCAATGGGCATGTTTCATGGCATTTATTGGCTTTACATAAACTAAGGAGTGATTTTTTTTTTTTACTAAAAGTAGGAAAGAGATCTTCTATAATAAAATCTGGCCAGTGAATTATCAAAACACTGATTCTTATATGAGTTACTCTTCAGAAATATTTGTGTGGCAAGATTTATTCGATGCTTTCAGTAAAACATGGTTTTCAACCTTCCTAAGCTGTACTCTCCCATCTTCTCTAAGGTTTTAGATGGTTTTAAGCACTTGTGAAGTGAGGTTCATTATTTCAAACTGACAGCACAACACATCTCAGCATCTTAAGTTAGTCTATATTTCATTACAAAACATTTTAATTTTATATTATTCTAGAAATGCTACAGGAAAATGAGACGTTACTGATTAGAGTCCCCAAATACTTTCTATTACTTCAGTTACTTTTAATGTAAGCATTTACGCTCTGAGAATCACAGCACGTTCTTGCTCACCTGTGAAAGCCTTCAGCTTTTTCATCAGTGTCTCTATAGAGACCTTCCTGAGAACTGGAATAAGGGGTGAGAACAGAGAAGATAAATCATCATTTATTGTTGCAAGGGCCCTAACCTATGTACTTTATATGTTTATTTAAGAAACATGCTAGAGGGGGTTGGAGGAATGATTCAATCGTTCAGAACCCATGTTGCTCTTCCAGAGGACCATGTTCAATTCTCACAACCCAACTGTCTGTTACTCCTATTCCAGAAGATCCAGTGTCCTCTTCTGGCCTCTACTGGCACCGCATGCATGTGATGTACAGACGTACACATAGGCAAAATATTCATACACATAAAATAAAATAAAGTTTTTAAAAAGAAAAGAAATATGTGAGCAACATTTTCTGTTATTATTTTATCCAATCTCACTGCTTTCATGAGTATCATGAAGAAAACCTTAAAAGTACAAAATTCTGTTTCTATAATATAAATTTCATTCATAGTTCTAAGATCCCAAACTCAAGTGTGTTAGTGGTGGGAAGAAATCCAGAAGTACCCTTATCTCAAGAGCTTGTTTTTTTTGCTATTCAAAGTGTAGAAGAATGTCTATTACTGATCATAGCATGGGTGGCAAATACAAAAGGCAGGCTTTTAAATGCAAGGCTTTAGCACTGATTTTGGTAACCGGTTACTTATGTGCTTTGCCCATATGTAGGCTTTCTGGTTACATCATATTATATGGCCATCTCTAAAGCCCCTTATCCTAGGGCTTTTATTATTAAAGTTCCTTTTTTTCTTAACTAAAAACCAAAAACCTCACCAAATTAGAACACTTGAAGACCCCACTCACCACCAGCAGGGAGGTTTTGTACCAGATCCTTGTATTCATTGTCCTTGAGCAGGATCCCTAGGTTATCCAGCAGAGTTTTCAGATTGCGGGTGCTGACCTGCCCACCTGAGGGGAGAGAGGCCTGTGAAGAAAAGCCCAAAGCTCCCAGGGCAGCTTCTTAGAGCTTTCGGAGCTATGCTCCCTGCTGCAAACGCTCAAATTGTCAGTTCTCAGAAGTAGTCCATATCAGCTCTTTTAGGGAGGGGTCCTGCACTCCCCAGGGCCTGGTCACAGGCTCTCTTCAATTATTTGCTTATATTAGTAATGTCTAAAATATGAGAAAATCCTATTTTACTTATATTAATATTAGTTTAAACTGTCAGATTCTATTTAGAAACATTGTTAAGGTTTCAACAGTGAAAGTGTAAAATCCTCTAATGGGGTAAGGCTTGGGGGTATAATCCAGATAAACACTTCCCTCCCCAAGGCTGCTTTCCGTGAGGGTGTTTTAGCACAGCAACAGAAACGAAGCCAGGACCACCGTTGTTAACTGTTTTCATCACAAAAACAATACCATATGAGGTAATACATTATTTACAATCAGTAAATTTAGTCATTTACACTTTAAAGCATCATGTTGTGCATGACAAATATGTAGAATTTTACTTTAAACTAAAACAAATACTAAGGAAATTCTGGTTCTGCAGGTAACTATGTCTTGCGTCTGAACAATATCTGGGGTTGATTTAAGATGGCTGAACTCCAAGTCTAATTTTTATTTCCTCCTGATTAAAGCCCTTGCATGACTGATAATGTTTCCCAGTTACCCCCTTTCTCTAAAATGTAAAATTCTAGTCTATTTCTTTTGTTCAAAAGAGGAAACAAAATCTTGAAAAGTGGGGAGCTTTCCCCTTTGGCCGAAGATAGAGAGAGGCTTAGCAGCTGCAGCGAGGCTGTCACATGAATGGAGCACCAATTTAAACAGAGGTGTATCTGAGCTTTGGCGGCACGCAAGGATGTCCTCAAAGCTGTAGACATGAGGATCTTGTCACTCGCCTTTCAGAGACTTCACTTTCTCCAGTAGCTTGTTTTGAAAGATCTTTCCATTATCTGCATGAAATACAGGATTCAAGTTACAGAAATGTGGATAATCACGAGCATTTGCTCAGGAAAATTGACTGCTAGGATCTTCAGTATATACTTTTTCTTATAAAAAAATGTGAGAGCCAGTGGGATGGCTCAGTGGGTAAAGGTAAGGTGGGTAAAGCCTTAGGACTCAAGTTCAATCCCCTGGACCCGTAGGGTAGAAAGAAAGAACCTACTGCTACACATTGTTCTCTGACCTCCATACATGCACCGTGGCAAGGGCACACCCATACACATACATGTCCATAATACATACACAGGGGTGTGTACATACACACATACACACACACACAATAAATAAATAAACAAAAATGTGAGAGAAAAGTGGGGAAATTTAGTATATCAGGCTCTATATAACACACGGATACAAACTTCTTTTCTTCTTCCCCAGTCCTGCTTGCTCGCTCCTAAGCTAACCCTTTCTCTTTCCACAAACCCTGCTTTCCTCTTTGGCATAACCAGCATAATGAAAAGGAATATCAGATCTAAACCAAGGGTGCAGAGAGGATTCATGGCAGGGTTCAGGGACAATCTAACCTTTTGATTTCTACTTAATGTAGTGTTATGATATGCGAATAGCTTTGTCACAGAGAAATCCCAAAGCCCTTTCATCGCATCAGGTGTTGAGATGCTTACCGTCAAACTGCAGATTTTCCATCAGTTTGGAGAATTCTTGATCTTTGTACTCTAGCCCCATGTTTTTCAGAACAGTTTTTATATCATCAATACCAATTTTTTCTCCTTAATAATAAAGATTAACAGAGTGACATACATGGAATTTAGCATAATTGTAAATAATTAAACCACACGATCTAAGTACAGGGTGGGGAAAACCATGACTACTGAATATCTAAAAACAACGTCATTCAAAGGAACCTGATTTTTGTAGAGACCATCAAGAGACAATGCTGGCCATGAGAGCATGCCAGTAGGATATACTGAGAACATAAATTGACAAAGCTACCTCTTTGAAATTTCCCTGTATTGGCTTCATCTCCCTTTGGCTTCTTGAGATCAACGACTGAGGGCAAAAAGATACAAAGGAAACCTGTTCCTATGAGCAGTTGCTGACTTTGCTGGAGGACATCTAGAAATCCTTGCCAGTCCTTCTAAGGATTGGGTGGATAGCTGTCGGTTAAGAATTCTCCCATCCAAGTACTAACCAGGGCTGAACCTGCTAAGCTTCTGACATCAAGTAATATCAGTTGGGTAAGTACAAAGCAATATGGGCAGAGAACAATCTAAGAATTCTGATAGGATGCTTCACTACCCAACCTTCTCTCTCTGCTTCACTTGGAACCAGACTTGAAGCTTCTAGCCTTGAGGCCTCTCTATTTCCTCCTTCCATAAATATTGCTCTTCATAATGCCTCTGTCATATTTAATCTCATCTTGGTGCATAGTTCTTGAAGGACATGCTCTAACAATGGAACTGGCCATGGCAAAGATGGTATTGTGTATCTCTCCGCTCAGCCAGAGGGCTGCAAACGGGTTATCCCAAGCTTATCAATGTGTACTGGAGTCTTGTAAAAAAGTTTCATTTCCTTTTATTGTTGAATTTGGCTGCATTACAGTAAGAAAAATAAAATGTATTACATATTAAAGCTGGGCTTGGTGGCACATGCCTTTAATCCCAGCACTTGGGAGGTAGAGGCGGGCAGATCTCTGTGAGTTCGAGGCCAGCCTGGTTTACAAAGTAGTTCCAGGACAGGCAGGGCTGTTATACAGGAAAACCTTGTAAAAAAAAAAAAAGCAAAACCCTGTCTAGAAAACAAAAACAAACAAGCAAACAATTAAAAAAAACACAGTAGAAAACACTGTAATTTCTGACTATTGGATAGAAAAAAAATTGAACAAATAGGTGTCACAGATCACAGAATTAACATAGCAATAAAGGCATGAAAAAACATATACTGGGGCTGGAGAGATAGTTCAGTGTTTAAAAGCACTTGCTGTTCTTCTAAAAGACCTGAATTTGGCTTGTAACTGCCTGTAACTTCAGCTCCAGGGACTCCAACATCCTTTTCTAGCATCTGTGCGCACCTGCACACATGTGGCATATACTCACACTGTCAAGTGCACATAAATTAAAAATACTATAAAAATTAAAAATATTACTGTAAAAAGATCAGGATTCTATATTTACACCCACTCTCTTACCTGTGAAGGTTTTTGCTCCGTCCATCACCTTAATTAGGTCAACTTTCCCATTAGCTATGAATGAAAGGGTCAAAGGAGACATACAATTAGTGTGGTAAGTTCAGAAGTCACATGCAAAGGGGAGAAACTTGCCCATAAATTTCCAGGACACCTTGAAGTGGGCAGTGGGGTGCCTTATTCAAGATGACCTTAGGTCTTTAAGGTCTTTGCTGTTCCATAGGAATTATAGGATTATAGGAATTATAGGATTGCCTTTATAACCCTGTGAAACTTATTACAGTGAATGTAGATTGCTTTATGTAATTTGGTCACTATAATAGGATTAATTCTCCCTACCTGTAAATTAAAATTACTTTGAATTCTCAAATTCAATTACTAAGTTGAAATTATACTGTTGGTTCCCTGTCTGGGATTGGTAAATACTCTTTAATGTCTCACATGCAACCTGAGAGCTAAAGAAATCTTCGTTATACATTAACTACCCTTAAGTATTTTGAGGTAGCAACGGGAAACAGACTAATACATCTGATCTCCTTACTCTTATTTTCTCTTTCTTGGTGACTCAGGATTGGTAGGTTGTCTAGAAACTTAGCCTTTCTCCTAGGCTATCCAATTGGCTGCTGCATGGTTCATGCAGCCTCTCTCAAGCCTTTGTACATCTGTGACCTCAGCTGTAATGTCTTTGCTTTAATTTCTGGTTTCCTGTGAGCATTCTACTTTTTTTTTTCTCAATCTAGCTAAAGGTTTGTTGTTTCATTTTATACTTAAAGAAAAAAACAAACATTAGTTGACATTTTCTCTTGCTTTCCTAGTCTTTTGTTTATTTCTACTTCAACTTGTACTATTTCTTATCTTCTGCTGTATTTGGCTCTAGCTTGTTTTTCCTTTTCTAGTCCTCTGAGGTGTACCATTAGGTTGTTTTATTGAGAACTCTGTTGATGAGGATCTTTATCCTAAGTTTCCTCTGTAGAACTGTTTTTGATGCATCTTATAAATTTTGGGTTTTTATGTTCATTTTTCAAAAGGTTTTATTTTATCTATTATTTTTCTTTAATGTCTAGTTTCTGATATGATTTCCTTTGCTCTCTTGGCTTCCTTCTACATGAAATCCTGCCCAACCCTTTAATCTTTCACTTTTGGTCTCTCTATGTTCTTAAACTGAATTGAGTCAAATGGTTGAGCTTCATTATGTATTCATATTTTCTGTCTCTTGATTGTAGAATTTAATCTATTAACATTCAATGTTGTTATTGGTAAAAATGGAGTTCTCTTATGTTTTGTTGTTTTCTTTTTGTTTCAATATTTTAAATGCTTCTGCTGTTTGAAATAATCCTATGGCCTTCATGGAGTCAGATGTGAGAAGAAAGGACCTAAACATCTGCCCTGGACGTCTTAGATTTCTATTTGACTTTCGGGAAAGAAAAAACAAAACTCTCGAGAGTGGGTAAAATCTCTAGGTGACATAGAAAGGGTTTAAAATGTCAAATTTATTTCTAGATATTTTATGGATATGTTTTGTTTTGTTGCTTTAAATGGAATATTTCCTACTTCTATTTCCATTGGCTTATTACTAACTAGAGAAATCACTTGAAATTTTGATTTTTAATATTGCACAAAAGCCCATGAACCAAAAGTGGAATCTCTAAAACTCAAAGATTTTTTTTTTTCCCGAGACAGGGTTTCTCTGTGGCTTTGGAGCCTGTGCTGAAACTAGCTCTTGTAGACCAGGCTGGCCTCGAACTCACAGAGGTCCTCCTGCCTCTGCCTCCCGAGTGCTGGGATTAAAGGCATGCGCCCGGCCAAAGATTTATTTATTTATTTATTATGTATACAACATTCCTTCCATGTATGCTTGCATGCCAGAAGAGGGCACAAGATCTCATTATAGGTGGCTGTGAGCCACCATGTGGTTGCTGGGAATTGAACTCAGGACCTCTGGAAGAGCAATCAGTGCTCTTAACCTCTGAGCCATCTCTCTAGCCCTAAACTCAAAGATTTTAATAGACTTCTTTTGGTTTGTTTTCTAGGTTTCAAAAACACACAAAAATAAAATCTGAAACTAAGGATAAAGATGTTTCTTTCCTAAAATTACCTTATTTAATTTTCTCACTGAAGTAGTTAGAAGTTTTATAGTTGGTACCTAAAATGTTATTTGTAATGATAGGGTTCCCTAATATTTTGAATATTCATCTTAATACCAATTAAATCTAGTTTTTTAAAATTCTTAGCTGTACGATTAAAACAAAGTTTCCTTTAGGGACACACAGTTCTCTCTAACAGGCGTACCATCAACTGGCAGGTTTTCCCTCAGCTCTTCCACTTCCGGGTTAGCAAGCTCAATACCCATGATATCCAGGAAAGAGTTCAGACTTTTGACATCAAGTTTTCCTCCTTAAAAAAAAGCAAAAAGAGAGAGTGAGCGAAAAAGACACAAAGGAACAAGAGAGTAAACAAAAGATGTAAAACATGAAAATCATGTCCATTTTTTTAATGACTATGTCTAACTACTTTAAGAAAAATATTTAAAAAACCCTAGACTTTGCATTTTTGTATTGTTCTTAGTGTTCATTACAAAAACCCCCTATAATTTTCACTTGACTTTTCCAGGAAAACAGAGAAGGTCAAGAGCAATACAGTAAGTGCAACCTGTATTTTACAACTCTATCCTGGTGACAAACCTATTAGAACAAAGGAGTTCTTTAGAAGACTATTTGGCTTAATGGCCCTGGACCTGGAGTCAACTCACGCTATAATCCTCCCAACACTTCTAGTAAGGAGCAGAAGCACTGATCCCACTGCCAGACTGCCAGGCTGGTTTTGTCTATGAATGAACAACATTCCTAAAGTTGGCAAAATGATAATATCCTTTCATTACAATTTTGCTGTACATATTTAAATAACAAAGCCTATTTTTGGTAATAAAATTAGTACGAATCCAAATGTAATGTTTCCTTCAAAGAAGAAACAATAACAAGATTACTTTGTGAAGCCTGAAGATTCCAGATAGACACAGTAGTATGAGCTTTAACTCACCTCTGAGAGATTTCAACCCCTTCAGGACTCTGGCCCAGTGCACCGTCCCGTTATCTGTGTACGAGAGAAGAGAGTGCTAAAACAACCAAGGATGGAAGGACACCCAATCATTCACGCTCAAGAACAGGGCGTCGAAAGAGTCCTCAGAATAAAAAGGAAGGTGTCCAGAAGTTAAGATAGAAAAGTAAAGCACTGAACAGAAGACAAAAATACTAAGTTTAAGAGTTTTCTTTGTTGGAGGAAAATAAAACGTAAGCAGCAACAGTAATAAGGACCAAGGAGAAGACAAAACCAGGTGACAGCAGATAAGGAACGAGGCAGAAAATGGCTATGGATAGACAGTATATATTTTAAATTATATGAAAAGTTTTTCCAGGTTCTATATACCAATCTTTTTTTTTTCTTTTGCAGTGCTGGTAACCAAACCTATGGCCTCATGCAACCAAGGCAAGCACTCTACCACAGAGTTACACTCCCCTTAGCCTTAGAAAATGTAAAATATAAAAGTGGTAAGAGAAAAAAAATCAAGAACCGATACAATTCACTTAATGTGTTACGTGATTCAGGAGACCGATGGATGCTGTGGATTGGGCCTTGATTAGAGCAAAACCATTCTATCAACAAGGCAGGGGTTCACAGAGGGCAACGGCCCTCAAACCACGTATCTGGGTGTTGTCAGGATTTCTGTATTTTAGCTTTTTATTTTGATGCATTTTCAGAGTTATAGAAACTGGGAGATACAGTGTGAAGAATTCTCATAATTCTTTTCATCTTACAATATTTGTTTTGTTATCTATCCAGACTTGAATCAGTCTCAACACACACAAACACTATACAGCCGTACTCAAATACCATCAATGCTTCCCTTGCCACAACTGACCGCAGCGAAGGACTAATTCGTCAGCATAGGCCATCACCCCAGTCTCTGTCTCTCACCATTTTCAAAAGCCATTTATTTTGTAATATAATCTTCACTCTGGGGTGACAGCCTTTAAAATTCCCAAGCCTTTCAAGCATTGAAAGTTTTCGATTCCCTCTCAAGTTTATTAAACCGCAGTCTGGAAAGGCCCGTGGCTTTTTAAGGCTTACCGTCCACTGGTAGGGTTTTCAGTAGCTTCATGTACTCCGATTCACTAAACTCCACCCCCATTTTTCTCAGCTTATTTTCCAGGTTACTGACACCAATCTTTTCACCTAAAAAGTTAGGAATAGTGAGAGGTGGATGTATTTTAGACTGAATAACATAAGCAGAACGCCGTCTTCCACACTGCTGTGGGCTGGAGGAAACTGGAATGCCAATGTCCCTTTACTCGTCATATACATGGGCTCTTTTTAAACTCGGGGAAAACTAAATTCAGCTTATTGCTATAAAATCAACCCTTAGAGTAGCTAATATAAATAATTTTCTAAGAAAGAAATCTATGCTTCTGTTAATGTTGTAATTGCCAACAGTGTTTATAAAATCCTAAAAAAATCCAGAGCACCATGTACTGAGCCTGTGGATTTCAGAGAGAGATTAGGAGGGCAGCTTCCATAGAATGCAGATTTCTTACGAAGACATAATCCTATAGGTATTTTTTGTACTGTTTTTGCCATATTTTGACAAATTTATGCACTTTAAGCAGTCCTTTATATTGGAAAACTTCTACTAGAAGTTTTTTCTAATTCCAGAGTGGTGTGGAAAACAACAGAAAAATACTAACTATTCTAACAGTTTGAAGGCTTTAGTTTGGTAGGAATTCATCACTAACCTGTGAACACTTTTGCTTCGTTCATTACATTTTTAATATCAGCTTTCCCATCAGCTGCAAGATGACAACAGGAATAAAGATCAGAAACAAGCAATATTTAATAGCAATTATTATTACAATTTTCTTCTTCATTAGTGTGAAACAAAGAAGTTTTAATCCCACAATGAAGCTATATTGACAATGTAGCTTTAAGATATTAAAACTTAAGTATCTTAAATATCTAGCAACACAAGAATGATACACAAAGGAAATGCATTCTGTTTTTAGCTGCTTTTTAGCACTTTAATTGTGGGTGAAATCCCATTACTTCGCTAGATACAGGAACAAAATTTCAAAAGAAGTTTATGCTACATTTCAACACTTTAAATTTGGAAGCTATTCATTCCTATGGGGTTTGCTCATATCCACAATCTATGCAATGTTATAACGTAAGGGAACAGACCTCACCAATGCATTGAACTACACATAGAACTTATTAACGTCCAGATATCTAGAGGTTTGGTTTTAATGACTACTTACTTGCCTATCACTTACCTGGTAGTAAAACACAAAATTTAAAACACAATCTATGTCTATACAACAGGACTCATGCATGAAATTCTTAAAAAAAAAGAAATCAAAATCAATAGAGAAGACCTAGTACAACTGAGATTTTAATTTAGTTAGGTAAATTTGTCTCTGTAATGTTTTGTAGTGCCTCTTTAAACCTGGTAAAACCGATACATGTGTGTATATGTATGAATGTTTGTATAAATGGATGTAGATGAACTGAACCATGCCAGATCTTGGAAAAATAGGATCTAGCTACAACATGCTGAGCAGACTTACTGGTGTTTCGGTCTGTGACAAGGAACTTAGTAGATGGTGTACCACTGCCTCTTTGAAACTTTGTTTCTGTTTTAAGTTGACCAGAGGAAACAATCTCTGCAAATTTGAGGCCATTTGGAGAGAAGTTTGATCCTTATACCTCCAAGGTGGTCTTTGTTTCTCCCCTACTTCAATTTATCTTTAAATTGTCTTGTATCACAGTACACTTTCCTTCATATTGTCCTGTTCGTTTTTCTTTTTCCTTGCCTCATCTTGGCCCTTACTTATTCCTAGTGACACCTCAGCAAGACATAGAATTCACAGCAAAAGAGGTCATTCTCTTGATGTAAATGCTAATAAGGATTTGGTCTTACTTTGTTTGTGTGTGTGTGTGTGTGTGTGTGCATGTGTCTGTGTCTGTATATGTGTATATTGTCCCTGTGTGTATGTGCTTATGTGTGTGTGTGGCTAGTGTCTGTGTATGTACACATCTATGTGTCTGTGTATGTCTAGTGTCTCTGTGTGTATACATGTCTATGTGTCTGTGTCTAGTGTCTATATGCGTGTGTTTATGTATGTGTGTGTGTGTGTGTGTGTAGACCAAAGAGACCATGGTTGTTATTTCTCAGATGCTGCCTACCCTGATTTCTGAAACAAGACCTTTCTCTGGCCTAAAACTCACAGGTTATGCTTTGCTTGCCGGCCTGGGAGCCCAAGGTATGAGTCTATCTCTACCTCTTCAGTGCTGGAATCAAAAGTGAGTACATGCTACAATACTCAACTTTTTAATTAATAAATGTGTATAGGAGTTTGTCCTCATGTATATTTGTATACCACTGCATGCATGGTGCCTGTGGAGGTGAGAAGAGGGCACTGGAATCATTGGAACACTGAAGTTACAGATGATTGAGACCACATTGCGAGCACTGGGAATCAAACTCAGGTCCTCTGGATGAGCAGAGCCATTTCTCTAGCTCCAATACTCATTTTAAAATGTGGGTTCTGGAGACAAACTCAAGTCCTCATGCTTGTGTGGCAGGAACTTGACCTACTGAGCTATCACCCCAGCCCAAGTTTTAAGTTCTTTTTCAAAGTTTTTTCAAATGACTCAATGTCAAGAATCTGAAGAGAGTCGTATGTATATCCACACAAGGTTATAACATGACACTACTAATAGACACAACAAAACTAGCATAGTCTGGTCCTCACAGAACTTTATAATTAGGCTTAATATGCCCTTTTATAGACAAAGAAAGTGAGGCACAGAGAGATCAAGAGAATATGAGCATCACATAGAAGAACCAGGATGCAAGTCAGGCAAGCGGCTCCAGAGTCTGCCCTTTTACAGCCTTGCCCTTCTTATGCTGAACTGTAGGTGCTTACCACTAACAGGCAGGCTTTGTGTTAGATCTTTAAGTTCTTTTTCTGAGAGGTTTATCCCCATGTTCTTCAGAAACGTGTCCACCTTTCCAGCCTTGACTTTCCCTTCTTAAAAAGAGATAAAACATATTAACTTTAAAATATGACAAAAACAGATGACCCTATTCTTTGCTATTTGGATAACCGGATGATTGCTGTTGAGTGAACTTTCAAATTGATTGACTTTGCTGTTGATTAAATTTTCTGAAAAAGCAAGTCTTTTTAAAGTTGTAAATATTTAGATTCACTTGGGCATCATAAACTTTTGGGAATTTCTGAAGGAATGGGAAATAAATCTTTCTACAATTCAAAATTATTGGCACGTCTAGTCTCACAGAAGAGATAAATTCATAGCGAGCAGAGCAGAGGCAACTGGGAGCTGAAGGAAGGAGGGAATAGTAGTGATTCCCTAACAGGTACAAAGTTTCTGTTCATAGTGACAGACAAGTTCTGGAAGTGGGTAGTGGTCATGGCTGTACAACACTGTGAACACACCTTATGATACTGAGTTGCACATTTAAAATGGTAGATTGCTCTATGCATATCTTACCACAATAAAACTGGCAAATGACAGGGATTCTGCAGACTTTAACGACAGAGACCAAGCACTGTGCCTACCAGAAGGGGGCTCATGTCGGGATGTCCAGGAGTGAAGGTAAAGCTAAGCAAAGCCCTCCTTGTACATCTGCGTTTCTATCACAACCCTTTTTACCTGGAAGTGTCTTCAAACCCTCCAGAAACCTCTTCTGATAAGTTTTTCTATCAGCTGTAAGAACAAATAATTTAGGCCAAGGAAAAATCAATAATTACGACAGTATAAAAATCACCTCAGAAGTATGTCTCTAGACTGATTTTCCACTTTCTTCCAATTTTAAAAAACATGTAGCAACGTTTTATGGCAGAGAACTTTTAAAAAGGTGAGCATGTTTTTCCTCTTTGACAGGTGTTAGACAGACTTTTTGCTGCTGTGAGATTAACTTGAGAAAACCAGTTAAAGGGAGAAAACATTTATTTTGGTTCGTGGTTACAGGGGATTTAGATCATAATCAACTGGCCCCTTGTTTCTGCAGCAGAGATGAGTGAGAACACTACAGCAGAAGTGCCTAACATAGCTGGGATGCTCTCGGGGATGCTGAGATGTCAAACAGAGACGGTGCTTTCATTTCCCAGACACCCAGACCCAAATAGTCACAAAGAAACTATATTAATTACAACACTGTTTGCCCAACAGCTCAGGAATATTCCTAGTTAGTTCTTACATCTTAAATTAATCAATTTCTATTATTTTATATTTTACTACGAGGCTCATGGTTTGTTACCGCACAGCTTGCTTCTTGGACATCTGCCTGACTCGGCCTTCTTTTTCCTGCATTCAATTTAGTTTTTCTGCCTAGCTATATTTTGCTCTGCCATAGGCCAAAGCAGTTTCTTTAATAAATGGTGGTAATAAAACATATTCACAACATACAGAGGGGAATCCCATCTCT
>JAQHUG010000032.1:9380807-9391096 GCA_028555095.1 Dicrostonyx torquatus | reverse complement strand
CACACACACACACACACACACACACAGCATCCCCGTGTAAGAGCTTCCATCTTTTCCACCACACCTTGTTCCATCTGTGACCCCAGATGTAAGTGCCACATTCAGGAAGGGTGGGTTTCCTCCTTTGTTAATCATTTCTGGAAACACTCCTAGGCACACTCCTTATGTAATCTCTCAGGCCCTTCTCCAGACGACAAGGATGATTAGCCACTGCGCTATGTAAAGCCAACATGATGCTGAAGTATGTAGCCTATTATCTCTTCTTTTGCTTTTTATATTCTGATGCCCAGTACACACCCCATTTCATTTTCCTTGCCTTTTTGCTTAACATTAAGCATGACTGTAAAATTAATAGTAGCACTAGGCATTTCTTGCTGTTGAATCATAGTGATGATACATTTATTTGTAAATGAAGAACTAGCTGCACAATTGATTATGCCTTCTTCAGGTAGGATTAAGCTCTATTTTTTTTTTTGGACAGGCTTTTTCACTCAGAATCAAACAGGACAGTATTTGTATATAAGCTTGCAAATCTAAGCTTCCCAAAAGATTACATGGAGGAAATTTTTAATAACAGAACTTTTAGGCTGGATGATTCTTGTGTGCAACTGTGTCTTATTCACTGAAATTCTCTATTACTCTATGGTTCTTAGTAATCTATGACTTCATCCACTAGTTACCAATGTTACCACCAACCCATCCCTGCCAGCTGCAACACTAAAAACTGTCTCCTAGATGTTACTAGTGTTGACTAAGGAAAAAAAAAAACCTGTCCCCACTGAAACTGAAATAGTTGTGTCTATTTTAAACACTTACCATCAGCTTGTAACTTTCTCACCAGCTTCGAGAATTCCTTCTCTGTAAGTTCTAGCCCCATGTTCTCCAAAATGTCTTCTAAATCACACATATCAATAGGTTCTCCTACAGGTTACAAATAAGTAATAAAGATTACTTAAGTATTCTCATCTTAGCATTGCTCTCAACTACTGTATCAAGAACAAAACTTCAAAATAAACACAGGTAAAACATATCTTCTCATAATCATGGGGAAAGTATTATACGGTATACACCTGTGTAGGGAATAAGACATCACTATGGATCAGAGTGTTTTAGGTGGTCTATATTCATGTATTAGCCAGTAAAATTTATTTTAGTCTTTTTGTGATGCTCTATATCTCTAACTGAAGCTTTCCCTTATTATCAATCAGGACTCACTTAAACTCAATAGTTATGAATAATATTACTGAGAAATACTTAAGAGAAAAAGACTAGTTAAAGGCAGACAATCAAAATTTTGCATAGAGGGGCTGGAGAGATGGCTCAGTAGTGGTTAGGGCACATGCTGCTCCTCAGAGGACCTGGGTTCGAATTCTGGCATTGATGAAGTGGCTTACAATTATCTGTAACTCTGGTTCCAGGAAATCTGATATCCTTTTTAGACCTTAATGGGCACCAGGCACTCACATACTACACAGACATACTTACAAACAAAACATTCATATGCATATTTTTTGGCACAGAAATAGTAACTGAAGTATAGCTAATCCACATTTTAACTCTAGTCAATTAGAGGTATACCACTTACTAATAAAAGGTAAACTATCTGAATACTGGCAGCAGCTATGGCAAAAGCATCATAATGTGATCTATAGAACTGCTCATGCTCTTAGGTTCATTCCCAGTACTCTGTCACTTACCTCTCAATGCCTTTACTTCATCTAGAAGCTTACTGAGATCAATCTTCTCCCCAGCTACAAGAAAAGACACAAACAACTAGATGATATATATTTTAAATACACAGAATGCTTATTCATATCTTTAATCAAAATCTAATCTTTTTTGTTATATTTTCTAAATTTTATATTTAATTTATAATTAAGAGAATTGAGCCAATCTTCCATCAAAATAAGACTATGTATGTCCTGGGTCATATGGCCTCTCATGTTATAAGAAATTATTTTGCCTCAGAAAGCGTATAAAATTTGGCTTACACTAGCCATAAAGTTCCATCAGTGGTCACCACAAATGTAAAATTTTCATCTTTAGGTTAAAATACTATTCTCTTATATTTTCAATTACCATGGCTTTCTGGATACTTATTTCTGTATATGTGAGGCAATTACTCCAGCATTTTATTGTTTTCTATATAGTTCCTCATTTAAATATTTGATAATCCATTTATTGAATATATCAAGCATTAATATCAATTACTCTATATAACAACTCATTTTGGAGACATGTATAAGACATTGTTGGTGTCTATAAATCAGTCACAAGAGAAGTCTTGTTGGGAAATATTATTTTCAGGTGCATTGCTTTTATTTATGCTGCATTTGCTTAACTATGTGAAGCTGTGATTCTTTTCCTGTCTAAAACACCTGATGGTCTAATAAAGAGCTGAATAATAAAGACTAATAGTGAGGTAGGAGCAAGGATAGGCAGGGCTGGCAGGCAGAGAACATAAATAGAAGTAGGAACAAGGGGAGGAGGACATCAGGGACAAGTTACTCAGTCACCCAGCTACACAATAATCCACGGAGAAAGAAGTAAAGAAAGGTATACAGAAATAGAGAAAGATAAGAGCCCAGAGGCAAAAGGTAGTCTAGATAGTTTAAGTTAAGAAAAGATGGCAAGAGACAAGCCAAGCTAAGGCCAGACATTCATAACAAAGAATAAACCTCTGTATGTGATTTATCTGGGAGCTGGGTGGTGGGGTCTCCAAAAAGCCAAAAGAATAAAACATTACACAAAAATTCTAATTTGCTAATTCTCTTCCATGTGCCCAAGTAGCTCAGACTCAGCCCTTCATAAGCCCCAGGAAGTGAACTGTATCAAAATAAGGCCAAAGCTCAGATGGAGAGAAATAGAATGAATAATAGAACAATAGAATTGAGAAAAAAAGAGGATTATTTGAAAAACCCAATAAAATTGAAGAATCTGTAGCCAGCAGAATCAAGTAGAAAAGGAAAGACTACTTTTCAAACTTGTTTAGAAGCCAGCACTGCACCAATGCCAAAATCAATAAAGAGAATGGCAGGCCAATCTCCATGTTGAACAGAACACAAACATTTTCAGTAAAAATACTTATAAACCTCATTTAAGAACACAGAAAAATATCACTCATCATGGCCAGCCTGCCTTCATTCCAGAGATGAAGACACTGTTCAATATATGCAAGGGAATAAATGTAATACATCACTGAGCTGAATACAAGGACACAAGTTACATGATCACTCACAAGAAGCAGAAAAGGCCTTTGGGAAACCCAACATCCCTTCATGATAAAAACCCCAAAGACACGGGGACAGAGGGAGTCTCAACACAATGAAATACAATGAATTCTTTCTTGGCTTTGCTGAAATTTCATAGTTTCGGGACCATCTAGTTTTGGCATATAGTACAGATATCTGGAGATATCTGGAGTGTGACCTTCAAAAATACTGAGATGTTATCATTTCTTGCTCACCTTTGACTGGAATGTTATCTCTTAGATTTTTACTTTCTTTCTCTGTGAGTTCAATTCCCATGTTTCCAAGAGCTTTGTCCAGGTCCCTGAGATCAACCATCCCTCCTTAGAAACAGAAAAAGGAGACAGTTAAATGGCTTCAGTGCATTCAAGGTATCACTGTACTCACATCTTATTTAATAGATGTTATTGCCTAGGAGGTGTGATGGAAAAACAATGGTATGGTAAGTTATGCCAACTTCAGAAAGTTAGGAGAGGAATTATGAATGGAACGTGTCTCATCAAATGTTGACTGGAAGAAAGAGGCCACGGGGAAGCAACTTATCTTGGCTTCAGAAATAGTAGAGGCCATTTTTGGCCTTGAAAGCTTAGACTATTTGACATAAAGTTATAAATAAATATTTTTCAAATTACTTTTTTCCTTCTGATAAACTTTGGGACAACTCAAGGCTATATGAAGAAATAGAAATAAGGATATTTATAGTGGTATATTATTTGTGTTTTAATAAATAAAGATTGCCTGAAGATCAGAGGACAAAGCAGCCATATTAATCATCCATTCAGGCCAGGTAGTGGTACCACACACCTTTAATCCCAAGATTTGGGAGACAGAGGCAAATGGATCTCTGTTAGTTCAAGGCCACTTTGGGCTGCAACACTTGATTCAATCTGTCTAAAAGAGAAACAGAGCTCACACAAAGAGGATCCTAGTGCTTGGGATCACATGCCTTTAATCCCAGCACTAGGAAGGTGGAGAAAGGAGCGATATGGCTGGGTTGAGAGAGGATTATAAGGGGAAAGAGACAGGAACTCAGTGGAGTGTGAAGTCTGAGGTTGGTGCAGAATGTTGTCGGATCTCCCCTTTGTTTGTCTGAGCCTTGGTAGAGGTAAGATCTCTCTAGTGGCTTTTCTGACCTCCAGCTTGAACCCCAATTATCTGTCTCCAGCTTTCTATTATTTGTGCTACAGATATTCCCTAATAAAACAAATTTGTAAGGAAGCATAAGTAATTAGTAAATTTAATACTTATAAATATAGACACTGGAATTTAATATTTAAATTGTTACCTTTAAGAGATTTTAAAGCATCCAGCACATTATTCTGATATAACTTCCCAGCAGCTATAAGAAAAGGTAAATTCATGTCAGAACGACAGTCATGCAGATGACATGTTCTATGACTCTAGAATCTGCTTTTCATGTTTGAAATGGCAAACCTTGACAAAGTGACAAACCTCTTTGTCACCTAAGTCACTGAGTACTAGGACTGCTCTCAAGCATGATCACTGTTGCTGCCTCTACCACTGTTACCATGGCCATCATCCCAGCATCCCATCACAGTTCATCACATTTATCCCTGTTTAACTATGTGCCAATCACTTTTCAAGGTGCTTTATTTCGTCCAATTCTCACTCCCATTTTGAAGATGTGGGACTCAGGATGTAGAGTCCAAGACAACACAGTGACAGGTAGTATAACCAGGATTTGAACCTATGGGCTCAGACTTGGGACTCTCTATCATTGCTACCCTTTTATTTCCACCTGACTTATCCTTCCTTGCCCTTGTTCTAACTCTTCATTCTCCTCGTTTGTCTTTCTCTGACCATAACTAAGCTTTACAATTTGTGGTGAATGCTAAGTTATAGCAATTTCTTATGACTGAAGGTTTTAATGATCTAAGGGGTAAAATTTAGTTAATAGCTAAACGGCTTTGGGATAACCTAGAATCTAATTAATTAGTCAATAGAGTTCTAGAATTACTAGTGGGAATGGCCTAGAAAGTTCTTACAAGTGCTCATAAATAGCCACAAAATTAGTGCTTTCATAAGGTTGAAGAGGTATCTGACTTACCATCAGCAGGCAGGGTTTTCTTGAGCTCTGAGCATTCTACATCTGTTAGCTCAATTCCCAGGCTTCTGAGATAATTCTGAAGACTGCTTCCATCAACTTTGTTTCCTTTAAAAAAATGAGATTATGATTACTTGAGAATTTAAAGACCCACTTAATAATTTGCAATCCTTATGCCTGGCTAAAGAGTCATAATTTGAGACTAAGCAAGGCAAGAATGAAATTATCTCTTCCTGGAAAGGGAAATGGTGAAAGAAGAAAAGGGAAAAGAAAGAGGAAGGAGGAGAAGAAAGGGGAGGAGGAGGAGGAAGAAGAGAAAGAAGAAGAGGAGGAGGAAGAAGGAGAAAGAAGAGGAGGAAGAGAGAATTAATTTTCATGGAGGAATCGTTAAAATTATCTAACTTATTAAAGAAGTTCTCTTAGCCTAATGTTAAGCCATACTTCATTCTGGCTATATAACTGGCTAGTGATCAGAACAATGCAGATGAGTGATTTAAACACTCACATTCTCACCAGGTG
The DNA here is from genome assembly GCA_028555095.1 of Dicrostonyx torquatus. NCBI lineage: Eukaryota > Metazoa > Chordata > Mammalia > Rodentia > Cricetidae > Dicrostonyx > Dicrostonyx torquatus. Next base: position 9,385,264 of record JAQHUG010000032.1, on the reverse strand, counting down.
CTTTTTGATCTGTAAACCAACGTGATATGAATATACAATCCATTGATCCACTTTAAAAACTGAATTATATAATATTCAGCTGTAGTACATACAATCTCAGTAACAATAAAACCTCACACAACTTCAAAGTCAGTGACTGAGCAGCTGGGAAGTGTAAGACACAATGTAAATCTCAAGATGCTTACTCACCAGAAACGGTTTTCACTTTGTCCATTACCTTTCTGAGATTGACATTCTCATCAACTACAAAACAACAGAAAGTCAAGTCATCAACATAGATCAAAAGTTTGACATAAGATGCCAAAGGAACGCTTGTTCTAAGACTTGCTCTAGAATTGTCACGGTCATAAAGAGGGACGATAATGTAAGCAAAGGGGTCAAGACCTTGATGGGGAAGCCCACAGAAACAGCTGACCCGAGCTAGTGGGAGCTCACTGACTCTGGACGGACAGCTGGAGAACCTCCATCTGACCGAACTAGCGCCTCTAAATGTGGGTGACAGCTGTGTGGCGTAAGCAGTTTGTGGGGCCACTGGCCATGGAACCAGTATTTATCCCTAATGCAGCCCATTCCCTATGGAGGGATACCTGGCTCAGCCTACATACATGGAGAAGAGCCTTGGTCCTGTCTCAAGTGCTATGACAGACTTTGCAGACTCTCCTGAGAGGCTTCGCCTTCTCTGAGGAATGGATCGAGGGTGGGGTGGAGGAGAAGTGATGGGAGCAGGAGGAGGGACAGGAGAGGGAACTGGGATTGGTATGTAAAATAAAAAGATCATTTTAAAAGAAAAAAGACAAAGAACAAATTTCAAGGTTGAAAGGAACACATGGGCCTACATGTTAAAATTCCTGTAACAATCGTGTTACTCTGCATTCTCTATCTTTTAAGTTACTCTGGGCACAAAAATTTGAATTTTGAGTCTTTCTTTGGAATTAACTTTCTTGCTTGGAAACTGTAGAGTATATCTTTCTCTTTAATATATGAATGAAGCAAAAACCAAAAACCGGTTCCTATCACATGCTAGTGGTTCTACTGGGTTAGGGAGACTGTCCAATCTACAAATAACTATTACCATTTCACTTTAATTTGATTTGCTATTTGATATTAAATGTTGATATTATAGAATATTTTAGAATATTATGCTTAATTATATTACATAGTAATCAACTATGGATACTGTAGAGGCTTACTAAATTCAACAGTTATTGAGTACTTCCTTTGTAATTGGCAGCTTTCCTTAAACAACAAATACACAGTAACACATGGAAAGGAAGATCATGGGGGATATTAGGTGGTGGAAAATGACGGTAAACCTGAGACATGGCACAGCGAATGCTGCCAAATGCCGTTGCTGAAGTTTAAAGAGACATAATGGAGGTGACATTGAAAAGACTTAAAGAGGAGGGAATGGACCAGGCAGATGTCTGAGAGGTAGATGTTTCAGTCAGTGAAAAAGCTTGAGAAGGCAGCATGACTGGCTTGTATGTCTGAGGAAGAGTGTTTCTAGAATGGGCTAAGATTGGGAAACTAGCTGAAGATCTCAGGAGACTAAACACATCATGTAAACCTCCTAAGTCATTGTAAGGACTCTGACTTTAACCTTGAGAGAAACTAGAAAACCTGGAAGGGTGTTTTGAGCCCAGGAGTTTAGTGATGTGATCTGTATATTAACAGGATAACTCCAGATGCTATGTAGAGAACCAGCTGATATTCAATCCTTGAATTATTATCATAGGCTCTGTTTTCAGAATTGTGGGTTTTCTGCTACAGTTATAAGCTCTAACACTGTTTCTTTGTCTAAGTTCATCACTCTTCTGGATATTGTAATGTCTTCTAATTGTTCTCTGTTCCTACTGTTTCCTTTTTATCAGTTCTCTATATAGTTTCCAGGGTGGGCATAGCCCACACGTGGTGCACAGGCATAACACACACACACACACACACACACACACACACACACACCCCCCGTAATCTTACAGATTTCTGTTTAACTACACAGGGAGAGCGTTGCCGCCATGCCATATAAGAAGGGTGAGCTGATAAGTGTGAGGCTGGTTGTATTTATACAACATCCCAGTGAGGTTAAAGGCTCACCATTCCGCTGCAGATTCTGAATCAGGTCGTCAAGTTCCTTTTCTTCGAGTTTCATGCCCATGCTCTCCAGAAAAGAATCCAGTTTATTGGCACTAACAGTCCCTCCTTATGAAAGACACAGGCAGATGAACAAAAATTAAGGAACCAAAGGTTTAAAAATTATCAAATTTTATGCATTGTTATCATTTTCAGCAGACAGAAAAAGAAAACCATAGCTCAATAACAGTAACAATAACAAAGGGAACCCACGATGGACTTCATGAGAGAAACCTTTCCACATGAACCTGGCCTCAAGCACCAGTCTGCCCAGCGCGCCCAGCGCCCAGCTGGAAAGGGTTCGACAGATCAATTGAACCATCGGTTCAGCAGAGGTGGGACAGGGCTTGTGGTTTTGCTTCATTTTCTCCAGCATGTACAGTTTACTGCTTGTTTTCCAAAGCTTCAGATTGTTTCTACTACTGGCCAGCTGCCCCTCATAAGTCAGTTTTTATTCTTTCCTTTTTAACATTTCAAGTGAGGCCGGTCAGTACCTCACTTCCCAGGGCATGGGGTTTCTTTCTAAGAACAACAGAAGCTAAGAGAGCAAACGGCAAGTAACCCACAAGGGGAGTCTGAGTGCAGCAATCACAGCACCCACACTGCAGTGATAGAGAAACCGAGATTTCAGCTCTACCCGCATGTCATCAGGCTCTCTCTCACCTTTAAGAGACTTCAGACTGTCCATCAGCCGATTTTGATAGACCTTCCCGTCTTCTGTAAGAAATGCCCGTGTGAGAAATGCACAGACATACAGGAAAACTCACTGAGGTAAGACATAAAGCTGTAATTTGAAAAAGGCTTGTATGGTTATGTACACACACAAGGTCAATGGAAAGTGGTCAGATCAAGGTGCAGAGGCAGCTTTCAGTACACCTTCCTCCTCATGGGCACCAGCGCAGGTCACTCTGGCTAACTTGACTGCTTTCTTCTTTACAGCCTTGTCATTAGCCTATGTCTCTACTATGCTTGTCCCAATCTGTGTCTCAATCACAACCTAAAGTTTAGTCTTTTCACTCATGGTGGCAGCACGATTCTGGGCAAAGGATCTTGAGATGTATGTTCTTTCTTCCACAATCAAATAAAGGTAACTTTAAAGCTTGCCACCACCAGGGACTACAGAGATGGTTCAGTTGGTCAAGTGTTTACTGTGTGAATCTGAACACAGAACCCATGAAAGAAAAAAAAGCACCGAAGAGGAAAGAGGAGGATGTGTGTGCCTCACTGCCCGCTACAGAAGCCTAAAAAACAAGCCTGACAGTCCCCCCATCCACCCCTCCCTCTCTCTCTCTCTCTCTCTCTCACACACACACACACACATACACAAACATATAATACTAGTTCTCTCTCCCTTCCTTCCCTCCTTTCTTCCTTCCTTTTCTCAGACAGGGTCTTACTGTGAATCCATGGCTGCTCTGAACTCTGTTGGCACTAAGTTCTTTGAAAGAACTAACGCTAGCATCTGAAGTTCTCACCATTGACTGGAAGATGTTTTAACAGCTTCGACATCTCTTTTTCCTCGAGGTCGATCCCCATGTTTTTCAGAGTATTTCTCACATCGTTGACATCAATCTCTCCTCCTTCAAAACATGAAATAATTTAAATACTTCCTACTCTAAAGCACACATAAACCTATCTCATCTCACCCTATTCCATATTAATTTTACTGCTTGATAAGGACTAAGAAAAGGGTGTAACACACACACTCTCTCACACACACACTCTCACACACACTCTCTCTCACACACTCTCACACACACACTCTTACACACACTCTCTTTCTCTAACACATTCTCTCTCACACTCTTTCACACACACTCTCTCACACACTCTGAACTCTCTCACACACACTATCTCACACACACTCTCAACACACATTTTCTCTCTCTCACACACACACACACTCTCACTCACACACATTCTCTCATACACTCTCTTTCACACACACACATGTTCTCTCTCTCACACACTCTCTCACACACACTGTCACACACACTCTCACACATTCTCTCTCACAACATTCTCTCTCTCACACACACTCTCACACACACTTTCTCTCTCTCACACTTTCTCACAACTCTCTCTCACACACTCTCACACAATTCTCTCTCCCCCACACACACTCTCTCTCACACATACACACTTTCTCTCTCTCACACACTCTCACAAACACTTTCTCTCACACACTCACACACACTCTCACACACACTTTCTCACACACTCACACACACTCTCACACACATTCTCTTTCTCACACACACTCTCTCACACACACTCTCTCACACACTCTCACAATACTTGCACACACTTTCTCTCTCACACACTCT
>JAQHUG010000032.1:9317827-9328725 GCA_028555095.1 Dicrostonyx torquatus | reverse complement strand
TGGTTCAAGTCTTCCCCAAAGGAAAGCAATTTGTTTTAATAATTAGCCAACATATTCAATTGTAGATGGGAAATTTATATATTCCACCATCATTTATTGTATCTATTATCTTTTGACCTGAATAACATGATTTTTACTTTATAGTGTCACTAATAATTTGACCAACAGATCAGTGGAGTAGAGGACACCGTGGACCATCTCTCCATAGATCAGTGGAGTACAGGACACCGTGGGAAAATCTCTCCACAGATCAGTGGAGTAGAAGACACCGTGGGACAATCTCTCCACAGATCAGTGGAGTAGAGGACACCGTGGACCATCTCTCCACAGATCAGTGGAGTAGAGGACACTGTGGATCATCTCTCCACAGATCAGTGTAGTAGAGAACACTGTGGACAATCTCTCCACAGATCAGTGGAGTAGAGGACACTGTGGACAATCTCTCCACAGGTCAGTGGAGTAGAGAACACCGTGGACCATCTCTCCACAGATCAGTGGAGTAGAGAACACCGTGGGACAATCTCTCCACAGATCAGTGGAGTAGAGGACACTGTGGACAATCTCTCCACAGATCAGTGGAGTAGAGGACACTGTGGACCATCTCTCCACAGATCAGTGGAGTAGAGGACACTGTGGATCATCTCTCTACAGAAACTCTCAAATGATGAGCAAACAAGGAAAGCTGTTTGGATTATGTCCAAACTCTAAACTCTAGAAAACAATAAAAAGATTTCAGCAAATAAGCAAATGCTGGCAGAGGGGAAGGGCAGCTAATGAAAAGGTGAGGGAGGAACAGCTGATACTGTTGTGTCTGCTGATCCAGCCTGTCCGCAGCCTTGTCAAGAGTTTCCCATCATCCATCAACAAAGACATCTAAAGAGTAGCTTACTTACCCGTAAAAGCTTTTGCTTTATCCATAAACTTGTCTGTTTCCACTTTCCCCTGAACTGTAAGAAGATGTATATGTAACATCCATTTAGAAATTTGAAGCATTACAGAAATTCAAAAGCATTTATTAGCAACTGAATGTTAGCCTGTGTTCTCCCCAGAGAACACAAGGGATGAAGTAACATGACGTAAACACACTACATATAGACATGCCTCTTAAAACATTGGCCTTTATACACCGTCATAAGGGAAAGTGAAATGCTAACATAAATATGTACAGCTTAAAGTGACTTCATTTTTATTGAATTCTTAGACTTTGGAGAATCAACTTTTTTTAATTCTAAAAAAGAATGAAATTTAAAATTGAGTTTACCATACATGATTGTTTAATCTAGATTATCTCTCACTCTACTGAGATCTGAGTAACTTTATAAGATAACTTGATTTATGTGAGTAAAATACTGATCATTTTGAAGCTAATCTTTCAATTCTAATGATCAGCATATTATCACAATGCATAGTCCAGGGAAATTTCTATAAACCAGCCATGAAAAGATATTAGCATGAAATACATGAAAGAAAAGAGTTATGTTACAAGTAGATGATCTTTCATATTTATATGTTATATCTTATCACAAGAAAAAAACTAATATCTCCAGTATTGGTAAGTTACTTGAAATTGCAAGTGATATATTATAGCATTATATAAAACATTTTATACTGTGAAAATTTTTAAATGCAGATTGTAGATATTCAATAAATATTGACTGAATTATTAAAAGCATGAAATAACTTATTCAAAGTCAAATTACAATATTTGCACACATATGCATATATCAGTAATAGAAACACATGTTAAGAAAACATATTGTTATATGCAAATTTATATATTGCTCATAGGTGGTTAAACCTAGGCCAAATAGATCCTTTTTTCCCTCCTGGACCTACTGAGACAGAATAGTCTACAAGTTATCTCTACAGCAGAGCCAGTGAGGTCAGGAGAGTGGAAACACATGTGTTTTCCTGAGTCACTGGCAGTGTTCAGACAAAAGGAGGTAAAACCACTAAGTGTGGGGCTACTTTATATGAATGTATGTCTAGGTAGGGCACATTTCAGATACAGGTGGTCTTCTCTCATAAATTACATCTCTTTGATGTGCTAAATTTTACTACAAATGTGGCGGTCAAGGTCCTTCTATGCCTCTCACTTCACCGTGGATTTAGGCTTGAGCCTGTGTTCATGAGGCTTCAATACACGCACTTCACCTCACGCCATCCTAGTAACACCTCGGATGGTCAGGTCACTGCAAGCAGAATGTTTAAAACTCTATTGTTGATTTAGAAGAAGAAGATTATCTAATAAATTTTCTCATATACCTTGGTTGACCTTAAATTGTTTGAAAATGAATTAGAATCAAAGACAAAGTAGAGAGACATCTCATTATATGGGCTGCCAAACTAAACCAACATGGATATTATAAAGATGTTATTGCTTCACAATATGGGTCTAAGGATATGATGCTTCGGAGAGATTCTTCTTTTGTTTTCATAGAGGATGAGAACCTGTGGACTCATCCTATACCAATCTGGTATGATAGACCACGCCCTCTTGAAAGGTCACTGTGAACACCTTCAGAAAATTACTTCACTCAACTGCCGACTGAGATGTACCTGCCACACAGGTTATACCATAAAAATCCTAATTAACAGCGCCCCCATACATCAGGAAGCAGTTTGGAGAGAAATAACTACGTCCATATTCCCAAATATTGTTTATAAATGCTTTTTTTAACATTTAAAGGGGGAGATAATATGGATATAAATAATTTGCATTGGTATAAATTTTGATTTATTGATATAAGTTTAAGGTAAATCTTGTTATATATATATCTGATCTTGATTAAGATATTATGATTGTGTAGTTCATTTAAAAATGTAATGTATAATTAGGAAATATAGGTTGTTAATGGATAATCATCAATAATAGTCAAGTTTATGTCATGTTATGTTAGTTAGATTTTCTAGAAATGCATAGATATATTTTAGATAGGCATTCTTCATATCTTTCAAAGATGACAGAATATGGCAGTTAATATTTAATAACTTAGGGCTTTTCATGACAATGAGACACGTCTGCTCTTGGCAGCACCAAGCTACTTCCTGAGGAAGATGGGCATTGAAGAGGCTCCTTATGGAGTTTGCTAGCCATTTGGGCAAGAAACTGCTCTTGCCTGGACTGCTTAAATGGACACAAAGAACCCACAGAGAGAGGACTGCTTAACTTGCCTAAAAGGTGAGATGATCCTTCAGGGTTCCTCCTTCATGCAAGAATATGTGAGACATTCTACAGGATACAAAAGAAAGTGACTGAACTGTCTTTAAATTTTCCTGCTTCATGGAAATGTCTGCTGGACGCTATGGGCCTGTAGGCTGAAGATGGATGCCCCAACGCTACAGAGGAACTTTGGATGACTGTACAGGCAGTGAGATGTCTCTGTCACTTAGTAGAGTTTTGGAAGTTGCTTACTTCTTGTTTACTTAGGTAATATTATATCCTTCTGGAGTCTTTGATGGAATTGAAGAATGAATAGCTATAGTTATAGTTTTCCTTAGTTATAAAAAAGATAAAATAGATCTGAATATTGTAACTGTAATTCTTGCTTGATAACTGTTTTGTTATATGTAATTTTACTATGTTAAAATGAAAGCCTTTCTTTTTTGTTTAAGCAGAAAAAGGGGAAATGGTGTAGAAGGGTCTTCTGTATTTCTTTGCTTTCATTGGTTAATAAAGAAGCTGCCTTGGCCATTTGATAGGTCAGGACTTAGATAGGCAGGGGAAAAGAGAACAGGATGCGGGGAAGAAGACTAAGTCAGGGAGAGAGCCGCCATGAAGCCGCCAGGGTCAAAAAGCTGAATCTTCCCGGTAAGCCCACTACCTCATGGTGACTTACAGACTATTAAAATGGGTTGAAATAAGATATGAAAATTAGCCAATGGAGGCTAGAACTAATGGCCAGGCAATGTTAAATGAATCCAGTTTGTGCATGATTATTCCAGGTATAAGCCAAGGCCAAAAGCAGGCCATGCGGCTGTGCAACCAGGGAGCCAGATGGGACGGAACAAAAGGGCTCATGTTCCTCTTAGGTGCTGAGAACACAGCAGCCCTCCCCTCCTTACTACACAATTCTAAGCCCTTGCGGGCCACTGCAGGGAGAGTGCTTACCGTCCGCTAGCAGACTTTTAATGTACTGTATTTTTTCTTGATCCTTGTGTTCCAACTCCACATTTTCTGGAACACTTTTCACATCTTCAATACCTAAATCTTTTGCTTCAAACATTGGAAAAACAAACAGGTAAGAATGCTGGGCTTACACAGAATGTTTGGGTGATTTCTCTTCATTATGAATTAACTACTTTTTTATTTTACTTCACCATTGAATGTATTAAGACCATACATAGTCCCAGGCGGTGGTGGCGCACGCCTTTAATCCCAGCACTCGGGAGGCAGAAGCAGGCGGATCTCTATGAGTTCGAGGCCAGCCTGGACTACAAAAGCTAGTTCCAGGACAGGCTCCAAAAACCTACAAAGAAACCCTGTCTCAAAAAACAAAACAAAACAAAACAACAACAACAACAACAAAAAGACCATACATAGTCTATAGCAAACCTCCAGCAAAATTTTTAGGAAATACTCCAGAGAATAAAAACTTCTTAAAATCTTGTTATGAAGTGTTTAAAAAACACTTGCTGTTTAAATGTAGATAATTTAAATTTCAATGTTGGACAATTAAACACATGCATTTTCTTAATACACAACAGATGGATTCAATGGAAACTTTTTTTGTTTCCTTTTTGTGATTCTGGGAATTAGACACAGGGTATGAATATGGCAAGCAAGAGCTAGCTCTGTTTGCTGAATTGCACTCCCAGCCTTAGTAAATTTCTTACTAACCTACAACTGATGTGACATTATCCAACAAATTATCGAACGAAGTCTTTCCATTATCTGTTAAAAAAAGAAAACAACCATCATTTTACTTATAATGATGAAGACATTAAAAAAAAGTAAAGTCGGTAAACTTGGGAAATAAAGACCAGTCAGAATGGATACACTCTGCTCATCAGGCCTCTGTTCTTAGGACAGGATTGCTCTGAGAACGCAGGAAGTGCTCAGGGCCCGTCTCTGTGAGTTAGGGGAAGTGTTTGTGACATCCTTGGCTGTATATCAACCTGTCTGATATAGTAACATGTCTCAGACAGGCATCTATAGTGAAAAGACACATGTATTTATTTTTTCAAATTATCTTAATACTTTTCTCTAGTTCATTCTAACCTTTTCTTAGAAAGGCTAGACACATAAACATATGCTAATAGTTAGGAAAATAGGCCTGTAAATTATGCGTGAGCTTTTCAAGTAGAAAAGGAAGCATTTGAGAAATGCTTCATTCATTTCTTATTCATTTTATCCATGTAAGTGTGGGATGGATGGGAGGATGACACCTTTTTTTAACATTTATTTTATTTTACATGTATGGGTGTTTTGCTTGCATGTATGTATGTTCACCATGTGCCTGTAGTGCCCGAGGCAGTCAGAAGAGGGCATCGGATCCCCAGGAACTGGAGTTACAGATGGCCCTGAGTCGCCATGTGGGTGCTGGGAATCGAACCTAAGTCCTCTATAAGAACAGTTAGTGCTCTTTATCACTGAGTCATCTTTCTAGACCTAGAAGGATAATACTTGAATCAAAATAAATCCTTATATATTCTTTATATATAAAGAACTCAAGAAACTAGAGGTCAAAAAAACCCAAAATAATCCAGTTAAAAAATGGGGTACAGATCTAAACAGAACTCTCAAGATGAGAATCTCAAATGACCAAGAAATACTTAAAGAAATGTTCAATATCCTTAGCCACCAGGGAAATGCAAATCAGGGAAATGCAAATTAAAATGACTATGAGATTCTATCTTACACCTGTCAGAATGACTTAGGTCAAAACACAAGTGACAGCTTATGCTGGAGAGGATGTGGAGCAAGGGGAACACTCCTCCTTTGGTGGTGGCAGTGCAAACTTGCCTAACCACTTTGGAAATCAATATGGCAGATCCTCAGAAAATTGAGAATCGACCTACCTTCAAGACCCAGATATATTACTCTTGGGCATATACATATACATATATATCATATATGATGATGCTCAATCCATACCAAGGACTCTTGCTCATCAATGTTCATAACATCTTTATTTGTAATAGCCAGGACCTGGAAACAACCTAGATGTCCCTCAACTGAAGACTGGATAAAGAAAATATGGTACATTTACACAATGAAGTATGGCTCGGCTGTTAAAAACAATGACATCAGGAAATTTTCAGGCAAATGGATGGAACCAGAAAAAAAAATCATCCTGAGTGATGTAACCAAGACCCAGAAAGACAAACACGATATGTACTCACTCATAAGTGGATATTAGTTATAAAGGAAAAGATAACTATGCTGTAATCCACAGACCCAGAAAGGCTAAGTAGCAATGAGGGCTCAAGGAGGGAGGCTCAGATCTCCCTGGGAGGGGGAAAGAGAAGAGATTTCATGGGTAGACTTAGGGCAAGTAGAGATGGGAGCAGGAGGATCAGGTTGGGGTGAGACACGGAGGAGTAGAGTCTTGAAAGAGATACCTAGAAGTGGGGCATTTTGGGGTCAGGTAGAAACCTGGTGCAAGAGAGATTCCCAGGAATCTACAAGGATGACACCAGTCAAGACTCAAAGGAACAGCAGATATGTAGCCTGAACTGGCCATCTCCTATCACCAGGCAAGACTTCCAGTGGAGGGATTGGAATACCAACCCAGCCACAAAACCTTCAGCCTACAGTCTGTCCTGCCTATGGATGTGCTGGAGTAAGGGTGGCCTAGAGATTGAGGGAATGCCATAGAGACTGAAGAAATGGCCAACCAACGACTGATCCAGCCTGAGACCCAGAGTCCACCCCTGTCACTGACTGGAGTGCCAGGACCCAGAGACTGGATGACCCAGAGACATAGAATAGACCCAAACATGACTAGAAAAAAATGTCACTGTAATAATGTTTAAAGATACTCTGCCATATTCATAGATTGGTATCTAGCCCAATTGTCATCAGAGAGACTTCAACCAGGAATTGATGGAAACAAATGTAGAGATCCTTGGCCAAACATTAGACAGAGCTCTGTAATCCTGAGGAGAGGGGGAGGAAAGATGCATGAGCCAGAGGGGTCAAGGACATCACAAGAAAACCCACAGAATCAACTAATCTTGGCTTATAGGAACTCACAGAGTCTGAACCGACAACCAGGGAGCCTGTATGGGACTAACCTAGTCCCTCTGCATTTATGGGACAGTTGTGTAGCTTGGTCTTCTTCTGGGACTCCTAACACTGGGAGCAAAGACTATCTCTAACTCTTTTGCTGGCTTTTGGGACCCTATTCCTCATACTGGGTCGCCTTGCCCAGACTCAGTACAAGGGGTGGTGCTTAGTCTTATTGCAACTTGATATGCCATGTTCTGTTGCTATCCATGGAAGCCTGCCCTTTTCTGAATAGAAATTGAGGAGGAGTGGATAAGGGGGAGGACAGAAGGGAGAGGAGGGCATGGTAGGAGAGGAAGGAGAAGCTGTGGTCAGAATGTCCATCTTTTCCCCAAATCTTCAGTACACTAGTAGATACAATCATGTCATCAATGAGACAAAAGAAGATGCTGAAATGTAATTTTAATATCAAGAGATAGAACTTATTATTGTCATATGCTTGTTTAAGCAATAGCCTATTGAAAAATAAGAACGTTAAGGGTTCTTGTAAAAAAAGTTAACATTATCAAATGGTCACAGCAATTTAACTATATCTTACCATCGACCTGCAGGTTTTTCTTCAGGTCCCTCATTTGATTTTCTGGAAGTTTCACATCCATACTTTGCAAAATAGAGTCCAGTTTATGAACATCAATATCTTCTACAGAAAAAAAGTAAGCAAACTTTAGTTATTATCTTACTTAAAGGCAATGTATACAGAAACTTATAGTGATCCTAACCCACAAAGTCCAAGACCTAGAGAAGTTCAGCTGTGCCAAGGGACAGCAACACCAGAATGACAACCGGAATAACTTTCCTGACCTGGCTTTTGTTGGCTGGCTGGTTGAGGACTGCTTAGGAATTCATATGCACAGTTTTTATTTGATTCATTTTTTTAAAAAAAAACAACATGGTATTAAATTATTTTCTCTCTATCTGCTACAGAACACACATGACTATCTGCAAAACCTCATGCAGATTTTTAGAAGAAATGTGTACAAGGTATCAGAATACAGACAAGGGTGGCAGAAATCACAACCTGATTATTAGAAAGTTGCACAAACAAAAAAATGTGACAATCTCAAATGCATCTACATTTTCTGTATGCATACCACTCACCTTCAATGGCTTCCACACTGTCAGACAATTTCTTTTGGTAGAATTCTCGAATATCTGCGTGAAAGGCACAAATCAAGTTGCAAGCGATTCACTGAGGCATCTTAAAAGCCGTAATTCAGAATGACAGGCAGTATGATTTCTCCCCAATAGTTATGACATAATACCAGGTAAACAATACAATTATAGAATGGAAAACCCTTCTAGGGGGCCTCTCCACCCATTCATCTATCTTATCCCTCTTAACGTATATCAAATTTCTTTCAATTCTCCTCTTTAATCTATTCCCATTCAATGTAGTTTTTTCATTCTTCCCAGCCAATCCTGGGGATGCCCGATCACTGGCTTCTAAAGCCAGAACAGGCAGGTTTTTTTTTTTTTTTTTTTTTTTTGCTAATGATGGGGTCAGTGATTGACAGAACAGTCTGAAGAGTTTTGCAGAAAGCAGTTGAACTTCCTCTTAAAGGAGAGCTATTAGAAATTTATTCCAGGGGCTAGAGAGATGGCTCAGTGAAAAATGGAAATCTTTTCAAAAATTTTCTGGCAAGTAAATGGCATTTTTCATAAAAATGGATGAACATTCTCACAGAACAAGTATAATCATAAATTATCTTAAATTCTATGCAATTTTACATTCTTACCATCAACAGAAATATTTGTTAGATCCATGCTTCCTCTAGGTAGATTCCTTAACTGCAGGATACTTCTTATATCAGTAACATCAATCTGTTCTCCTTCTAATAGCAGAAATACAGGCAAAAAGACTTTAACAAAAGATCCAAGGACTCTAAGCACACAGGCTTTTGGACATACCCAGTATTAACTGTCATATGGACAGAAAGAGCACAGTGACACCTACTCATTGTATCAGAAACAATCATGGGAATGTGATTTATTTTCTGATAATCATGATAGAATATATATATTTAATGATACTGTTGTATATAGGTCCAATTATTTTCTTTAATTACGAGACAGCCTTGCCTATTTATTTATTTAGAGGGTCCCATTACATAATCTTAGTTAGCCTGCAATTCAATCCCTACCTCCACCCCCATCCCCACACCTGTGCTTCCAACTTTTGTCTGACGATCTTGTTTGCTTCCGACTTCCAGGAGGATCTATATATGTTTTTCTTTGGGTTCACCTTGCTATTTGGCCTCTCCAGGCTTGTGAGCTATTAGCTTAATGTCCTTTGTTAATGGCTAGGGTCCACTAATGAGTGAGTACATACCATACTCATCTTTTTGGGTTTGGGATATCTCACTAAGGATAGAGTTTTCTATTTCCATCCATTTGCATGCAAAATTCAAGATGTCATTGTCTTTTTCTGCTGAGTAGTATTCTAATGTGTATATATTCCACACTTTCTGGATCCATTCTTCCATAAACTACCCAATTAAAAAATGGGGTAATGATCTGAACATAAAAAATGCAATTCACTTTTCAAACCATGCTGGCCTTGAATACACAGAGTACCTCTTGCTTCTGTCACCTAAGTGCTGGTATTAAAGACATGCACTACCCCCGGCAACATTCATTCTTTTATCCCAGATAATACTTTCTCTGGGCCTATGCATGAAGAAGGGCAGCCCTAGCAAAACCTCCCTAGGGTAAAGAAGATGCCATCACCATTTCATGCAGCATTGCTTAACTAGACAATGTATAGCCAGGCCCTAAGACATTTAGATATGACTTTTTATAATACAAACGTTAAAAAATAATAGATAGATGACTGGATAACTCAGTATGTTAAATTTAGGGTGGAGAAACAGGATTTTAGACTCATAGTATTTTCTCACTAACCTTTTTCGGCTTTTATCATATCCATTAATTCATTGACTTCAATCTTTTCTTTAGCTATAGGAAAATTCACAAATGAGAGGCATAATAAAAAATTATTGTAAAAACATTAGCTGAATTTACAAACAGGTATTAACACAACTGTAAAAATATTGTAGCTAATATAATAACATAAAATATTAAACTCCTTTCTCCTCAGATTAAGGACCAAGACAAATATGACCTACTACTGTATCTTCTCTTTGATACTGCTCTAGAAATGCAGGCAAGGCAAGAAGAGGGTAGGCGTATTGGAAGGGAGGATGTGAAAAATGTCATCAGCCTCTATAAAACACTATTTCAACTACTAAGTAAATTTAACAAAGTGTGGTATACAATGCTCACACAAAAGTCAGCATGCTGCTGAATGCTAACAGTGAACAACTAGAAGATGTTATAACAAGAAATAAGTAAAGCTCACAGGAAATGCCCAAGTCTTCTGCACTAAAAGTTTAAAGAAATAAAAGCCCTCCATAAAGAGAAAGGAACATTATGTTTATTGCTAAGATATCCATACTTATTGTCTATTGTCCCCAAATACACAGAGAGAGATCAACACTGTGACTCTGTCTTTTTTCTCAAAATGAGTCTACAGTACAATAATATTTATATCAAAATTACATCACTGTCTGTTGAAAAAATTGACAGTCATCCTAAAAACTTAAGTGGAGATGCTAAGGAACTAGAATAGTGAAGGAATCCTGAAAACACAGAACGACACTGAGAATAC
>JAQHUG010000032.1:9285672-9316277 GCA_028555095.1 Dicrostonyx torquatus | reverse complement strand
TCTAGAGTCACGGGAG
The DNA here is from genome assembly GCA_028555095.1 of Dicrostonyx torquatus. Classification (NCBI taxonomy): domain Eukaryota; kingdom Metazoa; phylum Chordata; class Mammalia; order Rodentia; family Cricetidae; genus Dicrostonyx; species Dicrostonyx torquatus. The sequence continues at coordinate 9,316,261 of JAQHUG010000032.1, read as the reverse complement.
CTGACACAGTGATGGAGAAGACTCACTCTAGAGTCACGGGAGCTGACACAGTGATGGAGAAGACTCACTCTAGAGTCACAGGAGCTGACACAGTGATGGAGAGGTCTATGGAACAGAACACTCAGAAACTGACTCAAATTTTGATTAATAGTTCAAGTTATTTTAATGAAGGCAGGAAATTCTTTTTAAGAATCAATCCTAAAATTAGTAGGCTTCTACTTATAAAACATTGACTACTATCTTTCATTTCATATAAAATTAACTCAAAATAGATCATACAACTAAACATAACATATATGATTAGAAAATATATAGAAAAAACACAGGTCAGCTGCGTGACCCTGACATAGGCAACAGTATTTTTTAGTAAAATAAAAAATGCGCTACTCACCAAAACTAATAAGATGGAAATTATCGAATAAAATTTTTTATTAAAGGCAAGGTTAGAGAAATGTATCAGCAAAGCATAATTAGAAAAATATCTAGAATACCTGACAATGAACATGTAAAATAGGCAAGAACATATCAAGTTATCTGACAATCAAAAGATGCTCTGTGTGAAGAATGACCTATAAAAGCCATACTTTTAGTTCCAAATGAATGAGTTTGTTAGGTATATAGCAAGCAAATGTAAAAGAACAGATACCAAGTAGCACATAGATAGAAACAGAAAGAGAGATAGAGAAGCATCATCAAATCGGGCACTTACAGCATTCGTCAGAAGTGACAGAGTCGCCCGGTTGGGAAAGCAAGCAAAGGTCATATCATCAAATCACATGCAAAAAACATCTCGCAGATGTTCACCAGAGCAAGTCCTGGAGAAGCCCTCATGAAGAGATGCTGGGCAGGAAAGTCTCTCCATGGATGGCCATTGTGTGTACATGCCAACCACAGGCATGCTTGTGTCATGGGATAAACAATTCTAACATCTTTTGAAAATCCCTGGACAATGTCTTCTAGGCCTTCTCAAAGGTGTTATGTTTTTAAGACCCTTAGCTATTTGTGTTTTTTCTTTCTGCTTGTCAGTTAGTGGGCCAGCCTTCCCCAGGACAAGAAATTTTACAGAATGTCTGAACTAAACATGCTAAGGTCTGAGTCAAGAGCACTGCCCACTCAGTCCCCAGATTCAGCTTTCAACAAACTTAAGGAGCCCATGGCGATTTACCAACATAATGCTTGTTCTGAAAGATAACCTAATAAAAACAGCCAAAAGACCTAATAAACATTTCATAATATAGTGATATGTATTTTACATATTAAATATATTAAAATAAAATAAAACCAACAAAAACATGAATATCTTTAGTCATCTGAGAAGTGTGAATTAAAACCTGTAGTTAGACTAGTGAATATCTTAAATATCACCATAGAACCTTCATCCAGCAACTGATGGAAACAGAGGCAGAGATCTGGATGCATCAGAGCACTGGACTGAGCTCCCAAAGTCCAGCTGAAGAGTGGGAGGAGTGAGAATATGAGCAAAGTGGTCAAGACCATGATGGGGACACCCACTGAAACAGTCTACCTGAGCTAATGGGAACTCACCAACACCAGCCGGATAGGGAAGGATCAAGCATAAGACAAAAAACCCTCTGAATGTGGTTGACAGTGCATGGCTGGGGAAGACTGAGAAGCCACTGGCAGTGGCACCAGCATTTATCCCTACTGCTTGCACTGGCTTTTTGGGAACTAATTCTCTTTAGATGGATGCCTTGCTCAGCCTAGATATAGTAGGGAGGGCTTTGAACCTTCCCCAAAGCAATGTGCCTTACCCTCTCTGAGGAGTGGATGAGGGGTGGAGTGGGGGAGTAAGTGGAGGAAATGGGAGGATGTGAGGGAGTGGGAATTTGGATTGGGTATGTATAATAAAGAAAAGATTGTTTTCTTCTTTAAAAAATAATGTAGATTAAAAAACAAAATCAGAATAAATTATAACTTCATACACATTGTTTAAAATGAAAGCTAGCAATAAGGATACTGGGCAGGATGTGAAGCAACAGGGACTTTCAAAGGGTTTGTGCCTAGTTTTATTGTATCTTGTTATGCAATGTTGAGTTGATATCACTGGGAGGCCTGCTCTTTTCTGTAGAGAAATGGAGGAGCAGTGGATCTAGGGGAGAAGGGAGGTGGAGGAATGGGAGAAGTAGATGGGGCGGGGGAGGCTGCCATTAGGATGTATAGTATGAAAGAAGAATAAATAAAAGAAAAAATCTATATATATATTCTATAATATAGTAAGATTCTACACCTAGGTATTTATCCAAAAGAAATTAAAATGCATTCCTACAAAAAGTTGTAGGTACATATGGTCATATCAGCCTTATTGAGAATGGCCAAGATAGAAAATAATTACATGTTCACCAATAAGAGTATAAATATATCTGTGCAATTGAATGCGATGTGACAATAAAGGGTAACACAGTCTACATGCAAACACATGGCTGAATCCCACAATCATCCCGGGAAGGGCACAACATACACACTATATGCATCCATTTCCATGAAGTCAAAGAACTGAAAAATCCAGCACATGGTGACCAGATCAAAGAGTTATCACCAGGATTCTGCTTCCAGAAGAGCACTGTGAGGTACAATTTCCAATTTCCCAAAGGAAAGTGGACATCCAAAAAAATAAATAACAAACAAAAACCAAAAATGATATATTGGATTCCATCACAATTTAAAAGTTTTGTACTGCAAATAACATTATTAAAAAACTAAAGAAAATGGAGAAAATATTTAGAAATATGTTTTATTAAGTCAATAAAAAGGACAAGGAATCCAATTTAAAAATGAGCAAAATATCAGAGCAGCCATGTCTTGAAGAAGTAAAACAAACATCTAATAAGCACATGGAGATATTCAATATGATTGTAACAAGGGAAAACAAATCAAAACCACAATGATATACCAGACCACACTCACTAGCATGTCCAAATTGTAAGACAGATAATAAAAAGAATCAGAAGAGATGTAGAGATCATAACCTCCACACATTTTTGCAAGAATGTAAATATTCATTCAAAAATAACTGGATAATTCCTTAGAAAGATAATCACATTTACCACTTGATTCAACAATTCCATGCTGAAGAGTAATAAGAATATGCTCGCACAAAACTGTACACAAATAATAAGAGCAACCCAATAGCCAAAAAATGAAAGTGACCCAAGTCTCCAACAATTGAAAATGCATAGGAACAAAGGTAAGTGTATCCACAGAGGAATATGATTTAGCAATAAGGAGGAATGGGGTATTCATGCTACCTATATGGAAATACACACTAAGCAAAACGAGCCAATTGTGAAAGCCTGGAATACTTCAGTACAAGACACCCCGGGGTAGCGGAGGCACTGCAGAGAGACTAGCAGAGGCCCTGCAAGAGAATGGAGGTGGAGCAGAAAAACAGGAGGGCGGTGGCTGAAAGGAAAGAGTTTTCTTTTATAGCAGATGAAAATGTTCTAAAGTAAGGTGGTAAGGGAAGTTGTCCAACCTTGAATATACTTAATAAAGAATAGATTACACGGTTTAATGTTTTTATTGCCTCTAGATAGGTAGTAGCTTGCCTGGAAAGAGATAAACGAAATTTTGTCTCTGAAACTCACTAAAACATACTAAATACCATAAACACTTCACATTTTATTATAGAGCACACACTGTATCAATTTAAAAAATTGTCAATCGAAGCACATCATCTCTTAATTCATCACATTAAAATAAACATTGAATGTGACTGCTTATCTGTGCTTAATCAATACTATGGGAGTCACTGGTCCTTGAACACAGACCTTTGAAAACTGCCACATGAGCCAGTTTCTGTCAAAATGACATAAAACCCGGCACAGACTCTGCTAAAAGCTCACATTATCAGCACAGGTGAGAAGGCTCAGTGCTTAAGAGCATTGGCTGCTCCTGCAGAGGATTCAGGCTCAGTTCCCAGCACCCACATGCTGCTCACAAATACCTGTAACTCCTGTTCCACAGGATTGAAGGTCTCTTCTGACCTCGACCGGACGAGGCACATGTGAGAGACATACATGAAGGCAAAATATTCATACAACAAAATAAAGATACAATTCTTTTAATTTACATTTCATAAAGAAAGGGCAATGCTCATTTGCAATGCAATGAATCAAGTCATAAAAGGCCAAGTGAGCTTCAGCTCCCAAGGTTTAGTTTGTAGTCACAGAAACAACAGCTAGCTTAGCACAGAGGGTTCCCAATTGCTATGTACAGTACACGAATTTAACACAGAACACCTTCCATTGTGCTAAAGGTCACATGAATTTAGAGTATACAGCATCCCTAATACATGAGAAATTTATTGCTAATAACGCCCCTCCACAAAACAACTGTGAAAACCAGACGCATCTCCGTAAACAACATCGAAAACTCAGTCTAAAAAGCAAAACACGTCTTTGATCAAATGCCACAGTAATAAACAATAATTTGGTTTCTATCAATTGCATTGAATTCTAAGGTCAACTATAGAAATATAAAACATAAAGTAAGATATATCATAGAAGAAGACACAGTTGAAGAGAACTCAGTCCCTCGGGCATTTGCCATGAAAGCATGAGGACCCGAGTTTGATCCCAGGACACACATAACAGGCATGATGGTGCACACTTGTAATTCAGCACTGGGGAGGGGCAGACAAGCAGATCACTGGTGCTCAGGGCCATCCAGCCTGGTTTACCCAGCAGCCTGGATTACCCTGCAGGCTGCAGCCCAGTGAGAGACCTGCCTGGAAACATAAGGTGAAGGGCTGCAGAGATGGCTCAGTGGTAAAGAGCACTTTCTGCTCTTGCAGGGGTCTGGGGTTTTGTGCCCAGCACCCACTGGAAGCTCTAGTAAATTCAGTTCCAGAGGATCTGATGCTCTCACCCAATCTCCGTAGGCTTACACATACATGCAGGCAAAACCATACACATAACATAAATAAATCTAAAAACAATGTTCTTAAGGATCTGAAAATAAATAAGGTGCCAGCACCGGAGGAACAACATCCAAGTTTGTCCTCTGGTTGCACAAGCAGATGCAAACATAAACACCAAAACCAAACACACACACATACATACACACACATGAGCACACACAACACATATAAAGATAAACAAATAAATCTGAACATTTTCAGGATATAGGAAATGAAGTGTTTTTTCCTAAAGAAAAGTGTTAAACAATGAAGTAACGTTAGTTTTATTCTGCTTTCTTGCTATTTCTGAAGATCTTTGTTAAAATGAAAACTACAATTCACCATCGTATTAGTAATAAATGCTACCCTAAATTCTACAAAATGCCTTTTTGAAACCAAGGACACAGGTCCCGGAAAGCCCATACTCACTGCACAAGTCCAGACTCTTCCATAGGACTCGTTTCTCTGACACTCACCTGCAAGTTGGTCTGTCAGTTTCTCAAGTTCTTTCCCTGAGAGCTTAATCTGCATCTTCCCGAGAATGCTGTCCAGACTGCGCACATCAATTTTCTCTCCTTAGAAAGGCAAGAGGAATGGAAAGTAAGAAAGACAGAGTATTTTCAAAAACACACTCACTTCTGGCTATTATTAACTTGATTGGCAAGTGTTAATATGGTAAGATATATAATTCATATCTTTGTATTGCAAGTAACATTTTATAGAAATACCAGAACTTTAACTTTGCTTTTCTAGTTGTCCAGAAAAAAAAAGAGACAGTAAGGCAGCTAAATTAAAACCTATTCCCTTTTAACTTATTTTGGGATGATCTGAGACAGCAAGATACAAAAGTATTTTATGATTTAGAGTACAAAGCTCACAAATTCCATACTTTTTAATTTTTTATTTTTATTGAGCTCTACATTTCAGATTTCATACTTTTAAACACAGCAAGAAACTACTATCAGTCACCTGAGTATACAGATTTCTCTGTGGAGTACCTCCTAATCCTTCACTGCAGTGTGGTCTTTCTCTTAACCTGATTCTCTTTCTTTTCTTTCTTTCTTTCTTTCTTTCTTTCTTTCTTTCTTTCTTTCTTTCTTTTTTTGCTTACAACAAAACCTTTATTAACATTTTTAACAGGTCCAGCTATTACTGAAACTTGTAAATTTCTAAACATAAATTGGGACAAATGGCCATAGTGCAGAGTAATGCCACCATTGCCCACTGGGAATGCAGACTGAAGAATTAATAGCCACCCCTGAGATGGAGGACCAGGTGCAGGGTAGACTCTTTCTGGATGTTGTAATGGGAGAGAGTGTGGCCATCTTCCAGCTGCTTGCCAGCAAAGATGAGTCACTGCTGGTTGGGGGGGGGATGCCCTCTTTATCCTGGATCTTGGCCTTGACATTCTCGATGGTGTCACTGGGCTCTAACTCCAGGGTGATGGTCTTGCCAGTCAGGGTCTTCACGAAGATCTGCATTTTGACCTGTTAACAAATGTGATGAAACCACAAGATGCCAAGCACATAGAAACACCACGACGTGAAGACCTCCGAGCTGCACAAAGCCTCTCATCACTCCTGATTCTATTTCAATTTAAGTTTTTTCCATCTAACTTCGCTTCTCCTTATTCCTATCTGTTTTCTTTCTCTGACTGGTCTCTTGATCATTGGAAACTGATTATTTCAGTGAAAGAAGTCGTAGATGGACAGGTGGCTCAACCATAAATAGCTCTTTCTATAATGTCATCAGACTGGAATTCAGATTCCAGCACTGACACAGCAAGTGGGATAATGCTGTGGGAGAATACTCTTGTACATTGTAAGATTTGTCACTCATATTAGTTTAATAAAATGCTGATTGGCAGTAGCCAGGCAGGAAGTAGAGGTGAAGCAAACTAAGAAAATTCTGGGAAGAAGAAAGGAAAAGACACAGTCACCAGTCAGACTCAGAGGAAGAAAGATGAGAATGCCTCACTGATAAAAGGTACCATGTCACAAGACATAGACAAGAATTACGTGTTAATTTAAGTTGTTAAGAGCTAGTAAAAATAAGTCTGAGCTAATAGGCAAAACAGTTTATACTTAGCATAAAGCTCTACGTGTTTCTTTGGGACTGAATGGCTACAGGACCAGGGGAGACAGAAACTTCCATCTACAGAGGCACTCACAAAATACCTGTAACCCCAGCTCTGATGTGATAAAAACAAGAGGACTTCTGGGGCTTGCTGCTTTCCAAACTACCTGAGAAAACAGAAGCCCCTAGTTCACAGAGAAGTCCTGCTCAAAGGATTAGGTGAAGAACCATACCCTCCACTCTCTTCTAGCCTCTGCATGTGCACACAAGCATCTATACCCGCTTGTAAATACACATGAACATTTACACATATGGACACTGCTGTATAGTTGTTTCCTCACAATTACAATATCCATCTGGGAAGGAGAGGAAGGCTCTTTAGACTTAAGAGGTAAACAAAAGACCACAAGTTGGGGAAAGCAGGAATTCACCTGATTCTTCACAACTCCTATTTAGTTGGACAATTTAGGGAATGAGACTCCAGAGGCTCAGCTCTGAGAGATCACCCAGACTTGCACAGCTGCCTACAAACTATGCTGAGAGCTCCAGGGTTACAGCTTCTGTGAGACTCACCTGTGCCAGGATGAGCTTTTCAATGATGCAATTGCTTTTTAAAAGTCATCCCGGGTCCTGTAAGTAACCCTCATTCATACTCCTCTTAGTAACCCCAATAAACTCATAAATTCAAGTTGAACTTGGAAAAATCATTAATTTGGTCTGTCATAGCTTCTCTTTCTGGATAAGTATGTTGCAGCAACATATATCACATACATATAGATCAAAGAATATAAAGTTGTTAAGATAGCACATTCTTGAGAATTTCTGAGGTGATAAATATGCAGCTTTAGAGAATCTTTTATAGTTTTATAAGCCTGACTGACTCCCTGAGAGCCCAAAACTGTAGGAGGGTCCTTTATTTCTGTTGCTTTCATTGGTTAAATAAAGAATCTGCCTGGCTTGTAAGGTAGGTCAGCCCTTAGGTGGGTGGAGTAGACAGAACGGAAGTTCTGAGAAGAAAGGAAGTGGGTCAGACGCCATGATGCTCCCACCGCCGGAGATGGATGCAGGTTAGACTTTTCTGGTAAGTCACCACCTCGTGGTGACACATAGATTCTTAGGAATGGGTTAGTTCTAGATGTGAGAGCTAACCAAGAAAAGGCTAGTGATAATGGGCTAGGCAGAGTTTAAATGAATATAATTGTCATGTGGTTATTTCAGGCATAAGCAAGCACCCAGCAGCTGAGCGGGCCGGCAGCTGGGGACCGGGAGCTGGGTGCTGGGAATACAACCCACACCCCTCTCTTCTTACAACACAAAACTACACTAACTGTCTATTAACCGCAGGTTATGTTTGGATCTTTCCTTTCCTGTATGATTCAAACCCATGCTTCCCAGAAGAAGAGCGTAGTTTACTGAGCATGGTCACTTCTCCCTTAGAAACAATTACCGTGAGATTTTAAAAGAGACGAGTGACTTTTAGTTGTGCCCTAGTTTTGGTGCAAAGGCCACAGTTAAATTAACGCTTTACATGTTGAAAGGGTGTTCAGGAATGAAGTAGAAGAGGCCCTTCTCTAGACCAGCACACATGACAACATTTTAAGAGACTGGTTAGTTGATCACTGAAAGGGAGCCATAGAGATAGGCAACAAGGGGCAGGTTCTAGTCAGTGAGACTGAAATTTGTTTTCTGACACTGGTTTTGTTCTGTTTTCTGACAGAAATTTCTTAATTTTTTTGTGGCATTAGAATGGATTAAAGGAACAAACGTACTCCCGGAATACATTAATTGTGCATAGGATGAAATTTTAATGTCTTACTCCTTTCACTTCTCTTTCAGGGTCTTCACATCACATATATTAAACCTACTAACATAAATCTTTCAATTGCATATAAAACATGAATAAAATACTGGCAAAGAATGTGAAGATTATAAAGACGGTGTGGAAGCCATCAGTTCACAAAGACTCGATAAGGGCTCTCGGTACTGAACGTCTATGCTCCTGATCTCACTTTCTCCCATTTCCCTTCATTGAATCTCATCTTAAACTTTGGGATTCTCAACGGATTAAAGAATAAGAGCTAGAGATTTCTTATCGTTTGACAATTTCCCACAGTATGTACCGAGTTTTGGACATTTTATTCCCCACTCCTAAAATTACCAGTCTCTTCTACAGAAAGAAACCTTCTTCTGGACAACCCCTCCTACTTTACACAGTATTTCTCCCACGGAGTTTAATTAAGGTTGGTTGCCTGAGTGGGAGTTTATTTCCCGGAATTTGAGCAACTTATCAGGGGCTTCACCAGTGAGGGAAATGACAGCCCTCCCCCAGTACCCACTAACTACCCACAGACTCCCTTCAGTGCAGGGTGGGGCCTCATGCACTCCTCCCCCAGGTATGATGACATAGTGGCAGGCCAAGTCTTGTACAGGTCTAGATATGTAACCGCAGATGAGCTCATCAATACAATGAGTTAAGATGCACTATGTCTCATTTTTGATGGGATTTCTCAAACTAAAAGCATTCATTTCTTAGCATTTCTTAAGATAAAATAATAATGCCTCCTGAAAGTTTTTTTTTTGAGTGATTCTCTACTTAAACAGGAAATAGGATTGTGTGGTAAAGGACTTGGGGAAATCAAGCTAGTACTGACTCAGAGGCCTTCTCACTGGTGACTAACTTTTGTTTGTTGGTTTATTTTTTGTTTTTTGAGACCAGGTTTTTCTGCATATCCTGAGCTACAGATCCTTCAAATTTCAATAACAGCTGGTTCAGAAAAAAACCAGTGGTGAATAATGGCATTAAAGTATCAGGAGTAGCCAACAAACTGATTGTTCTTAAAGTCCACTTACTATAAGGAACTCATACAAGAACCTAATGCCTAAAAAGAATCTGTGGCTCATGAGGCCAGAGGCTCTAGAAGGGAAATCTCCTATAGTCATGTTAAAAACCAGATATAGATTAACTGCCTTCTGACTACTTTTCCTTATACCTGTATCTTAGTATGGATCTCACTCTCCCATCAAAGAAGTTGCTTTTTTACAGCAGACAGAAGCTATTACAGAGAACTACAATGAATCCAAGTGCAAAGATTAGGTAATTGTTGAGTGCCGATTTCCAAATGGTATAGTGGTAACACAATCCCTATACCCAAGAATCAAGGAATATCAAAGAAGAGGAAAAAGAAAGATTTAAAGAGCCCCAGGACCAGGAGGACAAACATAAAACAGTGTCATGGATATAACAGTGATGATGTACAGTAAAATCCCACCAGTCTACATTGCAGCCACAAATGGGAGAAAGAAAAAGAGAGCCACACGGGCCCACCTCTAGTTGAAGAGATTAGGCAGTAGAGAGCTGCTGAGGTAGAAGAGACAGTTTTCTTCAAGGACAAGCCCTCCCCCGCCCCCCATAGGATACCTATGCCCAAGTGGCCAACACTACACCCAAGTACATATGGAGAACACTAATGGGTCTCAGTAGCTCATTCATACATATATGCATATATAATTATAGATAAAGACATAATGTATATACTATATATATAATTATAGATAAAGGCATCAATATGACAGAGGGCTGGGGAGGCACACAGGATGGGATGGGGAGAGGTGGGGTAAATATGATGAAAATATGTGGTGCTCATGTGTGACAGTCACAAGAAATTTAAAAAACTAAAGCCAGTACATTAGTTATTTACAAATAGAAAAGAATTGAGTTGTAGAGAATCTTCTAAATGAACATATAAATCTCTCTGAAGAAAATGACTTGTCATGTCACATTCTCACCTTCAGTCGGCAGGTAATTCACCAATTCCGAGGGTTCCTGAGTTTTAGGTTCTATTTCCTCGTATTTAGAAATTTTTTTCATGTTGTCACCAACATCACTTCCTTCAAAGCAAAAGAAATACTTTTGGAAACATTGTGCATGTGACACAGTCCACTAACACATACACACACCACACACACTATACGTTAATATTAGATAAAGAGACAGCCCTTGTGTATGCCCAGTGGATCTTAAAGGCATTTCCTGACTTCTAAAATGACCTGTGGATTAAGAGTGAGGCAGAAGACCATGTCCCTGTAAATCTAGTCATTCCATGGATGATTGATTCCAGGACCAGTAACAAAAAAAACAAAAACAAAGACAGGGATACTCAAACCCCCTATAGAACATAACACAATATTTGGATACACTGTATATGCATCCTTCTAGACTTTTTTCCTCACCTCTAGATTAACTTTAATACCTAATACAATGTAAATACTATGAAAATACAAGTAGTCACATATGGCTATTAAGTAACCAGCAATAACTTGGTGAATGAATGAATAAATGAATGAATAGTGAAAACATCAATTTACATTACTAAATTAAAAGGAACAAGTTATTCTTACCCAAACTAAACAAACACTACCAACATCAGCTTTAAGCCCCAGGTTCTCTTGAGGGTACAATGCTCTGGAGTCACTTACCATAAACTGGGTACTTTGAGGTTGATTCCTCAGGTGTTAATTTGAAAGTCATGTTTCCAAGTAGACTGTCAAGATCACGAACATCCACTTGCATTCCTTCAAGAGACAGAGGCATAAGGAGGTTGAAATACAAGTGAAAATAAAATAAATGTAAATCTTTTGTACCATGTGTATCATGTCAACATAAAAAGGCACCTCAAGCAATATCCTTAAGTCAATCTATTTGCTTATTTTAATGCTGAAAATAAGCATAAAAGAAACTACATGTTTAAAGAGAATTAAGAAATAACTAAGGTTATCCATAGCAGCTAGACAACCAATTTAAAAGTTTGAACATAAATATTTAAATACATGGTAGGGTTTGTTTGGTTACTACATCTTGATCTTTATGAGCCTCTCTTCGAAATAGTTTATTTCCTTCTCCCAAATTTTGATACCTATGCCAGTTTTGTTATTTCTACTGCTGGCACTGAAAGAAACCTAAAATAAGTATAAAATCTTTTAAAAATAAAAGAGGAAATTACTTAGTATATACAATGTAGTATATTATTAAAATTAATTATATAAATATATGAGATTGATTGCTGTAAAATTAATAAAGGAAGAGCAAAAGCAAAACAAAGCACTTCTGCTAAGCTGGCTTTTTTATTTTATGTGCGTGGGTGTTCTGTGTACTATGTCTGTGCAGCAGTCATGTGCCTGGTCCTTGTGAGGGTCAGAAGAGGGTGTCATATCTCTTAGACCTGGAGTTTCTGGTGGTTGTGAACCACTATTAGAGCTTTCCTCTGGAAAAGCAGCCAGTGTTCTCAACTCCTAAGACACCTCTCCAGCTCTAATCTGGACTATTGATTTGTGTGTTCCTCACTCTCAGTGGCTTTCACACACTGTTGTCACCTACTCTTATATACATTTCCATTAGCTATTAGCAAATACATGCCCCAAATGATGGCTGAGAAAAAGATATGCTAATTTGTTCACAAATGCAAACCATGAAATTACTTTGATCCTAGAATGTACCCATCTCAAAATAATATATAAACCAAATTCTTATTATGGTAAATGTGTCAATTCTTTAGCACCAAGTAGGTTAATGCAAAAATATTTCCTTGTTTCATTGTTTTTTCTACTACAATATCCTTTCCTCTATTAGCAAATTCACGCAACTCTCTGCTTCCTCCTATTTCCCTGCAGGTCTTAACTCAGTACAGCTCAATGGAACAAAATGTCATCACCAGCCTTCCTTATCCCTGGTGACAAGATTTGTGATTCAAAAAGGCATGTGTACATTCTATTAAGTGACAATTTATACATTTCTAAATATTAAAGTTAGCTTAATCTGAGATTATAGATATTTAGTATTATCTCTTATTTATAAAAGTTACATAATTATCATAGGTGGTTGGATAATGCAAATTTCTAAGAGTATTATCACAACTCCTTTATAACCCCACAGACATTGGCAATGCTAAATAACTCCCACGATGACTATTCTAACTCTCCTGAAGACATATCAACTGCTTTGAAATTTTATCTAATATTGGAAATGTTCACCATAAGTTGGAAATGACTTCTTTTGCTCCAGATGTTCTCTAGACATTCTCTCTCTCTCCGCATCTTTTAAGGCATTTTCCACGTCACTGATATCAATTTTTCCTCCTCCAGAGTAAAAACAGAGAAATATGAAATGTTTTCTTAACTATTATAATCCCAAATTATGAAGGATGAGTTAAGTCATCATACTTGCTAAACAATAAACATTAAGTTTCAAATATAGAGAATTATTTTAATTTAAAAAAATTTGTACCATAATGATGGTTATAAAATAATATCTTCCGGAAGAACCGGGAAGAGCCTGGGTTTGTGGGAGGGTGGAGATGGAGGAAGGGTGGATATTGGAGAAGAGAATAAGATATTTACATTAAAGGAAGTCATTTTAAGATTTGCAAGAGACTTGTCTCTAGAGGGGATCCCAGGTATTCACAGGGAAGTCCCAGCTAGGTACTTGGGCAGCAGAGGAGTGGGTGCCTGAACTGAACTTGTCCCATAGTTACTTTGTTGAATATCTCAATTGTCACCATAGAAATTTTGCATGTTGGAGATAGAGCCAGAGACCCACATTCACACCAGAGCAAGGGATCGTGCTACCAAGGTCCAGTGGAAGAGCAGAAGGAGGGACAAGATGAGCAAGGATGTCAGGATCGTGAGGGACTGGCCTATCAACAGAGACAGAGTGGGCTTGATCTATTGGGAGCTCATCAAATCCAGCTGGACCAGGACTGAATGAGCATATGACCTAACCGGACTCTATGAATGTGACTGCCAATGGGGACTGACTGAAAATCCAATGATAATGGCACTGGGACCTATCTTTTCTGCATGTATTGGCTATTTGGGAACCTATTCTATATGGATGCACATCTTCTTAGACTGAGATGGAGGTGGGAGGGCCTTGGGCTTCCCATAGGGCAGGGTATCCTGCCCCATCTTAAGGAAGCAGGGGGAGGGCCGGGAACAAGGGGAGTAAATGTAAATTTTTCTTGTAATAATAATAATAAAATAAAATAATATCTTATAGTTAAAGTTCAAGTCACTTAAAGATTATTTGTAAAATTGGTACAAATACATATACAATTTCGTGTATGTAATTAGGGTAGAAATCAATAAGCTTAAAAAATAAGGGAGCCTGTTTCTAAATAAACCATCAAATATATTCTAAGTGGACATAAGAATGTGTTTAATCTAATGACAGTCTGTTCCACTTTGTCTGGAAGTCAGGGAGTTTGAGCTTACTTTTGCATCATCAAAGTTCTTGACAACAGGTGTGGCTACAAAACAAGGTATCCTGACCTAGGGTGTGGTTACTTGTTGTTTGGGATATTAAGATGGCCCACAGAGGTGGGTCTGCTCCACCTTGACCAAAGGTCAGAGAATTCAGGCATACTCCTGTGCTTCTTCTTTTAAAATAGGAGGCTGACATCGGGAGTGGCTCCCTACAGGGTACTTGGTCTAGGGTGTGTTCACTGCCCCAAACATCAACTACTTTGCTCAGGAAATAATGGCTTAATGCCTCAAGTATTGAAGCAAGTAACTGTTCTGGTTGGTCCTCTGAGTCATGTTAAAGCACTCTTTCACCTTCTTCTCCCTCCTTTGGATTTGGGGTATAAAAGTGTATGAAATATAAATGTGGGAAGACTAAGAATTTAGCATTCAGGATCCGCTGAGTTGCCCTCCCAGTACGATCCTGTGTCTCTGTGTTTGTTTCTTATCTCTGTTCCTCCTACCTAACGTTTCTAATCCACACACCCCTACCCTGGAAGGTACAAACCCGCCATGGCTAGGATTGCGGCAGAAGTCGTCCCAAAATGGTGGCTTATGACACTTCTGTGAGTACCAGCAATGCTAGTGAGACAAAGGCTTCACGGAAGACAGATACCTAAACCCGCCAGTGCTTTGCTTCAGATAAGTAGCTTGTATTATTTAAGTTGTCATCCATCAATAATTATCATGAATTTAAACGAAATAAATTCCATGACTCAAAGACAGGTTACATGAATTTAAAATCAAGGCAGATAAAACCCAAGACCAGCAATATTATGCTTACAAGAAATTGCTTTTGCCAGTAAAGATATGCACAAACTAACATAAAAGGAGAGAAAAGGATGTTTCACACAGATGGAAGTCAAGCTTAAGCAGGATTTTCTTTATACCACACCAGACAAATAGTCTGTAAGACAAATACTACAGTGGCTAGAGAGATGGCTCTAGGGGTTAAAATCATTCGCTGCTCTTCAGACCCAGGTTCAATTCCCAGCACCCACATGGCAGCTCAAAACCATCTTTAACTCCAGTTCCAAGGGATCCAATATGCTCTTCTGGTCTGGGTGGGCACCAGGCATACATATAGCCAGTGCATAAACTGTATTTATGCAGGCAAAATGTCCATACACATAAAATAATAATTAAAAAATTTAAAATTAAAAAAGGTGGCAAAGAAGGTCACAATATAATGATCAAGAGATCAGTTTAAAAATATATAGCAATTTAAAATGCATACATAGTCAACATTCAGCTATCAATTTTATAAAACAAACATTCTATCTAAAAGGAGTGATAGATAAAAACATGATAACATGGAGAGAAATTCATTTGGTGATAGTTTTAAGCTGGTTATATGTGCATATGTAAGAATTTTGGGTCATATCTCAATAAAATATTTATTATATAAAATATAGCTTAGTGTAAAGAATTAGAGCTTTTACTTTACATAACTTCTCACTGACCTGAGACAACTTCTAGTATATCCACCAGTGAGTCTAGATCAGTCTTCCCCTTATCTGTAAAAAAGCATAAATTCAAGCAATTTTAAATAATAACCGAGGAAGCAACTAAAGTTTTATATCATGCATCATTATTGAAGTTAACTTTAATTGCATAACCCTTCACTTTCAAGGATTGATTCTTGTTAGTAAACTGTCCCTTGACCACTGGACCATGCATGCTCTCTGGACCTGGGAAAATTATGTTCCTTCTAGGCTATGATTCTTCTTTGCAAGCATAATTAAAAAAAATTACCGTTTATGCAGGTTAATTCTGGGAATGTCATCAATCTTTGCCCAGAAGGACAAACGCCACCTGTTCCCTCTCATACACGATGACAATAATCTCTAAACATGAATACCAAGGTGGGTGTAAATGGAGGCAAAGTCCAGGAAACTAAAAATGAGCTCACGAGATAATACGTTTATTATCTCCTCTCTCTCTCTCTCTCTCTCTCTCTCTCTCTCTCTCTCTCTGTGTGTGTGTGTGTGTGTATGTGTGCGTGCATGTGTGCAGGCATGTGCGTGTACATATAGAGGCCAGAAGACAGCTTTAGGAGTCAGTTTTCTCCTCCCTCCACTTGGCTTCTGGAAATCAACTCAGGTCATCAGGAAGCAAGCACCTTTTATTCACTGAGCTATCTTGGGGCCTAAGACTATACATTTTTAAAAACCATTTACTCTGAAATGTTACAAGTATAGCATAAGTTGAAAGAGTTGTATAATGGACAACTTATGCTCACTGTCTAGATTTGACTATTAATATTTTGTTACACTTTTTTGTCATATATTGTTCCATCCATCTTCCCAATATATGTATGGTAATTTGAGGTAGAACTGGCATTATAGAGTGTGTGATGCAAAAAAGTAGTGTGTAGTGATATTTTGTTTGTAATCAAATAAATAAAGCATTCCTGAAGATTCAAGTGCAGAGCTAAGCCACTAGTTAGTCAAGCAGTGGTGGCACACACCTTTAATCCCAGCACTTGGGGGATGGAGGCAGGTGGATCTCTGTCAGTTCAAAGCCACACTGGGCTACACAAGATTGAATCTGCCTAAAAGAGAGAGCTCACACAAAGGTGATCCCAGAACTTGGAATGGCACGCCTTTAATCCCAGAACTAGGGAGGTGGAGACAGGAGTGATATGGCTGGGCGGAGAAAGGAATATAAGGCAGGAGGAGACAGGAGCTCAGATGCAGTCTGAGGATTCAGTCTGAGATGCAGTCTGAAGTTTTATAGAGAAAGATTCAGTCTAAGGATTCATAGAGACAGGATTGCTTCTTGCTCTGAGCACTGGTAAAGAACTCTCTAGCAGTTGGCAGCTCTGCTTCTCTATCTTTCAGTGTTAACCCCTATATCTGACTCTGGGTTTTTATTGTTAAGACCATTAGAATTTGTGCTGCATTAGAGATGTGAAAGAGCAAGAACAAAACATGCTCCTTTAATAACTTAGGTGACAGCATGAATGCGGCCACGAATGAAGAGCTACTAGACCAAGCAGAGAAATATTAAATTTCATTTTAAATATGCTCCCAAAGATTCCTTTCTATGGCATATCTAATGGAAATGTCTAACAGCCCCTTGCATGTCCAATTTTGAAACATAGGTCAAGGTTCTACATAAAATTTATCTGCATGTAAGTAATTGGTAAAGGTATGAATACCAATAGGATTTTCCAGAGATAGCATGTAAACTAAAAATTAGACATGAGTAAGACTGACACTGGGAGAATGAGATGGAAATGGAAGAACCAAAATTTCAACTCCAAAATTATCACTAGTATCAAAGACACGAGAGGGCATCCATAAGTAACAGAATGAATAAGGACTAGTGAAGCAATAGGGGATACACAGCCTGAACCAGCCGTCTCCTGGGACCAGGCAAGACTTCCAGTGGAGGGATTAAGACACCAACCCAGTCATGTAACCTTCAACCTACAGTCTGCCCTGCCTATGATATGTGATGGGGGAAGGGTGGTGCAGCAAGTGTGGGAGTCACCACTCATGACTGGTCCCGCCTGAGCCCATACCATGAGAATACCCATGCCTGATACTGCTTGGAGTGCCAGGACCCAGAGGTTGGATGAGCCAGAGACCTAGGATAGAACCAAACACGACTGGAGAAAAAAAAATGTCAAAGTAATGATGCCTAACAATATTCTGCTATACTCATAGATTGGTGCCTAGCACAACTGTGATCAGAGAGGCTTCATCCAGCAACCGAAAGAAACAGATGTACAGATCCACAGCCAAACATTAGGCTGAGATCTGGGAATCCTGAGGAAGAGAGGGAGGAAGGATTGCAGGAGCCAGAGGGGTCAAGGACATCACAAGAAAACCCACAGAATCAACTAACCGAGGTCCATAGGGGCTCACAGAGACTGAACCGACAACCAGGGAGCCTGCATGTACATGACAGTTATGCCTTGGTTTCTTGTGGGAGTCCTGACAGTGGGAGCAGGAGCTGTCTCTGACACTTTTTTTTTTGTCTCCCTTTGTTGACTTTTGGAATCTTTTCCACATACCAGGTTGCCTTGCCCAGCCTCAATACAAGGGAGGTGCTTAGTCTTATTGCAACTTAATATATCATGTTTTGTTGACATCCTGTCCTTGAGGAGAGTGAATGAGGGTGGGTTCGGACAAAGGTGAGGTTGGGGGAGGGGCATGTAAGGGACTGGGAAGACAGGAGGTAGGGGACACTGCAGTTCATTAAGAAGACAGACTCTAGAGGGGATCCCAGGTATTCACAGGGATCTCCCAGCTAGGTACTCGGGCAGCAGAGGAGTGGGTGCCTGAACTGAACTTGCCCCATAGTTACTTTGTTGAATATCTTAATCGTCACCATAGAAATTTCGCATGATGGATGGAGATAGAGCCAGAGACCCACATTCACATCAGAACAAGGGACTGAGCTACCAAGGCCCATTGGAAGAGCTGAAGGAGGGAGAAGATGAGCAAGGAAGTCAGGACCGTGAGGGACTGGCCCACCAACAGAGACAGTGTGCTAGATCTATTGGGAGCTCATCGAATCCAGCTGGACCAAGACTGAATGAGCATATGACCTAACTGGACCCTATGAATGTGACTGCCAGTGGGGACTGACTGAGAAACCAATGATAATGGCACCGGGACCTAGCTCTTCTTCATGTATTGGCTTTTTGGGAACTTATTCTTTTTGGGAACTTATTCTATATGGATGCACATCTTCCTAGACCGAGATGGAGGGGGGAGGGCCTTGGGCTTCCCATAGGGCAGGGTATCCTGCCCCATCTTAAGGAAGCAGGGGGAGGGTGGTGGGGTAGTGGGGGAACGGGAGGACTGGGAACAAGGGGAGTAAATGTAAATTTTTCTTTTAACAATAAAAAAAATAAAAAAAAGAAGAAGACAGACTCTGAGACTGGTGTTCTCAAAGAAACCTGGCAGAGGTCAGAGTCAGAACACAGAAGCACACGGGAAGTGTGGAAAGGATACACTTGAACTTACTATTCATTTTTTCCTCCCGCTGCTTTATTCTGCTTCCCAGACATCCACTACTGTGGAAGAAGACCTTGAGTGATAGGCAAGGTAAATGCTTTACCCTAGATCTGGACTTCGAAAATGAAGATAGCCTATTTTCTCAGTCTGTAACTGGGTTTTCTGAGACTATGCATTATTTTTTATCAGTACAAAATTAACTTGTTTTCAGAAATAATAATCTATAAACTTCAAGAACCCCTGAAGGTTGTTTTTTTATATCGAAAATTAGTTACCATCAACTGGGAGGTTTCCTTTCAGCTCTTCAACCTCTCCTTTGCTGAGTTCAATATCCATCTTCCTGAGCATGCTGTCCAAGTCCCTCATGTCTACTGTCTCCGCTTCGTAAAAGGAAAAATCGACATGGAAGTTCTCACTAATGCTGAAATGTCTCTCGTTCGTGCATATGAGCTATAACTTTTTGGCCAGAAGAAAATATGGCTAGCTGGTCCCACCCCACTCTCACTGTGGAAAAGCAGACACACCACAAATTACCTCCAGTGCATTATTTCTATGATAAGAAAAGGAAGTTCTGCCAAGGTGGAAAGGAAAATTCCTATGGCTGTAATAAGAACACATTGGTATGCGTATTTTTCTCTACTAGTCTCTACTTAATAGATTTTTTTTCAGTAATCTAACTTGATTTCCAGTGTTCCATTGTATGAAATGTGATGATCTTATCTGCCTCACAGACTTCCTGTGAGGGTTTGGTTACTCACATGTGAAGACCTAGAACTCTGCCGAGCACACATCAGGTGTGGGACGCATGATGGTAACTATTCTGAGTCAGTACAGGACTGGTTCTCTATTTAACAAAAGCCACAGCCATTGCTATGTTAACCACAGCCACTGACATGGCTATGACGACCGCTCTACTCTGTCAGTTCCAGGTCAACGGTGATGTGAGAACGCTGTCTCAAACATAACGCTAATGACTCTTGAGGAATAATACCTGAGGCTGACCTTTGATCTCCACACACACAAGCACCTGTGTGCACACAAACGTGCAAATACACACATGGACACATACATACAGAAAACACTGATAGCCCCCTGTAATAAAATGAGTCAACTAGACTAACACCATTCTTTTAAATAAAGAGAAACTGGGTTACTTTAATGAGCGGAGTTAAATTCAGCTGTTGCACCTTTTTGGGACCTTTATTCATAGCCAGAGTACGTGGAAGGTTGAGAAATGAGTTTTGTTTTTTAGCATGCCACATTAAATCTATCTTCACTTTACTTTGTCTCTTGTTAAATTTTAATATGCTGCTTATATACACCCATCAAGTAATTTTTTTCTCTTTACAACTATTCCCTGATTTCTCCCTCTATCTCCTCAGCCTAAATTCCCTCTTTCCATATTTGGGCTCTAGGTCTGTAAGCATTTCCGTGACACTGTTGGGTATTGTTTAATCTTGGTGTTACAAACAGGGAGTGAATGATTTACTAGTACCAATATCCAAATATTTTTATCTCACAGAAGTCTCACTGCAAATCTCCTCTGAAAGGAAATTCAACAACTCAACATTTCCTATTCCTTATCTGTGAAGTGAGGTGATATGTTTCCTAGAATATTTTGAATGTCATTGGAATTAATTTTTCTCTCATTTGAAAGGCTAGGAATAGAGCCCAGAAAGATGTTTAAGAATTCTTTAACAGAAGGCAAAGCAAGATGGCTGTAGAATAACACTCTCCCTCCATCTTCTTACAGAATCTCCATCAGAATGGTTAATCACACATGAAACCTCCCTCACAGGAGCTAAGGAAACCAAGTGAGAGAAGACAGGAAGGAGGGAGGTGGTATACCACTCCTTCCCTAACTCCAAGAGGCACAGAATGGAGAGAGCTGCCTCCCACTTGGGAAACGATATGAAACTAAATGTAGTCTTCAGAACTGGAACAGAGCACTGGACAAAGCCTTGTAGTTGCCTGGGCTCATGGTCATGGACCGAGCCCTGGACTTATGTTAGTGGGCAGCCAAGGGAATACCTCTACCATGCCCCTTCTCAAACCTTTGCCAGCACAGCTTAACCAATTGCTGGGTAAACACAAGACTTTACCTTGGAATTCAGTGCTGGGTAACTGAACCCAAAAGCTGAGCAGACCTCACCAGCTCCTCTCTCCTACCTGTGGATAAAGCCTCCAAACTTGCCTGCCTATCAGGCAAAGACCAGTAACGGCAATTAGATGGACTTGGATTCTGCATATCATCATCCCTGGCTGCCTGTGGATCTTTCAAGCCACATACACAATCACAGCAAGAGTCAGGGTATAGCAGAATAAACCTTGTTCCCACCTCTGTACTACTCTGATTTTAGCAGGCTGTGGGTAACAGCTGTGATTCAGTGCAGTAGCATTTGTAGCTGTGAGATTGTCCAGCTTCTACTTTCCAAATTCTGAGGCAGTACAGCACAAAAAGAATCATTCTCTGCTTTAGGGAGGAGAGGGAGGGAGGATTTGCTGCTTTGGTGACTAAAATTGGATCTTTATGATGAAGCCAAGCCTGGGGAATTATCTGAACACAAGTCAATGGTTATGTAGAAGGCATCTGGGCTACCCTGTCCCTGAGGTGAACTAATGTTTTCTCCTCCAGTCCAGCCTTTTTAAAGTTGTTTTTACAACTGCGGATTTGGAATAACTTGGGCTTACAGCAGTCTCTAGTGTCAAAACAGTGACAATACACCAAGTGTGGGCTGGCAGTAAATCTGGTTTTGGGGCACATTTTATGCTGAAATAGGAGCCACGATCACAGGCACAGAAGAAAAGTAGCTTTGCCAGTGTTTCTAGGAGGAGGAAAGTCAAGTTATGAGGACTGGAATAGATGCTTACTCAGTGTGCAGATGATGAAATAGGTCCCAAATCTCCAAGAACTGCAGGGAACCATGGTCAAGTTTAACAGACAAGATGAGGAACCAAGATCTGAGGCTAGGAGCTAGGGAATGGGCTAGTAGGTAAGGAGCTAGCTGCACAAGGATGCTACCTGTGTTTGGATCCTCAGTACCCACGTAAAAGCTAGATGCTTCCCTGCATGTTTGTAACACAGCGGGGTAGAAATATCCTGTAACCTAGGTAAGGTAGAGACAGGAGTATTCCTTATATTCCTTGGGCTTGTTGGCCAGCCTAACCAACAGTAAGAGACCCAGGCTCAAAGAATAAGGTAAAGAATTAGAGAATGATTGAGGAATGCACTTGATGTCAATCTCTGGCTTACACACACACACACACACACACACACACACACACACGTGATGTATCAGGATAAACTATAATAAATTTAAAATAGCTGTTTTAAGGACATTCAAACAGCTTTAAGGAAACAGAAATCCTCATTGTGACTCTCATTACGGGCCTTGTGATTTGTCTTACAGGTGACACGAACGTTAACTTAGTAAACTACTAAGATTCACAATGAGGAATTTAATTGTAAAGCAGAATATAAGACACTGACATGATTTTCACCAGAGTCATATTTCTATAATTCTTTCATGCACCATAAGTAAATGAGAAACGAGCTCTCATAAAACAACAGTACACCTATCCTGTTTTTATTAACACATTGCAATGCTAAGCCACATTATGGCATTAGATCAATGATATAAGAGTTTAAGGACATTCTTCTCCAAACCCACCATTTTGATGTTTTCCCTGAGCTATCAAATCTGCTTTTTTTTTTAACTCAAGGAAGCAAATGAAACTTACAGAATATCTAGCAAGCCACACACTTTTAAATTATAAACAACAGAAAGTTATTTTTAAATAAGACATCAGTTGTGGGTGGATGTTCAAGATCAAGGTATTGTCCGGGATAGGTTTTTTTGTTTTATTTTGTTGGTCAAATTTTTGTCAACACAAGCTAGAGTCTTTGGAGAAGAGGGACTCTCAATTGTGAAAATGTCCCCACAGACCGGCCTGCTAGCAAGCCTTTGGAACATTTTTCTTGATTAATGATTGATGTAGGAGGGCCCAGTTCACTGTGGACGGTGCCACCCCTGGGTAGTTGGTCTTGGGTTGTATAAGAAAGCAAGTTGAGCAGGCTATGGAGGGCAAGCCCAGTAGCAGCACTCCTCCATGGCCTCTGCTTCAGCTTCTGCCTCCCAGCTCCCGACTTGAGCACCGGCCTCACTTCTTTTGATGAATGAATGGCTCCGGCTCCGGCTCCAGCTCCGGCTCCGGCTCCGGCTCAGGCTCAGGCTCAGGCTCCCACAGTTATTGACACTCCTAACTGTTGTGGTCCATGAGGCCCTGCTGATGCTTTTCCATCTCAGTGATTGCCTTCCAGCCCATAGCATCCTCATACTTAGAGAATTCAGGATGTATAAATCTGGGTGGTTGCACCAACTCCTTGTGAAACTGCTGAGTGTCACTAGAAATATCCTCTCCAAAAGTTCCTCTTCATCCTCTAACTGGGCCATCAGCTGCACATTCAGAGGCTGAGGAAAAGTGATTAACAAGAAGAGGCCTTCCAGGAAGGTAGATCACTTTTAACACAAAAAGCTAATCTTGGGCCAGTGAGAAGACTCTGTGGGTAAAGCTTGTTACACAGCCTGATAACCTGAGTTTGAGCTCCAGATCCCAAAAGTTGCCCTCTAACCTTTACAAGTACTCTCTGACATATGTACACATATAAACACATACATGCATACACATGCAAACACGAAACATATCTTTTAATTAAAGCTAAGCCTCAGAAAACTTCAAGCTTTCAATCTCCTAGCCTCAGCCTCCTGAGCTCCGGGATTATAGGCATACACCAGCATGCTTGGCAAAAATATATTTTCAAAGCATTGGTATCTCCTCCACTTTGTATCATCTTACCTGAAACATGAGGAGCTTCACCCAATGGTTTGCTAAGCTGAACTGCAAGACAAAGTACAAAGCACAGAGACCACTGTGAGATTCACAAACAATGCAAAAGTCTTAACTGTGAAACAACACAGGCAACCCACATGATTTTCATTATAGTCACATGTCTATATTTCTGTCCCATCCCACAAAAACACAAGAAATGAGCTCTCTTAGAATAGCACACATACTCTGTCATCTGAAGTATTATAATGTTAAACTACATTAGGGCATCAGAACAATGACTTAAAGGGGTAGCGAGATCGGGAAAAGTGTTTGCTGCTCTTGCAGAGGACTGGAGTTCCATTCCCAGCACCCACAGCAGGCAGTTCACTATCACCTGTAACTCCAGCTCCAGGGCATCCAATGCCCTCCTCTGGCCTCTACAGGCAGCTGTACTCAATGCACACATCCACACATAGATACACATGTAATTTGAAAATAACAAAAAATAAAATAAAAAATTAAAAAAAATAAAAATAAAATAAAATAAAATTTCTAAACTCATCATTCTGATAATTTTCTCTTGAGAGCTCTAATCTGATTTTTTTAACTCAAGGAAAGAAAGAAAATTAAATTTAACAAATTTCTAGAGAGTTACGTTTTTAAAACTTCATAAAGAATGAAAAGTAATTTTTGAAGAAAAAAAGTCTTGGTATCTGGTGAAAACCCTTCTATTTGACAGGTGTGTACATGCCACTACATTGTAAAGCCTATGTGTGAAGCGAGGGATTTTTAACATTTGAAAAAATTACATTTCAAAAAAGTTTACTGCCTTGGTCTGTGCCATAAATCCTACAGTGTTAGCCTCTGAGCGTGGGGTCTAAAATATAGTTTTTAAAGCATTCGTATCTCAACCTCTTCCTAGAAACAGCAGAATATGACTCCCTAGCTTACTAAATTGAACTTTCCCATCAAACACAGGACAAGGTTCACATCACAAAGAAATTCTTTTTCCCCCACATCTGAGGACAGAACCCAGGGCCTCATGCTTGCGAGGCAAATGTTCTACCACCGAGCTAAAGCTGTATCTCCTGTGAAACTCTTAATTATGAACAGAGCAATGAGATCGGACACATTCAGATTCCCAAACTGGCCCTTGCTCCATTCCACCAAATCAATCTGGAGCAGGATTTAAAAGCAGAACCATCTTTCACCAGTATTGTGTGTGCATGCTTGTGCATGTGTGTGTACAAGTACATGTGCACATGTGGTGTACATGCTGATGTCAGGTGTCTTCAATTCTTCCCTATCTTATTTAAGCCCCATGAATTCTCATATCTCTACGTCTTTGGAAATTACAGAAGCACACCTCATAGCCTCAGGCTTGAGTAGTAAGCGCTTCATCAATGGAACCATCTCCTCAGCCCCACACTAGTAGTGTTTAAACTGATCATAACTGTATTTAATCTGCAGTGAGGATCTTTATTAATTTCATATTTCTAACAGCCAAATTATTTTCACTTGTATTTTTCCTATGTTTCTTTTTCCCCTCTACTTTAATGCACCATAGAGGGCAGACACCCCTTGTAAACATTTTGTAATTTTCTGGTCCAAAATACAGCATAAAGTGCATGGTTTGTAACTTTGACTTTAAATCAATAAACATAAACTACCCTAAATACCATAAAAGTGAGGTTTATTTCAGCTAGAGAGAATTCATTCAGGCAGGATTATTTTAAGATATGTTCAGCTGTCTTTGGTGGCTCAAATTTCAGGAATGTAAGGTCAGAAACCCATTAACCCGCACTCTGAGGAGTGGTGTCTAGCGTGCTCATAATTACCATGCCAACTCGGTACTAGTCCTTCAGATGGTTTGTCAGAGAAATCTAGTCCCATTCTCTCCAAAACAGTGTCAAGTTCACTAACATCGGCCTTCCCCTCTAGGAAAGAGAACAAACTTTGAAAAAGGTGTTACAACTCCATGATCTAAAACCAATGTCCAAATAGTATCCTTACTAGGTTCAAAATCTTTCCAAGTAAAATGAGATTTGATACCAAATCAGAAGCAAACTTTATTCCATTCAGTTGATGTTGATGAAACATCTACTTAGCCAAAGTTGGCTGCAAGTTTCAACTTAGATATCACCCTAGGCATTCCGAAACTACTAAATCTAAGTTAAGGTAAAGCCAGTACTCTGTTGCTGTCGACTACAACACATTTTCCTTCAGTAGCATTGATGCTTTTGAAAACTTTATTTTTCTGTTAATTTCTGCCCTGCTTACCAAGAAAATGTGAGTTCTGTGAACACAAGGAAATTGTCTAATTACATACTGCATCTCTTATACCTAGAGAGGCACTTAGAATTTCAAGACTAAATAAAGACTCTAAATAAGTTATCAAACTGAAAATACACAAATCAAGACTGAAACTTTAGCTAAATGAATAAGGGTTATTTTGTTGTAAAGTCTATCCAGAATGTCGTCTACACTGTTAGTAAATTCTTAGTTCCTAGTCAAAAACTGTAATGAGCACTATTTTCCAAAGTGCAAAGGACCAAAGTACCGTGTGTCACATGTCACATACAGTAAATTTGTGTATACAGATTAAGACTTCTTATTTTTGTCATAACTTTGCACTCACCCTCTTTTTCAAGAAGATCAACTTCACCCAGAAGTGTATTTAGAGCTACTTTTCCATCAGCTGTAATAAAAATCATTTTGAAAACAGAATGCCTTACATTGCAAATCCACTGATGTATTTTAAATCTATGAAACTAAGTTTTGACTTAGAATAAGACACTGCCATGGTAGAATAAGAACCAGATCCTAGCCATGAGCTTTCAGTCTGCTCCCCATCTAGAAACCGCTGGGTCAGGTTGCCTTCAGCACTTCTTGCTGTCCTACTTCCAAGTCTTCTTGTTAATTCTATTTCCATTTACCCATGTCCTTGCCTTTTCTTTCTGTTTTCTTTTCCTAAACTAAGTCACTCACAGCAAAGACATCCTGAAGAATTATTTACACATGACTGTTATATCAAAGAATTATAAAGGGCAATTTTTAATGAATTCAGATCACATTTTGATCTACATATTTCACTTTTGTACATTTTAATTAAAATATGACTACATCATTTTCCCCTTCTTTTTCTTCTCTTTGCCCATCCCAAGTCCCTTCCCTCCAACTCCTTCCTTGTCTATATTTTAAAAGCATGAAAGCATGAAAATTAACCTTTGAAGCTCAGTCACATTAATTCAGATAATTTCCAAAATACTTTTCTAAGGATGGCAAGATGGAGCGGATGGTCTTAAGACACACGATTTTCTATTGCTTGATCATTTGAACTCCTCAGATGGACAATACTTTGATAAATTCAAATGCAAGACTGAGCCTTTCTGAATATGTCACAAAGCTCCAA
Source organism: Dicrostonyx torquatus (assembly GCA_028555095.1). NCBI lineage: Eukaryota > Metazoa > Chordata > Mammalia > Rodentia > Cricetidae > Dicrostonyx > Dicrostonyx torquatus. Next base: position 9,288,759 of record JAQHUG010000032.1, on the reverse strand, counting down.
TACATAGAAATAAATGTAATTTAACAACTCCATATACTTAAACCTAACTCCCTTAGATAATATCCATAACAGCAGACATGCTTACTGTCAACTGGCAGGTATTGAACTTCTTTATTTGTGAGTTTCTCTTCCATCTTCTTCAGGACATTGTCTAATTTTGCGGTGTCAACCATTCCTCCTTAAGAAAGACAAGACAAATATTTTTACACAATTCATAATGGTGTGCATGCATGACCACATATGATGATTGGGCACACACATTCTATTTCTAAATATTTGTTTCCTGGTTTCAAAGTACAAAGCAAGGCTGTCCAATGAAATGCTTTTCAAAGTTAATACAACATAAATATTAAAGTCATACAGAGGACCAGATATCATTAATCCTCTTCAAGATCATAGTTATACCTGATAAGACTAATACAAAGATTTAAAATGTGAAATTGGTAATTGTCTACCAATAAATTACATCATGAAGAAAATAATTCAATTATTTTGGCTACTGGTTATAAACTAAACTAGAAATGATATTTATCTCCTTTAAGGCAATCAATTTTTCCAGACTTCCAATTAGATATTCAGCTACTGAAATAATTTGGTTACTGAGGTTTTATAAAATTAGCATTTCTATGCAGGTCTAAAAAAAATGAAAGCCAGAGTAAATATATGATTTAGAAAAAAATTTAAAAGGGATCTTAGATGATGTTCAATGCCACAGGTGCAGATTCTCTGCTGTAGAAGAAACTCAGTACAATGGATATAAATTATTTATCCATCAATAAAATAGTTATCATTTTATAACTAAAAATAGTATGAACAAAAGAAAGAAATCCAAAGTCAAACTTTTGGTGCACAACATGTAAGAGAATATATACTGAAGGACAAACATTGTTATTTTTTACTTTGATTTTTAAGTCTTCTTTTTTCCTTTTTATTTCTTCTATACATTTTCCAACTTTGTATAATGTTAATATGCATGTTTGTAATCACAGATAACATTCAATTATTAAACAGTATGACTACAGCTTAAGATTTTCATTTCATGCCTATTACTCACTTTTAAGAGTCTTGATGGTGTCCATCAGCTGAAGCTGACTTATCTTCCCATCAACTGTGAGAAAAGATACAAGGACTCAACAAATGCAGTAATGATCCTGGATTCAGACCAAAAGTACTGTAACTTCTAAACAGTAGTGTAAAAAGAAAATCTGCAAAATTTGATTTTCCGTTACCTACTAAGCCATCTCATTGGCCCCTTCCTTAGCAACCTTTAAGTATACAATTCACTGTCATTCATTGTGGTTGCCATGAAGTATGGCAGATATCCTGAATTAATTTTCTTGTCAAATTGAAGTTTATTTTTAGAGTTTATTGGACCAGTACATGTTGAGCGTATTGATAACTATTATTTGTCCACTCTGGGGAAATGCTCTTGTACACTGTACAGATTTGTTACTTGTATTAGTTTACTGATTGGCCAGTAGTCAGGTAGGAAGTATATGAGGGGCAATCATGGTATAGGAGGATCCTTCTGTATTTCTGTTGCTTTCATTGGTTGAATAAAAAAACTGCCTTGGCCTTTTGATAGGGTAGCCCTTAGGTGGGCAGAGTAGACAGAATGGAAGGCTGTGAGAGAGAAGGCACTGCAGCAGATGCCATGTTTCTCCAGCCCAAGATGGACTTTGGTTAGAATCTTCCCGGTAAGCCGCAACCACATGGTGATACATAGATTACTAGATATGTGTTAAAATAATATGTGAGAATTAGCCAATAGAGGTTTAAACTAATGGGCCAGGCAGTATTTAAATTAATATAATTTTCATGTGGTTATTTCGGGTATAAACTAGCCAGCGGCTGGAAGCTGGGCAGCGGCAGGACACAGCCTGCTCCTCAAGGGCCCGTGCTCCTCTCAGGTGCTGGGAACACAGCCTGCTCCTCATTACCACACAATCAGACTAGGAGAACTCCAGGAAGAGGAAAACCAGAGAGTCAGTCACCAGCCAGACATGGAGGAAGATGCCTTACTGAGAAAAGGCTTATGCTAGGCTTCCCAATGACTCAATGATCTTTCTGAGTTAGTGTGCAACATCTAGAGTTCAAGTGTTTTTGGCTTAATAATCTTATTATTTATTTAAATGTCCAAATTATAAGTAAACACATACAAACACATTCCTTCATTTAGTACCAGATATGTCATATACTTTCAAAGTAACTAAATAATAAATGAAATAAATATCAAATACAGTTGTATGATATTGAGATTGCTTTTAACTAATTCTGAAGGTCATACTTGAAAGACATCAAAACAGTTGAAATGCTCACCACTGACAGGGAGATGGTGGACTAGGTCGTCATGGTCGTCATCTGAAAGCTGAATGCCCAGACTGTGCAGGAAGTTGGACAGATTATCAATATCAATTTTTTCTGTGAAGATATAGAAAAGTAAATTATAAAAATGTAATCTTATAATGATTTCAATGCATAAAAATATAACACTTTACTGTTGGAGAGCATAAAAAGTAAGAATTGTTCAACAGAATAAAGAGTCAAAGCAGAAGCAGCTCTTCATAATTGATCTTTAGTAGATCCTTGAAGATGACTATGGACAGTAAAAACTGAGTATTCTATAGCAACAGACAATAATACATACAGTCTATATAAATTTGGGTTCAAAGCAACAGTTTAATTTGAGAACAAATCTTAAACTAGTTACTATTGAAATATTCCATACATTGAGTTTTCTGTGGCTATTATTATAAGAACACATTAACATTAACCTTCAATTTATCATTCAGCTTTCTTTCGCCTATGAACCCAGTAATGGTATGGCTGGATCACAGGAAACTTATTCCTGACTTTTCCTGGAGCTTCCATACTGCTTTCTATAGTGATTGGATTAATTTACATTGCCACCCCTAGTCGGGCCACATTTTTGTCATACATTTGAACCACACTGTTACCGTATCAATTCAAGAAGATATGGCAACCCAATTGGATAGTGACAAAAGTATAGGACACTGTCCATTCCACTAAATTTTAATAAAAGGATTTTAATAAAAGCATTCAATTTATGTACATAGGTCATTACTT
>JAQHUG010000032.1:9260300-9273172 GCA_028555095.1 Dicrostonyx torquatus | reverse complement strand
AAGTGTTCCATATATTTTCCCATCATTATATTCAGTTCAACTATGAAAAGGGGTTTTGACTAGACTGTGGAAAGTGATGGGCAGGGAAGTGATTTCTTTTCAAAATGGTAATAAATGCAATCTTCTTTGACAGTACGTTGATCAGGAAGACACAACCATCGTAGACGAATAGGAAGAGTGATGTGGATTGTCCTTATGTATGTGTTGCTTTATAGGTTGATGAATAAAGATGCTTTGGCCTATGGCAGGGCAGACTAAAACCAGGTGGGGAATCTGAACAGAGATATAGAGAGAGTAGGTGAAGTCAGGGAGACGCCATGTAGTTGCTGAAGGAGAAAGACACTGAAAAACCTTACCAGCAGACCACAGCCTCGTGGTGATATATAGATGAATAGAAATGGGTTAATTTAAGATAAAAGAGTTAGCTAGTAACAGGCCTGAGTCATCGGCCAAACAGTGTTGTAATATAGTTTCTGTATGATTATTCGGGTCTGGGCAGCTGGGAACAAAAGGAGCAGTCTCAGTTTACAGCAGAGTGAAAGTAAAATGCATTGAATACAATCAGTGCTATTTAAGACTGACTGGAACACTGGGACCATGGTGTCATCAGGGCCAGGGATGCTGCCTAGGGCTATGTCTGGATCTATGGCCCTACTGCAGACAGGATCTGTGTAGATGTCCATGGCTTCTGATACTATGGAAAGCAATGCCCATGCCAGTATCTGGGGCCATGTTGGTGTCCAAGGGACACAGTGCCACAGGGACTATGCCTATCTGAGTGACCTGCATTGCTACCTGGGGCTATGGTAACATTCAAGCCTGAGCTGCTCTTGGGAACCATATCTGGGTGTGAGGCCCAAAAGCAGTCAGAGTCAAGAATGATGTCCATTCCAGATGCTTATGTTACCAAACAGGGGGTTTTAGGAACCATGAGTGTTGAAATCAGAGGACCTCACTGAGCCAGCCCTGTCCCTCACTGGCCCTGGGATAGATGGTCCTGCCCCTCACTGGACACTAAAGCAAGAGAGCTAGTACTGTCCCCCATGGGAGAGCCGATCCCACCACTCAGGGGAGATGGCTACCTCAATGGCATGGGGTTAGGAGATATGACTCTGCCCCTCACCTGAGGGGGTGGCCCAGACCAACCAGCTCAGCTAACACCCAGAGCTACATCCTGGGTCTTGGGTTAACCCACCTTAACATCTACCCCATCTGTGACCTGCTGGAGTGCATGAAGGGACTAGCCTACTGAACAATAACCACAGACAGGATCTCCATGACTTGGAGAAACAACAGTATATCTGAGAAGTCTCAGTGAGTGTCCAGTGACCAGACTAATGACTATTGCAATGAGCATTTGCAGTTGGGGCTAAGACAAAAGGGGTACACTGCATGACACAATGTAGCTCCTAATGCCACTAGGATGAATGAAGAAGAGGTATTGGAGAGATGGAAGAGCAAGGTGGGTTTTTTGTTGTTTATTTGTTTGTCTTGCTTTGTTTCTAATTAATTTGGGGGTTATAATACAGGGTGAGGAGGAGGATATAGAGGGACTGGGAAGTGAGTGATAAGATTGGGGTGCATGATGTGAAATTTTCAAAGAGCCAATTAAAGGATTACTTAAAAAAAAAAAGCCTGGCATGGAAAATACAATAAACACTGGAATGTTAGTGTTTCTCTTTCAAAAACTGGCAGACTAAAAACAAACAGCACAGGGAAGATGAGAAAACTATCAGCTATGCTCTCTGGCTAAAGAACACACAGTGTTTTCAAGTACACACAGGAAAAATCATATTAAGGGCCATAAATCAAATACTAACAAATTGGATATTCCAATAAACATATTGAAACTATACACCATACATTCCATGACTATAATGAAATTAAATGAAAAGAAACATTAAGACAAATTTAAAAACCAGGAAACCACATAATACACATCCACATGATCCATAGATCAACAAGAAAATTATTAGAAAAGAAATGTCCCAAGCATATATGTGAAAACTCAATATATCAACATTCATTAGACACAATAACTTAAAAATTGTTTAATGAAAAGTTAATACACTTAAAGTAGAAATAGAAATAAAATATAGCATAAGTATAGTAAGTAAAAAATAAAATAAAAGTAACAGTGGCTACACATTAAATTTAGACTGGCCATTCTTAGCTGAGACATAAATTCTACCTCGAGCTATTCATTATCTATACAAAGAAGTACACTGTAATGGAGACAGCTCCTTTGTTTCCCAGCTGCCCAGACCCGAATAATCACATAAAAACTATATTAAAAACAATACTGTTTGGCCAATGTCTTGGGGCTATTTTTAGCTAGCTCTTATATCTTAAATTAGCCCACTTCTCTCAACCTATGTATCACCACATGGCTGTGGCCTACTAGTAGGCATCTTTCTCCTTTGGCAGCTACATGACATCTCTTTGGCTCCATCTACTCTATCTACATATCTCTTCCTGCCTGGCTATACTCTACCCTGTCATAGGCCAAAGTAGCTTTATTCATTAACCAGCAAAAGCCACACATACACAGAAAGACAGCCCACATCAGTACACTGGTTTTTTTGGAGAGAAAAAGGGTTTTTTTTTGTTAAGTTTCAAGACTTTTATTTACTACTAATAACATTATAGACAATATTTCCAGGAGATATAATAATATTATACCTTGTTGTTGTTGATAATATTTCTAAAACGTAGATGGGGGTGGGCTGGAGGTCTAGCTCAGTGATCAGGATTGCTCTCTGCTCTTGCAGAAGACCAAACTTCGGTTTCCAACACTCACATCAGACAACTTCAAACTACCTGTAACTTTAGTTCCAAGGGATTTGACACCCTCTTCTGGCCCCCACAGATGTCTGCACACATGTGCACATACATATACACATGCACATGTGTGCACACACATGCACACACATACACACACACACACGCTAAAATAGATGAAGCACATTACTAATTCACTCAAAAAAGGCATTTCTACAAAAAAATTCTTCATAATGATTTTTGGTTCCTCAAATTCATGTCTATCCAAAGTCATGACCAATAACCAAATAAGTGAACCTTAAGCCCCTGAGAAGCAATGTGCAAGGGGATATAATTGCAGCTTAAAGTCAAAATTAGTCATCCCACTGTTCTTTCCAGTACTGCAGGCATGCAAAACAGGAGCTCCTCAGAAAATACTATGAACACTGAAAGAGTAAGATTAAATCCTTAGCACACTGTATAGTACTGTCAAAAATATTTCCACACTGTGTTTAGTTACTGGGGAAAAAATGAGGCTCATACACAAAAATAACTGAAGAAATCAAAGTTAAAATATCAAAAAATCAAACAAAGAAAAATGTCTTAATATCACAATAAAGCTTTTCTCTTGTTTCTTAGTGAAGAACTATAAATTAGCATTAAGAACTTGTGATTTATCACATGCTAACATGTCTAATAAGTACACTTTGGTTACAACCAAGTAATTTACTCCTAGGCGCTGGCTCATTCACTTTAACGAATGTTACTTTTACTTTCACGAGGCCGTTAGTGGAAAGCTGCAGTTATCCAGACTCTGGCTCCCAGACTAGAAGAAGTGCTAACTAACAGCCCCTGTTATCTGGTCTTATTTAATCGTGTACAGATTAAACATGCACGACACAAAGGCATTAGAAATTAAGCCTTTCTATTGGGCCTTTCATGGTGTTAACCCAGAAAAGGCCCTTTGAGGTTTGTTTACAAGAGACCAAAAATGTGTCATTATCTATCTCCATTCAATGAAAAAAAATAAAAGCCTTACCTTCAGGGGCAGATGAGAGCTGTGACTTGATCAAATGGCTCAGAAGCTTTTCTAAATTCAGTGTTCCATCCTCTGAAAGGAAAAATGTCAGAGAACAAGGGGAAAGTCAATGATAAGATAAAGCAAACAGGCAAATAGTAACTACTCCATTGGAAAATATTTTATAGGCATGGCTTTGAACTCTGGAGATACAATCAGTCAGAAAGACAGACATGCTGTACCATTTAGATATACACTGGCCCTATGTGTCCTGCTTTGCAGGGCACTGCTGAAAATAACTACACCATGGATAACAGTAACTAGAATCTCATTAGGAGGTAGGTAGAAGAGAGCCCAGACTAACCCTTTCCACAGACTTGGAAAGTCCAGGAAGACTCATGTTACTGAGTAAAGGTACTTAGGAATGTTAAGTACTCACCCCTGGGTCCCACGTTCTTCAGTGCTGCTTCAATCAAATCTTGGGATAATTCAACCCCCATGTTTTTCAAAATGGAGACTAGATCATCAGAGCTTGACTCATTTCTCCTAATGGAGGTCAGAGTTTTCAAGGGACCTTGCATTTCTAGGTGCAAAAAATACACAGTGTAGGAAATTTCAAAACCGCTTGAAATAACCTGAATAATAACAATCATGTCTATCACTTATTGCAGTCTGACCTTGCTAAACTATGAGAAGTGCTTTGCAATTATAGATATATGAAATTATCATATATGAAATAAATGGGGAGGAAAAGTGATAATAGAACACATGTATAATGAACACAGAAAGGGAGATGTTGGATGAAGGGTGGGAGGCAGCAAAGGGGGGTATAGGAAATTAGAAGACTAAAAGAAAAGCAATAAGAACTAAGTATTTCTGAAAATTTCACTAATGAAGCATATTACTTTGTATGCTAATTTTCTTAAACTAATAAAAAATTTAAGTGCAGTTTGAAACACTAATATTATGTAAAGAACAACCTCAGAATATCTACTTATACTCCTCAAGATTTCATAAAGTAATTTGCTTGCCAAAAATTGGAAAACTGGTGGCCAGAACAGTGTGTAAAGGCACTTGCTGCTAAGCCTGACAACCTGAACTCAATCCCCCAGCCCCCATGATGGAAAGGAAGAACTGACTCCCATACATTGTCCTCTGACCTTCAAACATTCATTATGCCCATATATATATCTACATGGTAAATAAGTAAATAAAATGGAATTTAGAGCTCTTTAAAACTGGAAACCTTGGGGGCTGGAGAGATGGCTCGGAGGTTAAGAGCACTGCCTGCTCTTCCAGAGGTCCTGAGTTCAATTCCCAGCAACCACATGGTGGCGCACAACCATCTGTAATGAGATCTGGTGCCCTCTTCTGGTATGGGGGCATACATGGAGGCAGAATGTTGTATACATAATAAATAAATAAATTTAAAAAAAAACTGGAAACCTTGTCATATTTTGATTACTCTCAAGTATTTATTTTCCTTAAAGTGAATTGTTCACATGCATCAATACACAACAATATCACATAAGTAAGATGCAATTAATATGCCAATAAAAATGTAATATTTACTTCTGATAGTATATGTATGGTATAGGAAGGTTCTTCTGTATTTCTGTTGTTTTCATTGATTGAATAAAGAAACTGCCTTGGCCCTTTGATAGGGAAGCTCTTAGGTGGGCGGAGTAGATAGAACGGAAGGCAGTGAGAGGAAATGTAACAGATGTCATGATGCTCCAGCCTGAGATGGACACTGATTAGACTCATGCTGGTAAGCCACAGTCAAGTGGCAATACATATTATCAGAAATGGGTTAGTTTTAGATATGAGAGTTAGCCAAGAAAAGACTAGAGATAATGGGCCAGGCAGTAATTTAATTAATACAATTTTCATGTGGTTATTTCGGGCATAAGCTAGCTGTGCGGCTGCAGCCGAGAGCCAGGCGCTGGGAACAAAGGGCCTGCATTCTTCTCAGGTGCCGGGAACATAGCTGCCCACCTATTTACAACATATGTATATATTATTTCCAAATACAAAAAATCCACTAACTCTGTAAGAAGTTGATGAACAATGTACCAATAAAGTCTTATCAGCCCCATTCTGAAGGATCAAGGATAAAATAATTTTGTTTATTGAAAGCACATAGAATTTTGAACACATCCCAAGTTCTGGATTCAAAGGATAAAATACTTTTGTAGCTATCCAAATTGAACCTTGAATGCAGTTTTGCTTCAAGCTGGGAAAGACAAAGACTAACCATTAAACTACCTCATTTCTTGTCAAGGAATGAGCTACTTCAAGTAGATCCAAGGAATCCAGAATAGCTGTAGATTTATAACCTGGTTTCAATTCATTTAAAATTTGAAAATTCGGAAGTTCTAAAGACATCTCTGCAAAGTGGAGCTAGCAGTTAACTACATTAAAGCCAGATTATATCCAGTGTCCCATGACTGGGGTAGTGGATGAAAAAAAAGAATCCCATGAGAGAATTCTGTAAGTTTTAGCATTTTCCCTTATATTCCTATATGTTTCAACAGTGACTCTCGTGATAAAAATCTCCTTAAAATAAAGAGCTAATAGGATGGGAAATAGGAAGGACAATAGGCTTACTCCCCCAGGATTTCAGCAAAATGTCTGATAGGCAACTGATGGCAGTCATCTTGTATCAGAAGCTTGGACAGAAAGATGAATTATCCAGATAGGCTTGGAGTATTTACTGTTTTTTTTTTTTAATGATACATGGATATTCCAGAAAACACAGATCAATAAAAGCTCATGGCTAGATTTCTGTTGACTCCAAAGCCAAAACATGTTTTCTGCATAAATGTGGGCTGCTTAATAAAACTGGAAACTTCACAAATGCAAGCAATGAAAATGAATACACTCCTCCACAATGGTCTTTGAAAAGTTCCCACTTACCTGAACTTTTGACGAACTGTGGCGTGTCTTTCAACTTTGTCAGCCAATCTTTTAAATCCACACTCCCCTCTTCTGAAAATGAAAGAACGTGCAGCTTTGGGTTAAAAGTTATGCATGTTTACTTAACTTTCAAAACCAAAGCTATTCCTGTGTGTTTCTAATTCCGGTTCTAGGATATACAACTCAGAATGACTGAAAAGCAATATGGTTAGAACAACTCTTAAAAGCCTTTCTGTGGGAGAGCCGATGAGCATTTTATAGGAGTTTTGCATACACCTTAAACCAACTGTAGGAGTTGATCTGGAGTGCTTCTCACCCTGATTGTATAGTCTCTGGTTTTCCAGCAGTACAAGTCCTACCTAACGATTACACTTACATAGTGATAATTCACCCGCCAGAAAGTAAGTTCTGAAAACAAAACTCAACCATGGTATCTCAAGAAGACTCCACTTGAAATGCATATACATGTCAGACAAGGATTGTGCAGCCCTTTGCCTTTTACCAGCCATATGCTTGGAACCTAAGGAGAAAATGGCACCACAAGGCCTCCATGGAAAGTAAGCAAACAATGGCAGGAACTGAAAATCACCAACCAAACTCTTTGAAGATTGTGGGGAGATCAAACTGGATTTATCTCATGGGATTGATAGAGCTTCACAGTCTCTAACTAGTACCTGTTATTCAAATCTCAAAAGGTAAAAAGATAGGAAGAGACGGAAAAATTATATTTCCCTAGAATGCTCAGTATAAAGAAAATGCCAAAAAAAATCAAAGGAAAAAAAGTTTCATCCAGCCCCAAAAGGAAAACCAACTGTTGGTGCACTTATTATGATTAATTCTAAATCACCCAGCTCCATGGATTTATAAGGGAAACTATATACCACTTTATGTGGAGTTTTAATAAGAGACTCTGGCAGGCAGAGGTGGCACACGCCTTTAATCCCAGGACTTGAAAGGCAGACGCAGGTGGATCTCTGTCAGTTTGAGGCCAGCCTGGTCTACAGAGCGAGTTCCAAGACAGCCAAGGCTACAAGGGTTGTTTGAGAAACCCTGTCTCAAATAAATAAATAAATAAATAAATAAATAAATAAATAAATAAATAAATAAATAAATGTTAAATAAATAATAAATAAACAAATGACTCAGAAAAGAAAATGTCTGAATTCAGCTTCTGTAATTCTTCATCTGGAACGTGAAGTCCCAGGCCTTTGGAAATGTGCTTCATATCATCAATATTAATTTTTTCACTGGTGACTCTGTCCAGAGCCTTTGCAAGTTCATCAACCTCTATTGAAAGGAAATATTTTCAGTTTAGATTCAATTAAATTCTAAACAGCAAACTTTAAACTGTAATTCAAAAGTTAGTACAGATAGCTAGTTTTTCATTTAAAGACATGACAATCCGGTTCAATTTACATTAAGCATTTACTTGCTCTAAATATGTATTTAACCTTCATTTAACATACGTGAAATAGAACCAAGTGTAAGACAAACCTTAGAAAAAAATTAAACTGTGGTTAATAATTGGAAACTAATGTCAATGTAAAGGGAAATTTACTCGCATATACCTGCCTCCATTCTATTTAAGAACTTTAATAGGGGCTAATATAGTAATAATTGGTACAAACATTGTATCAATAAATTCAAAGGATACTAGCAGTAAATTAAAAAAAGAAATGTAAAAAACCCTTATGGAATATTTAGGGCATATGCAAGGATGGATGCTACAACCAATACAGTTATTGTACATATATGTATTGTACTGTAAGTAGCTTGTCCAAGAATAGTCAAGAAAATATGAGCCATCTTCAGCAGGGCTAAATATGTGCTTAAGAAAAGTCTCCTCAGTGAGTGGTGCTGGGAAAATCACAGCGCTCAAAAAAATTAATGCATAAGAATGAAGCTAGAAGTCCATCTCTGAGAATATAAAAACATCAACTCGGAATGAATGAATGAAAGATGTAAGCAAATGTGTGAAACTAAGGAATAAATAATAAATAAGCTAAAATAAAACAGGAAACTAAGAATCAATAGTAAAGTAGTGGGGAGATGGCTAATGGGTAACATGTTTACCAAAAAAGCATGTGGACCTGGGCACCCATATAAAAAGCCTATTTGTGTATATGCAGGCAGGGATATATAGGAGGATCCTTAGAGCTCACTGGCCAGCTAGGCTCACAAAACTCTAGGCTCAGTGAAAGAGACCCAGTCTCAAAAAATAAAGTAGAGAAAGGTTGAAGAAAATTGACCTCTGTTTCTCCACATACACACTCACATGTGTATACATGCGCGCGAGTACACACACACACACACACACACACACACATGAATTAATAAATAGGGCTAGGAGTAAAGATCAGTGGTAGAACCTAGCTGTATAATCCCCAGGATTCAATTCCCCATACTGCTAAAGAAAAGGAAAGAAGGAAGGAACAAGAGGAGGGAGGATGAAGAGAGGAAAGGAAGCAGGAAGGTAGGGAGGGAGGGAGAGAAGGAAAGATTAATAAGCAATGCTGAAAGCCAGATAAGAAGCTCACCTTCATCTGAGCCCTTATACTACTGTGCTCCATTAATTCAATAAGATAAAATATTAGCAATATTTGTATGTAAATAGGCAATCAGTTTCAAAAATTACAGATCTTTTCCTAAATTCTAAATGTGCATAAAACTTTTAATTATTCTCACCTCTAAAATCCTGCAAACGCTTATTGCTTTTCAGTGCTAAAAGAGCAGTCCTTTGGGAAATTTCTCCATTTTCTATAAAGAGAAAGACAGTACAAAGATTAAATTGGTAGTCAAGAAACATGGTGGATATCCACAGTGAGCTCCATCAGTTTGCTCAGAGCCCCCTGAGAGCGTGTTATACAGTTTTCTGCACCATGGACTTTTATGGAGAATGCTATCCTCCACTGTGCATCTATTCAAACCCTATCACGTCAAAACCAGTTCATCTATGTTCCTTAGAGCCCTCTCTCATCCTACATTCCCCTAACTACACTATCCCTCCATTTCCATCTCAGGATAATTTCTGGAAAGAAATGGCTTATTCATAACTTCATTCACAGCTCCAACTACTGGTGGCTAGCTTCTGTCAATCACCACTAAACCTGTTCTTACCAAGCTGACGAGTCAAGCACTTACCACCGAGCTAATGAGCACTTTCTAATTCTTGTCTAATTTAATATTTCCCTCCTTTACACCGACTTTGCTTTCCATTGTTAATACAGCTTCCTCCTGATTCCTTTCTCATCTCTCTGGTTAATTCTTGAGGCCCTGATAACTGAGTGCATGGCCTCATGCTCTGTCCCTGCTCTTATCTCATTCACCGTCATCTTCTATGTTACTGTTTCCAGCCTGGACCATTGCCTATCACACATTGTCAACTCTGTCCGCAAATATCTCCTAAGATAAATGTTTCATCTTTGTGTTAAAACCTGATGGCCTTCCTGTATCTCACATATGAAATGACATCAGGTCGTCTGGACTATTTGGAGTCCTTTAATACCCCTTAATGTCTTCATTTTGTACACACTGAATATTCTTACCTCTTTTGAGACTCCTTCCCTGCATCTCTGAAATTTGCCTAATTCTAACTCATACTTCAAATTCAACTCCAAAATCTACCCTACCACACTGTTGTGGATTTGGTTACCATTATATGTCTTCTTACGCAGTGAGCTTTGTATCGTATAACAGAAAACGACCTTGAACTTCTGATCCTCCTGCCTCCACCCACTGAATGCTGGGATTGCAGGGACATTCCACTACCCGTGGTTTCTAGAGTACTAGATCAAACTCGGGTCTGCATGAATGCAAAGTGAGCACTCTACCAACTGAGCTAGACTTCCAGTCAATACCTTCCTGTTGTCAAATCTAAATGTAAACATTCCTACTTACTTGTACACATTGCACAGTACCACTATCAGGTCCATCACACTACATAACTTGAACTGGTTCTAGTCACATAGATGACAACATATACCCGATGTTAATGTCATGTAGTGCCCCAGCCAATAGAACTAATGAAGCAATGCCCAAGCTTATTTAATAATGAATAAAATAAATTGTCCTGGGTATTGGTTTTATTTATCTTTTTAATTTTTTTTTAATTTTCACTTTATCATGTTTTAAATTTTTGAATTTTATTTGCTATTGGTAAATATTCAACATGCAAACTGGCTTGTAGTTTAGTGCCATGTATTTATTAACCTATGATGCCCTCTGCTCTCATCACCCTTCTGGTTCTCTTCATACTCCACCATCCCCTTCCTTATCCTATATAGTTCCATTCTAACTTAAGGAATTAATTTGTTTTAAAAAATATACACAATTGCTTCCAAATTTGAAAATTCTATGTCCATTTGTCTGGAAGCTTTGGATGTTCACACTCAGCCTCAAGTCATAAGCATCTTAACCAGAGCAGAAAGCCCTCTCTTATTCTTTCTAACAGTTCCAAGTCACGCCAGCCTTCCCAGATAATCACTTTACCTTCCTCGATTTCACCAGGTATTCCAATCAAATATGCCTGAGCCCAGTGGAATCAACAAAGGAGACTTTAAAGGGTGGTGTTAAACATGCTTACTAAACTTATTTAATATGCTCTATTAGCCAGTGGCACCGAGCCTCTGCAATCCCAGGATTCAAGAGGCTGAAGCAGAAGGATCAAGAGTTCAAGATAGATAGCCTGGGATACACAACTCCAGAACACTGAAGCAGCAAGATCAAGAGTTCGAGATAGCCTGGGATGCACAACTCCAAGCCAGTATGGGCTACACAGACACTGTTTCAAAAGCTCAGACATACAAAGGTATTCTAGTAAGCTTAATGATTGCTCTCAGTAGAGCTATTCTGTTAAGGCCAACAGAGTGGCAGTGGTCATACATACCGTCAGCATCGAGCGTTTTCTCTAACACCTGCTGTTCCTCGGGTTTTAAAGGAATATTGAGGTCACTGAAAGCATCTTTCAAGTTGGCAATTTGAATCTTGTCAGAGCTCATCAACTTGACAGTATTAAGGGCTCTTTGTATATCTGAAAGCAAATGGAGATTCTCAAAGTCACTTCATATGTTTTCTTTGTAAATGTTTCTGTGTTCTATGTGAACAATAATGTACCAATAATTCAGGCTGCTTGCCAAATATGTATCACAATATTGTCCCCACGGTTGCAGAACTAATCAAACTAGCCATAAACTCCATCATCCTGAGTATTTCTCTGAGGCAACCAGCTTTTTTTTTGTCTCAGTGTGAAAAACTAAGGGGAACTAAGAGATGGCGTCTAAAGAAGGAAGACTACTTAAGAGTAGGAGACCAGATGGAGGCAGCATAAGACTCAGTTTCAAAATGAACATATAAATAAAGAGAATTGGGCGTACCACTAAAAATAAGAGAATTTCAGTGCTTAAAAATACAATTCAAAATGGATCATATAATATAAATGTAAAACTATAAAAAGATTAGAAGAATGCACAGGAACTGGACATAAAGGTCACAAGACCATAAGAAGCCATGGCAAGAGCACCAAGTATCTGAAGCCAGCTGGGCCCTATAAAAAGACCTGACAGAGAAGAGGAGTGGAGGAAAAAGGAGTGGGGAGGGAAAAGGGAGAAGAAAAGATGTAAAACCTTTGAGAACTCGGCAAGGTAAAGGTTTCTTACATAGGACACCATAAATGCAATCCACGAAAGAGAAAAGTGACTGACTAAATTACTAAAAATAAGATTAATGAACTTTTAAAGGCACTTTTAAGAAAATAGAGACAAGAAAAGACATGGAGAAAGTATTTGCTAAGCAAGTATCTGATAAACCACTTACATCCATAATATATAAAAATAATAATAAAAATAGCTGGGCGGTGGTGGTGCATGCCTTTAATCCTAGCACTCAGGAGGCAGAGGCAGGCAGATCTCTGTGAGTTCGAGGCCAGCCCAGTCTACAAAAGCTAGTTCCAGGACAGGCTCCAAAGCTACAGAGAAACCATGTCTCAAAAAAACACTATCCTTAGTGGATAACCCAGACCCAAAAAGATGAGTATGGTATGTACTCAGTCATTAGCGGCCTCTAGCCATAAACAAAGGACATTACGTTTATAGCTCACAAGCCTAGAGAAGCTAAATAGCAAGGTGAACCCAAAGAAAATATATAGATCCTCCTGGAAATTGGAAGCAAACAAGATCGC
>JAQHUG010000032.1:9243987-9254591 GCA_028555095.1 Dicrostonyx torquatus | reverse complement strand
AAAGAGTCAAATAGCCAATAGCTAGGCAGGAAGAGGTTAGGTGGGACTTCCAGAGACAGGGAAGACTATGAGAAGAAAAAAGGCAGAGAAGCCAGGAAATCTGAAAAGAAAACAGGAAAAGGAATGCCACACAAGAGAATATAGATTAATATAAATGGGTTGATTTACTTTATAAGAGCTGGAGGGACAAGCCTAAGCTAAAGATGGGCTTTCTTGAGTAATAATAAGTCTCCATACTATTATTTAGGAGCTGGCTGGCAGGACAGAGAAAGGCTTATTACACATGCACACATCATCATCATCATCATTTTGGGGTGGATTATACAGCATGTAAGCTATATCTATGTGTTAAAAAGACACCAAACAGTTGCAAAGAAGAAACTGTACAATAAGAAAGAAGAATTTACCATTGGCAGAGGCCTGTTTCAGTATCTCCTGCATCGTATTGTGGCTTATTGGAATTCCAGTACTCATGATATTGGAGACCAGTTCATTTGCAGGCATCTTATTTTTTCTGATATTATCAAGAGATGTAATATCTTTCAATAAACCTACAAATAAAGGAGGAAATGAAAGCAGATGTTGCCGTTGAGATCAAGTCATTTTTAATCCTTGGTACCCACAGCCTACAAAAAGGAAGTAGGTATATATCTTTAAAGGCATTCGGAGTCAAAAAGCTTTGAAAACACATCAGTGTGTTTTGTTTTTAGAAATCAAACAACAAACAAAATCACATGGTAGGTAGGTAAAAGCTCCTTTTCTGCATAATTTCTGAGGAAGCTCATTTTGGTTGTTAACTGTTTGCTCTCAGAGGCATGTCTGCTACACACTCCACTGTGGTGTACCACCAGCAGCTGAGCTTGCCAACAGCTGGGCAGCAGTTCAGAGAAGGAGGTCGAGAAGCAGAAACAGAAGCCAAGGAGTTGAGGAAAGGAAACTGTGAAAGAAAACCACTACAAAGTAAGGCCTCGTCTTAGACTTCAGGGGCCTTCCTCTTTCACAAGCATCTCTGCGAGCTTCACTGCTCTGGACCTTTCCAGTGCTTTCATCAGTGAGACAATAACCACACAGAGAGTCAGAGACGTGAGAGAAAAAGTGCCACTGGAGTAATGGGATATTTATACAATACAGCTTATGTATATTGAGAGAAGTAATTTATACTCAAAATACAAATTAAACATGATAAGGAAGGAGAAGTCTGGATATAACATTTAAAATAAGGCAGAAGAAACTTTGGGAAGATACTGAAAATAAAGATAAAACAAACAGTATTTTAGAAAAGCTTAAAATACCGTAAGATAATTTTAAAATCTTAATTTTATTCTTTTATTATGCTTACTGTTGAATGGTGTTGCTGGACTAGACGAGTCAATGAAAGAAGTAACTGTTTCTTTTAAGATCACTTCTTTTTCTGCAAAGTTAAAAGAGTAGGGCTTAAATGAGTCTATTTAAAACATGACTCCAGGAACTGGATAGATGACTCAGAAGCTAAAACATTGGCTGCTCTTGAAGAGAACTGGGGTTCACGTCCCACCACCCATATGATAGCTCATGACCATGTGCAACTCCCGCTAAGGGGATCTGACACTCTCTTCTGACCTCTGAGGGTATCAGGCATATACCTATATGCTATAATTACATACACACAGGCAAATATTAATACACATAAAATAAAAATAAATATTTAAAATGTATTTAGGCAATAATTGTGTTAAGATCATTCCACTCAACTTCCAAACTTCTGTGATCACAGCACATTGGTTAGATTGAGGGAGTGAAAATATATGCATGGGCACACATCTTCCACACTCACCAACACACATACACAACACACAGAGATTCAAGGTTTTTAGCGGGTGCTGGTTTTTTTGTTTTGTTTTGGCTTTTGGATTTTCAAGACAAGATTTCATTGTGTAGCCACAGCTATCCTGGAACTCACTCTGTAGACCAGGATGGCCCCAACTCAGATATTCACCTGCCTCTGCCTCCCAAGTACTGGATTAAAGACATGCATCACCACCGCCCAACAAGTTATACTCTAAAAGCCTCTACTGAATTTCGAAGTGTTCCGTTTTTTTTAATGCTGCTCGGGTCCTATCACACTTATTACATATCTCATGTGATATCCCCCAACTTTTAAAACTCATATGCAGGTTTTATATATATATATATATATAAAACCATTTATGGTTCATATTTATCTTTTTTAATATACAAGTATCATTAGCAGATGATTAATTTTAATACTTTTAGTTTCTAAAATTTTTATTTCTTTCAAATTTCTTCATTTAAAAATGTTTATACTTCTCTACCATCAACTTTATCTTTTATTTATTTAACTGAATACAAAACAGTAGAATAGAATGAGCAAAATAAAAACAGCAAAAAAACTAAACAAGTGAGGGGAATACAGTATGAGGCTAGACTGACAGCTGACAAAACAAGGCAAACACTTCATTAACTTCATTAATCACAAAGAATCCATTAGTGGTGTGGTGAGGAGTGACAGCCATTTCACATGTCAACATAGGCTATAAAATATCAATTTAAACGTCTTGAAATATAAATATAAGTGTTCTTGGGGGCTAGTGGAGGTCAGTTCAGACTGTTTATACCGCAGACACTGCTGCAGTAGACATCAGAACACAAAAGTTTCTCCTAGACCATGGCACAAGCTACCCAGTAGTGTGGGAGGTCCTTCTGTCTATGTGTTGCTATAATTGGTTAATGAATAAAGAACTGGCTTGGCCTATAGCATGGGAGAGAACGAAGGCACAGTCAGAGAGACACCATGGAGCAGAGTCAGACATGCTGAAACTTTGCCGGTAAGCCACTGCCATGTGGCGATACACAGATTAATGGAGATGGGGTACATTAATATGTAAGAGTTAGCCAATAAGAAGCTAGAGCTAATGGGCCAAGTAGTGACTTAAATAATATGGTTTCAGTGTGATTATTTCAGGTCTAAGCTACCTGGGCAGGCGGGAACCAACATGCGGCCCCTCCTCCAACAACCCATCACTTCCGCAGTTTTTAACTTCCATTCTCCCAAGTTCTCTGGCACATGTGTCTGAAAAATAAGGTTATTCATGAAGCTATAGTCTATGTATTTTCTGTACATTTTACCTTTCATGTTTTATGTCATTGCAGTTTTTTAATTCAATGGCTGCAGAGTTATGCTTTGAGTACATAATTTGCATGACTATTGGACACCCAGGTTGTTCTCATCCTTTCATTGTGTTTTCATGGAGATCTTCATTCCCAAATCTCTTTATTCTTCTAGAAATGTTACTCTCAGATAAATTTCTGAATTACCTAAGTCTTAAGGGTCATTGTTTGCAATCAAAATGTATCATATGTTAGAATAAAGATGACCTCAGCAAATAGTCATACTCTTTGTATTCTTTATCCTCTAAGAGTGTTTAATATCAATTGAAATTCAAGTACTTTATAGTTAACTAAATCATACATTAGACTATATAAGCAAGATAAATATATATACATATGTATGCATACATAGATGTGTATATATATGTATATATGTATATGTATGTGTATATATATGTATATATACATATATATGAAAAAGATATCCTATGAGCTGGGAATAAAGCTCAACTGGTGAGGTGTTTGCTTACCTACACAAAGCCCTGGGTTTGATTCCCAGGACTGCATGAACTAGGCATGATAGTGCACACTTGTAATCTAAGCAATCAGTAGGTAGGAGGAGGACCAGAGGTTCAAGATCATCCACGGCCACAATAAATCCAAGGCCAGTCTAGGATCTCTGAATCCTTTTCTCAAAACAGCAAAACAAAACAAATGGAGCAGATACCCCCAAAGGTCCCATACTGAGTAAACATAATGTAACTCAAGGATGCAAACATTAGGCCGAAGCTTCACAGCTGAGCAAATATTAAAAGCAGATTTATTTAGTTACTATAAAAAAAAAAAAGAAGGAACTACCGAACTAAGAAACAAAAGTTTCTGACTGCATTCCTCTCCAAGCAGTGAGCTAGACCAAGTGGCTAAATGAGCACTGCTGCCACCCACCTTGATGTACAGCAAGTTGTGCACATCGATTCTCCTTGCAAAGAAAATGGGACCATTGCAGCAGATGTCTCCTGGTGACCCCAGAAGTCACACACATCTTATCCATTAGCAGCTTGTCAAGTCTAAGCATTCTATGACTATGACAATGGTGACGGGACTAAATATTATGTCTTGTACCAAAAGAATCCAAAAGCTCACATGTCACCTTTAGAATCCAGGGTTGAAGAAATAGAAACACCATATTTTTAACTATTGCATAACAATGAATGAGAATCTGGTTTCAAAACATTAATAACAGGATTATGCCTATTAGTCTCATCCATATACTCTCCAAACATTATCCAGCTTGACTAATATGTGGGCATCAGTTTCATAAAGAGCTCCCTAACACACAGTATTATCATTCGTTTCAAAAGAGGCTGTGTGAGCATGCTTCCTCTAAAGCAAGACCTGAGAAGTAACTAAGTACTTACCATCCATTTCAGAAGTCGGAAACTCCCCAGGCTCGTCTTTCTCCTGTAAAGATTTCTCAAAGCTCTTTAAGACAGATAAAAGATCTTTAACTTCAACTTTTTCATCGGTGATTTTATTGACAATGTTGCTTGTGTCCTCTATTCCTATTTTGATGGAAAAAAATATAAAAAATAGGGCTAGTACATTTAGGTACAGCAGTTAGTACATTGCATAACAACCTGATTGCATGTGTGAGCGGGTATATTAGCTATCTACTTTGGTTTTTTTGAAAATGTCTTTCAATGGGACTTTGGTTGGCCAATTAAGCCACTGCATCTGGCAAGGGAACCTTCCATCTCTACTTCCTCTCCCTGCTGGGATTACAAACATACGTTATCATTATTCCTGCATGCTACCTGCCTGGCTTTTTTTTGTTTTTGTTTTTGTTTTTTTGAAACAGGGTTTCTCTGGAGCTTTGGAGCCTGTCCTGGAACTTGCTCTGTAGACCAGGCTGGCCTTGAACCCACAGAGATCCACTTGCATCTGCCTCTCCAGTACTGGGATTAAAGGTTTGCACCACCATCACCCAGCAATGCTGGACTTTTTTATGAGCACTGCAGATAGGATCGGGTCCTAATTCTTGAACTGTCTTTCCAGACCCATCACAAACAACCTGATATGAAGAAAATGTATTCATTTTCTAGAATACCATTTCTTTTTTTTTTTTACTTTGTTAAATAGGAAGTGTCATAAAATTTAGAGGTCTTGATGCTCAACTAGAAAACATGAATTAAGACATATTATCTTAAGTATTCGACTCACAAAGCTAAACAACAACCAGCAAAGTGGCCCCTAACGCGGTCAGTTTAGAGTGCTTGCCTCGCAAGCCTTCAGTCTCAGGCACCACATAAGCACAGTACAGACCAGCACCTGGGGGTGTAGGCCAGAAGCCAAGAAGGGGCTCTGCTAAAAATGGCACATACAAGAACTGGGGAGCTGGCTCAGCAGGTAACAGTGAGGACCCGAATTTGGACATCCAGCAGGCATGGTGACCCACCAGTAATCCCAGGCTATGAAAGAGACAAAGGATCCCCAGAACAAAGTGCCTAGGTAGACTAGACCCAATCAGTGAGCTCTGGCTCAGGTGAGAAACCCCCGCTCAGTACATACGGTAGCGAGCAATTGAGGAAGACGACATCATCAACCTCTTGAATGCGAAGTTCCACCCACCCACATACCAGCACGTGTATTCACATGCATATACACATACCAAAAATGTAAATACATACAGAAGCCTACAAACCTGAAGCTTCTGTTTGCAGCTTTTCAATTTTTATACTTACTCTGGCACTCATTAAATATATCAGTGTTGGCCAGTCCTCTGATGATATCCTTCAATTGTACCACCTCATCTTTAACAAAAGGAAGGGACAGTTTAGATACTCTGATTTAAAAAAAAAAGCCAGTGTTGGAAAACACAAAAATAAAAAGGAAACCCAACAATTATTTTGGAACATGTGATAAGCAGATCTCGAATAAAACCCATCAGGGATATTACTTTTAAAATATGTTCCTTCATGGGGCTCAATAAGTTATATTTGTGAATATATGTACATACAAAGACATATAAGCATACAGTAACAATTTATGAAAAAAAGAGGCCATGAACTTGATGGAAAGCAGGGAGGAATGTCTGGGAGGCTTTAGAGGGAGTAAAGGGGAGAGAGAAATGTAATTAAAATACAGTCACATCAGGCAGTGGTGGCACACACATCCCAGCACTTGGGAGGCAGAGGCAGGCGAATCTCTGTGAGTTTGAGGCCAGCCTGTTCTATACAGTGAGTTCCTGAACACTCAGGGCTACACAGAGAAACCCCATTCTAAAAACAAAAATAAACAAACAAAAATCCCACAGCCTCAAAAATAATCAAAAAATGTTTTTTTAAGCAGGCTGAGCAAGCAACAAGGACAAGCCAGAAGCAGCGCTCCCCCATGGCCTCTGCATCAGCTCCTGCTTCCAGGTTCCTGCACTGTTTGAGTTTCCACCTTAACTGTTTTTAATTATGAACTGTTCCATGGAAGTATGAGTGAAAAACCCATCCTCCCCCCCAAAAAAAATGAAGTAAATAAATAAAATGTCCTTTAATACAAATGTTTTAGGTTTTTTGTTTTTGTTTTTGTTTTGTTTTTTGAGACAGGGTTTCTCTGTGGCTTTGGAGCCTGCGCTGGAACTAGCTCTTGTAGACCAAGCTGGTCTCGAACTCACAAAGATCCGCCTGCCTCTGCCTCCCGAGTGCTGGGATTAAAGGTGTGCACTACCACCGCCCGGCACAAACTAGTTTAAAAAGTAAGAAAAATATTCTTTTTTTCTGAAAGAGAGAAAGAGGAGGAGGAAGAGGAAGAAAAAGAAATAGGCTGGCTACAGCTCCTCCCTCAAACACTTAGGATGAGTGATACTTGGGAAATATGGCACCTTCGTTGGTCTAAAGTAAAACACTCTTTAAGTTTTCAGATGAAATGACTACTCACTGGAAGGAGTAGTGTTGTCCAGCACCTTCTGGACTTCACTGTCTGTTAGGTCGATTCCTACAGCCTTTAAATTCTGCTTAATGTCAGACACCGCATTAGGATTATTTCTGTCAATGTCAGCATTATAAAGCTGCTCTTTCTCTCCTGGGAAGAGACAAGGACCACAGAATTAGAAAAGAATTTATTCAACCTGGGGGGAATAAATGAACGTTCTATAGTTACTGATAAACCTAACACTGAAACATTAGCTGGTTTCCTCTAAGATCAGAAACATATAAAACGACTCTTCTTTACTCAATGCTGTGCCAGAGACTGTGGCCAGCATACAAAGCAGAGATAAGGGCAATCATCTGCTAAATAAGAGGAAAACTGACCTTCTATGGTAGACAGCTATGTCACTTGAAACATCTCCTAAAACCATAATTTTGTAAGATTCTAGAATATGAGGTCAATGTAAACATTGTATGCTTGGGTCTGGGAGACGGTGTAGTCAATAAGAGCTCTTCCAGAGACCCTGGGTTCAGTTCTCACACCTGTCTGTAACTGCAGTTCCAGGGCATCTGACACCCTCTCTCGGCCTCCACAGGCACCAAACAAGCACACGGTGCATGAATATATATGCAGGTAAAACACCAATGCACACAAAAGAGCAAAACAATCATTTTTAAAAACTCAAAATCTTATTCTTGTAGAAAAGAAGCAAAAAAGAAAAGAAGATAAGCACTGTAATTATATCTATATTTTGAAACAAAAACAGAAAGACTTCTCATATATCCAAAGCACTGAGGCGTTTGGGATTTAGTTTTTTGTGCTTAAATACTGAAGGGTTTGTAGTTTACTCCTATCCATGACTCTGTGTGTGTGTGTGTGAATATGTATATATATTGTATATACATACAATATTTTCTACAGATATTTCCCCTTTGCCTACCCAGTTTTCACACCATCCTCATTGGAAGAGAACCAATCTTATTTCCCATAGCAACCTTAAGTGATATCAGTACTTTGTAACCGTTTAACAAATGTCAACCACAATAAGGTCTATTCCTGGATTTTCTATATCACTTTGACCTTTTTCATTTTTCATGCAATGGTATCAAATGACGTGATTATAAAGATTTTGTGGTATAAAAATGTAAAGACACGGTAGGCTAGGCTTTCAGCAGCTCTTCCCTCTCAGTGTTTTCATGTTAGTTTTTATATGCTAATTTATATCTACATCAAGCTTGTTGGTTCTAAAAAGAAGCTGTTGATACCTTCATTGAGACTATATTAAATACATATTTCAGAAAAAAGTAACTTATCTTATTGACCTTAAGATAGTCCTCTCCAGAAAATAGGTATTTTTATACTCTCTTCCAAGCAAATATAATTTTGTATTCTTCAGGAAATATAATTTTGTATTCTTTAGGATTGATTTAGAATTTTTGTTCTATGGGATTTTGTACATTTCTCAGGAAAGATATGAATAAACATAATGGGATATCCAAGTATGGTGATCATAGGATTACAGATGTGTCCCACCATACCTACTGAAGCAGGAGGATTGCCTCAAGTTTACGGACAGACTAAGCTGCATAGTGTGTACCAGGCCAGCCTGAACTTCATGGCAAGACTCTGTCCCAAAAGTAAAGTAATTATGTAATACTTTTCAGGCTCAAAAAACTGGGGATCCTTTCATTTGCAAAAACAGCTGAACCTAGGGGACATTTTACTTTGTGAAATATTGGGACAATTACTGGATGGTGTCACTTGTACAGAATCCAAAAACACCGTCACAGAAGCAGAGAGTGTGATGACGGCTGTCAGGAGGAAAAATAGGATGTTGGTCAAAGGCTAGAAAGTCATAGTTAGACATGGTAACTTCTGGAAGTTTATCACAGAGACTAGTAATGGTCCCTGCACTGAGGGCTAGCATAGGAAATGGATCCTAAAACAGCACAATGGAGCGCCTATGAATGGGATGTTCACACGTTGTTTATGTGGTTAACAGTTACACAGAACCATACTGCTAACTAAGTTTAAATGTTACTCATAAATTTGTGAAAAACACAGCATACAGTACTTGATAATGTAAAAAATAATAATAAATAGTCTTAAAGGTCTACTCCACTCAGTTGCCAAACTCTTTAAAAATTGTTTTCTAATTATTCTTAATTTTCTAATTATTTCAGAAGTCAAATATGAATCCTGAGTGGTCTCAGAGAATAAAACATCTCTGGATAATTCTCTAGCACTCTCAGTGAAACTGCCCACAATTCTAGGTTTATGCTGCATTTAGCAACATTTGTGTCATCATTTCAAAGCAGGCACAGTTACAAATAATCTACCTTGCACGGTTTGTCTTCATACTGCATCTTACATGGGCTTTATCTAAATCTAGATTGTTTTCATATGCAATTCTAAGGGAAACTCACGTTCAGACTTTAGAGCTGTCAAGGTATCTCCAAACTTGATCAGAAACTCTTGAACGGTAACTTTGCCTTTTTCTGGAAAGCAAGAGAAAATTTAGCTGAAAGAAATAATGTTTCTAAATAGATTAGAACTCAAGATAACAGACAAGTCAACCTGGACTATTTCTTTTCTCTTGTCTCTTACATTCTTTAAACTATGCACTTCTATTTCTTTCTAAATACTTATTGATTTCATCATATTAGTGATAACATATATTATTAAAACAATCATTTTTTAAAAATCTATGACATTAGTGCTACTTTTCTTTCCATTTACTTTCCACAACTTGACAAGAAATGTCTTTCTAGTTAAAAAAATATTTGATTGCTTCCATAAATAAAACCTTTCAGGAGCTCCACTCCCTTACAAAACTGTGAAGCACAGACACTCTTGTGGGACAAGGAGAGGCCGTATACCAACATTAGGTATATAAGTGTGCTAAAGTTTAAGTAGCACACTAGTGAAAAGGATTCACCAGCACACAAAAAGCATGATGCTCTTACTGATTATATATTCATTGAGGGTGCTACAACTCGCAAGGAATGAAATTCATTTTTAGAGGTGAGAAATTCTTAGCTCCTACAAGGATCTACCACCACAGCATACACGCAAGCATGTAGTACATCTGTGGTATTACCTTTTCAAGGAAGGTGGCTGTAATGCAACAGGTGGTGCTTAGGAGCAAAACTGTCCAGAAAGGTCTTGTAAAGCAATGATAATGGGGAAACATTTTTTAATTACTTAAATCTTTTTATTTCTTTTACATTCCAGCCACAGCTCCCCTCTCTCCTCTCCACTGGGAGACACACTTTTTTTATGACAATGATAAACTACCTAGATTTAATCTCAGCACGTGATCTCCAAAGCCCCATATAAAGTAAACAAAGGAACCCATAGTCTATGCCTTAGGCATAACTAAGATGTAGAACTTCACACATTTTATTTGCATGAAATTGGGGAGACAAAAATCTAGGAACAGTTAACCACAGAGACCATATCAAAGTGGAAAATCAGGTGAAAATTTTGAATATGAGGAGGTATGAGAATGGGTACTTACAAAGGCAGGGCAGATAATACCAACTAGAATCTATCCATAAGAATAGAGCCCCCCCAGC